>CM077148.1:73802690-74143612 GCA_039583875.1 Platanthera guangdongensis
GCGTTATTAGAAAAAGCAGCAAAGATAATGAGGAAGGAGCGAAAAAGATAAGCGAGGGTGCCTCCCAGGAGCGCTTTGTTTATAGTCGTGTAGCTTGACTATTTTGGCGGGTTTATTAGGTGGAGGAAAGTTATGGTTTCGCTAAAAACCGATCACTGGGTCGCCTGCTATATAAGACTTTAACCGATGACCGTTTACCTTAAATGAATCTTTTTCCGGGTGGGAGACGAGTACGGTTCCATAAGGAAAAAACTTCTTCAACTAGGAAGCGACCGGACCATCTAGATTTTAATTTACCTGGAAAAAGCCTAAGGACGTGAATTGTAAAAAAAGACAAGATCGCCCGGAGAAAATAATTTTTGGGACTTGATTTTTCGATCGTGATATAACTTAGAGCGCTCCTTATAGAATTTATTGCTCTCGTAAGCGTTCGCACGCCATTCATCAAGCTCGTTTAGTTGCAGTTTTCTATTCTGAGCGGACTAAGTTGGAGTCGAGGTTTAAGAGTTTAAAGCCCAAAGAGCGCGATGCTCTAATTCTACGGGTAAATGGCACGCTTTGCCGTAGACTAACCGGAACGACGTACAACCAATTGCAGTTTTGTATGCCGTCCGATACGCCCACAACGCATCGTCGAGGTTTAACGGGACCAATCTTTCCTATTGAGCGAAACAGTTTTTTCTAAAATTCGCTTAATCTCTCGATTTATTACCTCGCTTGGCCACTTGTTTGCGGGTGGTAGGGGGTGGCAAGCTGTGCGTGACTCCGTATTTAGCTAACGTCTTAGCCATAAGAGCGTTACAGAAATGTTTCCCCTATCACTAACAATTGCGCGAGGCGTGCCGAAAGCGAGAAAATAATTTTTTAAGAAATGTAACGACAACTCGCGCATCGTTGGTGGGGAGACGCTTGCGCTTCCGCCCACCTCGATACATAGTCGACTGCCACTAAAATATACATATTTTTGAAAGAAGGAGGTAGGGGGCCAACAAAATCTATGCCCCACAACTCGAAGACTTCGCACTCTAAAAACATGTTGTGGGGCATCTCGTCGCGACGAGAGATGTTACCGACCGCTGACAGTTATCGCATGCGCGCACAAAATTATGCGCGTCTTTGAAGAGAGTGGGCAAAAGTAGCCCGCCTCTAGCGCCTTCCGAGCGGTCCGGTTGGCTTGATAATGCCCACCGGCTGGACCCTCGTGGCAGTGCTTAAGAATTTGTAAGCACTCCACACCCGCAACGCATCTTCGGACCGCTTGGTCCGCACAGATACGAAAAAGAAATGGTTCCTCCCAAAAGAAATTTTTCAAGTCAGAAAAGAATTCTTCTTTCTGATGACTTGAAAACTCTTTGGAAGCACCCGCGCTACTAAGAAATTTGCAAATCTGCGAACCAAGGCGAAGATGACGAAGATTATTAATGGCAAGAAGGCGTTCCTCGGGGAATCTGTCATTTATTTCAGATTCGACGAGCGCTTCCGCACCCGGATTTTCTAAACGGGAGAGGTGGTCTGCCGCTAGATTTTCCGCTCCCCGCTTATCTCGGATCTCCAAATCAAACTCTTGTAGGAGGAGAATCCAGCGAAGAAGGCGGGCTTCGCGTCATTTTTAGCTAATAAATATTTAAGCGCGGAGTGATCGGTAAAAACGATAACTTTAGATAGCGTTATCTACGAGCGAAACTTATCGAAGCGAAAACGACGGCTAAGAGTTCCTTTTCCGTTGTCGTGTAATTTACTTGTGCGGAAGTGAGCGTCTTGCTAGCGTAATAAATAGGATGAAAATGTTTTTCTACGTGTTGGCCAAGAACGACACCTAAGGCAATATCACTAGCGTCGCACATTATTTCGA
Source organism: Platanthera guangdongensis (assembly GCA_039583875.1). Lineage (NCBI taxonomy): Eukaryota > Viridiplantae > Streptophyta > Magnoliopsida > Asparagales > Orchidaceae > Platanthera > Platanthera guangdongensis. The sequence continues at coordinate 73,804,543 of CM077148.1, forward strand.
ACGGAAGGGACCAATTAGGGGCCACTAAAATTGGTGAAGTGATAAGTTTTTTTTTATCAAATTAAAGGCGGACTCGCATTCGCTACTAAAGATGAAGCGTGATTCCTTTTTCCAAGAGGTGAGTTAGCGGCTTTGTTATTTTTGAAAAGTCTTGAATGAAGCGTCGATAAAAGCCCGCATGGCCTAAGAAACTCCTAATAGATTTTTTTTTTGTTGGATGCGGAAGTTTTTCTATAATTTCTATCTTGGCCTTATCCACCTCTATCCCCTTAGACGAAATCATATGGCCGAGGACCAAACCTCCTCGAACCATAAAGTTGCATTTTCCCAATTTAAAAACAAGCTTGTGTCCTCGCACCGTTGAAGGACACGATCTAAAATTGTGAAGGCAATCGGGAAAAGAGCGTCCAAAAACAGAGAAGTCATCCATAAAGACTTCCATAATGTCTTCTACGAGTCGCCAAAGATCGCTAGCATACATCTTTGGAATGTAGCTGGCGCGTTGCAGAGTCCAAATGGCATTCTTCGATAGGCGAAGGTGCCAAACGGGCAAGTAAAGTTGTGTTCTCTTGATCATCGGGGGAAATGAGGATTTGGAAAAACCCGATAAACCATCAAGAAAACAATAATACGGATGACCGATAAACGCTCTAAAATCTGGTCCAAAAATGGCAGAGGGAAATGGTCCTTGCGGGTGGCGTCATTAAGTTTTCTATAGTCGATGCACACTCGCCAACCCGTAACAGTACGAGTTGGGACGAGCTCGTTATGCTCATTCGCCACTACGGTAAGACCGCCCTTCTTGGGCACGACATGCACGGGACTAACCCATGCACTGTCCGAAATAGGGTAGATAATCCCCGCATCTAATAACTTAATGATTTCGGCTTTAACGACGTCTTTCATGTTTGGGTTAAGACGACGTTGCGGCTGAATCGTTTTGCGGCAATTATCGTTAAGAAAAATCTTATGGGTGCAAAAGGAGGGGCTAATCCCCTTTAAGTCAGAGATTGCCACGCAATTGCGTGGCGATGTTTAAATAAAACTTCCAATAAATCGGAAGTCTCCGAATCACTCAAGTCCGAAGAAATGATAACGGAAGCGTATCGCCTTTTCCCAAAAAAAACGTATTTGAGTGATGCGGGTAAGGTTTGAGGTCTAGGATGGGCGATTCTTCTAGGGAGGTTTTAATACCTATGTCTTTCTTACCAATTGGTTCGAAAGGCAAGTCTAAAGAAGTATCCTCATCGCATTTAAAATTTTCGAGCGCATAAATATCGTCGTTAAAAATACGGACTCGAAAATGGGAGAAGAACGATCTCCAAAAAAGGTATCTAAAGAGTAGCAGAAATCGTCGCTCGATGACAAATTGTCCATCGAGGGATTAATAGAGAAAGTAACTGGATCATCGCCTACTCGGAGGAGAAGACTACCATTACTAACATCTATTAGTGCGCGGGAGGTGGCGAGAAAGGGCGACCGAGTATTATTGGTACCTCGCGTCCTCCTCGATATCTAAGATGACGAAGTCTACCGGGAAGGTAAACTTGTCGACTCGGACAAGGACGTCGTCCACTACCACGATAGGGAACTTAACCGAGCGATCCGCTAATTGGATGCGCATATTCGTAGGACTAGGAGTACCCAAACCTAAACGCGAAAAGAGCGAGAACGGCATTAGATTAATGCTAGCCCCTAAATCAGCTAAGGCGTACTTTACTAATATATCGCCAAAAAGGCACGGGATGGAAACCGTCCCGGGTCGTTTTGTTTTGTGGGCAATTTATTAGTAAGGGCCGCCGAGCAGATGGCGTTAAGAGATACATGCGAAATATCCTCTAATTTACGTTTATTAGAAAGTAGTTCTTTCAAAAATTTCGCATATTTGGGCATTTGCGAGATAGCCTCGCAAAAAGGAACATTAATGTGAATTTGTTTTAATAATAAAATAAATTTTGCATATTGCGCGTCCTAACGCTCGTTTTCTAACTTATGCGGATACGGAAGAGCCTTGTTTAAAATAATTTTTCTTTATAATTGGTAAAGGCGGCGTACGCGAAGAAAGGGGAAGAGGGTCGGAGGTGAAGGTGAAATATGTACCTGAGGGTCGGTCCGTTTTGGATCGACCACCTCCTTTCCGCTACGGAGGGTTATAGCGTTGGCGTTCTCCCGCGGATTGGGCTCCGTGTTCCCCGGCAGTGCCCCGAGCACTCGCGCCGGACATCATCCTCGCCAGCTGTCCAACCTGTTGTTCGAGTGTTTTTAGCGATCCGGTGATGTTCCGGATATTTGACTCGTTGGACGCAATATACTTCGAAAAATTTTCCTCCATCGGGGAGGGTTTCGGAAGAGGAGGAGGAAGAAATCCGGGCGCATAAGAATGGGTGACGCTGAGCATATTAAGGTTGCTCCATGTGAGAATTGGGGTGATTCCTCCAACCCATTATATTTATTACTAATGATAGGTTGTTTGTTGGGGTTGAAGTGGACGACCCGAAATTTCCCATGAAGTCCAACGAACTCTTCAGCTACGCGGCAGACTTTAGATAGGGAATAAAACAAGGCGGAGTGGGAGGAGGCAGCAGACATCTCCGCCACCTGCTTTGTTCCTTTCAACTTGAAGGGTCAAGAGAGCAGTGGCATCCACTTCAAAGAACCACCTCCAGCTTTGGCCGTCCCCCCGCGGACGTTCCATTGATAGGCGTTCATAGCCATCTCTTCGAATAAGCCTGGGCGGCCTCGGGGTTTTGTTGTTAAGCGTACCCCCGGCAGCCGCGTCAATCATTTGACGCGTCTGAAAATTCAGCCCATTATAAAAAATTTGATCTTGCAACCACGTTGGCAGCGCGTGGTGCGGACAACGGCGGAGGAATTCCTTAAACCGTTCCCAAGTCTCGTATAGAGACTCAGGATCGTTTTGCACAAACGAAGAAATGTCCGCCCGCAACTTTGCAGTTTTTGCGGGCGGAAAGTACTTCGTTAGGAACCGTTTCCGTCAACTCAGCCCAGGGTGATACATCCTCGCGGGAGGGCATTCAACCACGCCTTGGCTTTGGACTTAAGGGAAAAGGAAATAAGCGCAAACGAATGGCGTCTTCAGTGACGCCATTATCTTGAAGGTGTCGCATATCTCCAAGAATTGGACAAGTGGACATTCGAGTCCTCATCCGGCAGTCCATCGAACTGCACGGCGTTTTGGACCATTTGAATGACACTTGACTTTATTTCGAAATTATTATTCGCCCACCGCAGGGCGAACAATACTCGACCCAGAATCATTCAGGTTAGGCCGGGCGTAATAGGACATAGTACGCTCGGCCGCCGGGGGAGGGTTAGGCGCAGCCATAAGTACAACAGTAGGTTCTCCGATAGATTCCTCGGGATCTAAAGAAGGATTTCGGCGTTGAGATCGAATACGTGCAAGAGAGCGTTCGATCTCAGGGTCGAAGTCAAAATCTTCAGACTCTGAGGGTTGTCCTCGGGTCATACACCCAAACACAAATAAAACAAAATAAACTTCTTTTTTTTGTTTTGTTTTTAAAAGAAAGTTTTTAGTTAGTTTTTTTTATATAGAAAATAAGTAAAAGTAATAGACTCCGAATTCGAAATAGCAACTCGAAAAGAGATTCCCCGGCAACAGCGCCAAAAACTTGATGCGCCCGCGAACAGACTCTTACTGTGGTTGGTTCGGTGATCGATCGCCGCGGGCTCGCTCGGGTAGGCAAGTGCACCTATCGCAAGTAGTACTCGATATTCGGGGGAATACCGAGGTCATATTGTTCTCGGGGTCGCGTTGACTATTCTTACTCCTCCGGGAGGACTATTATTTTACTGAAAGTAAGGTGGATTTTTAAGTAATTAATAAAAGACGGAAAGCAAAGGAGCGAAAAAACGATTTAGAAAATATTCGATGAAGGGTTAACGCTCGGCATCGAATCAGATTAAGACTAAAACAATTTTTAATAATAAAAAGACTTAGTTTTCAAATTAATAATAAGACAACTTGGCCGTGGAGGTTCCACAAATGTGAGCTCACCTAGCTATAGGGATATCGCTCACCTAAACGTTAAGACTATTCGACCGAACGTTAGTCCGACGAAGGATTCCTCTAACGCCCGCTTTACGCTAAGAACCCCGCTACTGGGTGGGGAACCCAATCCGGTAGAATTACGCTTGTCCTCTTTCGAGGGTATGCACGCTTTCCCTCTGCAACTCTATTTACCCAGGGGTGATCGGTCCATATGCACGGCCTCTCGGCTAGCTAGCATATGGACTACGGAAATAGGGCCCACACATCGATATGTGGTCCTACGCGTCGTAAACCCGGGGTAAACCTAAAGTGCTTAAATTAAAATGAAAATAAAGAGCTTCAATTATTATAAATCATTTTAAATGTCCCAATGCTCTTCGATGCCGAGGCTAATAGCGATTAGCCACACATCGGTATGGGGACGGCTTATAATTTAGTGAGGCGCGAGTTCGAAATTAAACACTAAACGATTATAAGAAGGGGACACAAGAAAAATAACAACATTTAGAAAACTGAAAAATTAGCTAAAACAAGAACTCACGCACACTCCAAATTATAAATTAAAAAAAAGGAACTAAGTTGCACATAAAAGAAATTTACATATTTCAAAATTGCAAGTCCTACTCAAACGAGTAGGACTGAAATGAAAGCGAGTTCTACTCAAATGAGTAGGAGAAAATAAATGCGATTACAGGGCTTCAATTATTATAAATCATTTTAAATGTCCCAATGCTCTTCGATGCCGAGGCTAATAGCGATTAGCCACACATCGGTATGGGGACGGCTTATAATTTAGTGAGACGCGAGTTCAAAATTAAACACTAAACGATTATAAGAAGGGGACACAAGAAAAATAACAACATTTAGAAAACTGAAAATTAGCTAAAACAAGAACTCACGCACACTCCAAATTATAAATTAAAAAAAAGGAACTAAGTTGCACATAAAAGAAATTTACATATTTCAAAATTGCAAGTCCTACTCAAACGAGTAGGACTGAAATGAAAGCGAGTCATACTCAAATGAGTAGGAGAAAATAAATGCGATTACAGGGCTATAAAGTCCGGCCATTAAACTCAAGTGAGTAGGCGGAAAAATAAAGAAAGAAAAATTACAAATCCTACTCAAACGAGTAGGCGGGAAATAAAGTCCGGCCATTTGAACTCAAGTGAGTAGGCGGAAAAATAAAGAAAGAAAATAACAAGTCCTACTCAAACGAGTAGGACTGAAAATGAAAACGATGCGCCATTTAACTCTTAACGAGTAGGCGGAAATAAATGCACACAAACACACACACACTCCATATGAATTTAAGAAAGCGATAAAGCTAACACCTACACTCACACACTCTACAAAATTTGAATCAAAGCATAAAAGTTATACACCTACACTCACACACTCTACATAATTTGAACAAAGCATTAAAAATTATACTCATACACTCACACACACAACATGAAAATTTAAGAAGAACAAAAGAAAGTTTATTCTCATACACTCACACACACAAATAAAAAGCAAAATGAAAGTTACCTAAAAATTAAAATTTTAACTTTTTCATGCTTAGGTTTTGCCAAAAACAAATAAAAAGAGGAAATTTCAATTTTTAGAAGACAAAAGTTTTTCAAAATAAATTAAAAACCAAAGTTTTTGGAAAATTAAAATGCCAACATTTTCATTCTTATGATATTATGAAAGTGATAAAAAAGGGTGAAAAAGAAGATGAAAAGAACAAAAGAGGTTTTACAATCCTAAAAGAAAACTAAGTAAAAAAAAGAACAAAATCACTTTTTAAATCTCTTTTATAAAATCATAAGAATGAAATCAAAATTCTTTCAAGAAAAAGACAAGGAGAAAAAGAGGAAAACCTAGCATACCTAAGCATGAAAACAAGTTTAAAAACATGTAAAGTAAATAAGTTACACTCATACACACACACACACACATTTCATAAAGAAGAACTAAATGAAGAACAAAGATAAAACCAAGGATAAAAAGGAGAAGGAAAGTGGGCACAAGTGTTCATTGCAAAGCTAAATATGAAGAGAAAATCTAACATTTTATTGATTTTTAGGAACTATTACAAGCTATTACAAGGGCTAAAGCTAAAGCAAAACAAGACATGAAATAAAAAAGGGAGAAATCTCCTTATATAGCTTTAGAAATCACGGATGCAGCCCACAAAAAGACACTAAATTGGCCCAAAAATCTGAACCCTTGGACCTTACAGAATTGGGCAATTTATAGGCAAAAAATTCTAAGTACACGCCCTAGGTCACGGGCGTGTGGGGTGGCGAGACAGTACTATTCATGAAGGCGGCCGGCGATTGGACAGGAAAGTTGACTTCGGGCTGGAGTTCGCGGCAGTCACGCCCCAGGTCACGGGCGTGACTCTGGGCGTGTCGGGGAGGTAGAACCGGGCGCGGGTTGCACCGAAAGTCTTCGGCAGCATCTTGTCAGGCTAGCTGGAAAGGTCACGCCCCAGGTCACGGGCGTGACTCTGGGCGTGTCAGTTGGTGTCGACATTCGACGAATGTCGAGTGGAAAGTGTCGAGTCGAAATCGTCGAGCGGAAATTGAGTCACGCCCCAGGTCACGGGCGTGACGCTGGGCGTGACTGTTGGTGTCGACACTTGACGATCGTCGAGCGGAATTCGTCGAGAGGAGAGGACACGGGCTTGGGTCACGCCCCGTGTCGGGTGATACGGGCGTGTCGCCAGGCGTGTCAAGCTTTTTACTTCAGAAATCTGCCAGTTCACGGAATTTGAGCGTCACGCCTTGGTCACGGGCGTGACAAATATGTCACGGGCGTGTACTGCCCAATTTTGGCAGATTTTGAACTTTTTTCTGAAAAATAAAATAAACAAGTTAGAAGCAAATTTACAAGAATAGGAACATTTTATTGAACAAAAATAAGTAAAAACGACGAAAATAAATGAAAATGACTAAATTAATGTGCACAAAAATACGTATATTTACAATTCATCACCTACCTTAGTATACACAAGGCCTACAACTCAGAGATATCAATCTCCTACAACTCAGGCTCACAGCCCTACCTCAGCCTTCAACAAGGCCTACCACTCAGAGAAAATATTCTCCTACACTCAGCCTTTATAAACACAGGCTTATAGGTCAGATCTAGAATATATCCTACAGAAAATTGATTTAACAAAATATTTTACCACCACCCTAGTAGAGAGATAATGGATGAATGGCTTCTTGATCAGTTCTTGGAAGAATCTGATGTCAGGATCAACCTCTCTTAGCTTTCTTCAAAGCTTCTTAAATATGAACTCAGTAGGGTTGAACTCTTGAGAAGTTGATCTTCAATCAGCTTCTGACTTGAGATTCAGATCTCAATCTGAATCTTTCTTGGCAGCCTGGTTCAGCAACTGCACTTCAGTAGATGGAGCTCTCTCTCTCCAACTTCTTCTTCTTAGATTTTCTGAAGAAAATCTTCTTCTGTCTTCTATTATAACTGTTGTGTCCAATGATCTGTTGTTGTTCTTGTTCGACTATCTTCTGTTGAAGGAGAAAGTCTTTATATAGCCTTCCTCCATGGTAGCCGGCTGATCCAGTTTCTAACAAACTTCTGACAGCTTTAACAGTTGCAGTAGACCGGTTAGAAATGGCAGCTGTCAAGTCATCCAGCCACATCTTGAAATACTGTCTCTGTCTGAAAGTGTCGAGACTGAACTTCATCATGTATCGACACAAGTAGACTAAGTGTCGACACAAGTGGACTAAGTGTCGACACAAGCCTTGGTGGTGTCGACACATGTCCTTTGTTGTTGTTAATACTTCTCGACACAACCTTCTGTTGAATGTGTCGACACTAATTCTGTGTGTCGACACAATTACTTCTTCTTTATAACTTAGTTGAAATTCTGCTGTGTGTCGACACAAGTCTTGTGTGTCGACACTGTTGAAGTCGACAAAGTCTTCTGTGTGTCGACACTGCCTCTTAGTGTCGACATAGTTGATGTCGACTAAGTATTTCTGTGTGTCGACACTGCCTCTTGGTGTCAACACAGTTGATGTCGACAATGCTTCACTGTGTGTCGACACTGCCTCTACATGTCGACACAGCTGATGTCGACAAAACTTCTCTGTGAGTCGACACTGCCTCTGTATGTCGACTTAGTTTTTTCAGGTGTCGACACAGCCTTTCCAAGTGTCGACACAATTAGCTCTAAGTGTCGACACAGCTTTTCTGCAGTGTCGACACAAGACTTCATAAGTGTCTACACAGCTTTTCCTGGTGTCGACATATGGACTTAGAAATTTTTCTGCATTCCTGCATTTACTTAACCTGCACATATAAATTCAAAACATCATCAAATACACCTTGATGCATATCATTGAGTAGGGTGGGGCTTCTTCAAATCTGGTACACATTTTCCAATGTATCCAACAGTCTAATAAAACCACACCGCAGCAACTCATCGAGCTGAGTACGCAACTCATGTAACAACCCCATCCGTTCATATGGTATATTCTAGAAGGTCCGGCCGGGGCCCCACAGTATATATCACAAAATAGGCGGTGAAGGTACAGGATGATACCAGAGTAGCGCATCGTACCTATCACAAATCATTCTAGCAGAATCCTATTCTACAAATGGAACTCCTCTAGAATGTCCAAACATAAAACTCCACATTTTGTACACGATAGGAATGTCTTACAACAAGTAAAAAGAGTTGGCCTTATGACCTTACATGACTTTCAAACAGTGACCGAAACAGATTGGCGCGCAGGCCGACCACAATAAAAGAAAACACACAACATAAAATAGAGCCTTCGAGGGCTCACAACAGTAGTAGCAACGATAGCAGGAACATCAACCTCTATTCGTCCCACTCGGCTCTCCAGCACCTGTATAGGGACAATCCACCCAACGGTGGCAAACAAAAGCAACGGTCAGCGTTCAGCTGACCAAATTATAACGACCCTACCACTTCTCTCGGGGCAGCGGTATTCTTCCCTGCAGGCATATCAAATCACAAGTATGACACTATATCATCAAAATGTGCTTTCACGCACACAAGCCATCACAACCGTTCGCCACCCGGCCCAACGGTCCGTGCACTCAGGGCACATTCTTGGTGTTCTGGAAAACTCTTGCCCACCACCGTATCAGGGTTACAACCCAACGGTAACTCTCTTGAGCATTTTCTCCATGGCGTGCAGCCGGAGTTTTATAGTCTTAGTGAACCGGGATGGCCCGTAGCCCCCCGTTGTATCACGACGCGCAGGCCTAAGACTCTTGCTATGCGCTCCAACAGACCGCACTTTCTGGTCTCACGTCGGACGGACATAACACAGGTCGGATCCTCCACCCCCCGTTGCTCAAATCGCCTTGCCTTCTCCGAGTACAACATACTCATGGCTATATCAAAGGCGCGGGTAGGTCTCACCGATCCTGTTCTGGCATTCAAGCCTGGGCATAATTCGTACACCAATTATCTCACAACAACAGCGGGTCTTTCCTGGGCACACCAGTACTTCCTGTTCCTCTCTTCACAGGTGGACACCGCAAATTATAAATGTCAGGGGCCTTTCCTGGCTACCATGCCAGTACTTCCTGGTACTCTCTTCACAGGTGGACACCCTACGACATCAAGCATCACAAAGGGCCTTTCCTAGTCCCACCAGTACTTCCTGTGCCTCATTCACAGGTTGGACCCAAAAACATAACACAGATATTTTCCTGGGTTACCACTCCAGTACTTCCTGCTACTCCTTTTTGCAGGCATAACCTGTTGACTCCTTTAACTACACGTTATCACGGAGTCTTCTCAGGTTCATATGCAACATCACCAATCCAGACCAACCTGTCCAGATGGGCTTCACACAGCATGCCTATTCCGTACTCCATTTCCAGATCTATATGCTAACAAAGGGGATTTCAAGCATCCACCCAAAGATTCCCAAAATCAGCCAACTCTTGGTGGGGGAAATCACAAGATATGCCAAAAGGAAGCCTTCACATGGCTAGGAAGAAAAGTCATTACCCTTGACGACCGCTTCGGTGCCATGACCTCAAAGATAGCTTGATTTGGCTCGCAAGAACGTTTCCTCCGCAACGCCGGCTTCGGAACGCTTGTCGGTAAACCGCAGCACCACCAGCAGCAGCCCTTCCCCTTCTTCCTCCTCCTTTCTCTCTCTCTTTCTCTCTTTTGAAGAAAGATAAAGGCCAAGTAAAATGAGAATAACTTCTCAGATTTCGGCCTTTAGGAAAAAGAGGAAAGAAGCTTCAGCCCTTGGATCCAGGCTGAAGGAATGGACGACCACAATTTTGCCAAAAACACTGATTTTGACCTGACACGTCCTGTGACACGGCCGTGTCCCAGGCCGTGTACCTCAAGCGGTGGTCAACCGACTTATCCAAACCAGTGACACCCCCATGGGACACGCCCGTGTCATGGGCCGTGTCACCAACATGCCTTCTGACACGCCCGTGTCTGTGGCCGTGTGCCTGGGCGAAAAAAATCCCAAAACATCCCGAGACTTCACACGGCCTGTGACACGCCCGTGTCCCAGGCCGTGTGCCCAGACACGGCACAAAGACACGCCCTGTCGAAATGCTTCGTCGGGCTGAGTTCATCGACCTGACTTGACACGCACTGTGACACGCCCGTGTCACAGGACGTGTGCAACTTCTCGACACTCGACACCTACGTCTTGACACTCATGTCTCGACACTCGACGATCGACGAGTAACAGTCGTCAAACACACGACACGGCCTTGGACACGCCCGTGTCCTGGGCCGTGTGCCCCCTCTTGACACATCATTGAGCGAAAAATCGTCCACACCAAGGCCGATAGTCGACACGGCCTCGACACGCCCTGCGACACGCCCGTGTCGCAGGCCGTGTCCGCTGACACGCCCTGGGACACGCCCGTGTCCCAGGCCGTGTCACCCAAAAATTTCCTGTTTCAGAAATTTGGACTGTTACAACTCATCCAACTCACGCGGAGCCATACAGTACAGTGCTTTGGCAATAGGACGAGTACCTGGCTCGAGGTCTATCACAAACGCTATCTCCCTTTCAGGAAGAAGTCCTGGAAGACTATCAGGAAAGACATCTGGAAACTCTCGCACCACCGAGACATCCTCAAGACATGGTGTAACAAAAGCTATTTCTAGAGAAGAAATAGAAAACAAAAATGCCTCGCAACCAGACTCTATATCACGACAAGCACGTACCGTAGAAATGACAGGGGAAACACTGTCCTGAAATCCATAGACGCTCATAGGTTGTCCGTCGTCCATTCTGAAATCCAGTCGCTTAGTCTTGCACTGGATGATCGCATCATACTGGGACAGCCAGTCCATGCCCAAAATCACGTCGAAGTCAGCCTAATCTAAAATCATCAGATCCGCAAAGGCCAGAAAATTGCCAAGATAAATTGGGCACACAGAACTCCTTGATTAGATATCACCGAATCACCGAAAGGAAGCTTGACGTTGAAGGAGTTTCCTAATTGATCCACATTCAGGCGATTTTTATCAAGAAACCTCAGGGCCACAATGGAATGGGTGGCACCCGAATCGAAAAGAACGCACACCCACCTATTCCGCACCTTAAACTCCCCTAAACCGTAACATACATAACTAAACGAATGATAACTAGGGCAATAACGATAAATTAAACTGAGGCTAACCTGTTATAACTTGCATAGAGGTTTGGGCTTCCGCGCTGGTCATCACGTTCAGCTTTCCTTTTCCTTTATCCAGGTTCGGTGGCGGCAGCAGAGCTCGAAGTGGGGCAGGCTGCAGTGGGGGCTGAGCCTGGGGGCACGAAGACTTCTGATTTCCCTTCTGACCACACTGGAACCAAATCCTTTCTTTCATCCAGCACCGACTCACATCATGACCTTTCCTTACACAGAACGAGCACACTAGCTCTCCCTTGGGTGCAACTTGGATGATGTGCACCTGCTGCTGCTTCAGGGTGGCAGTCCTCTTGAAACACCTTTCGTAGGGGTGGATAGGACGACCACAGAAGCTACACACTTCCTTTCTTTTCTTCTTCTGAGAAGGGCCAGATGCCCTGGAGCTACCATCCTCAAAGCCTTTCCTTTTCTCTTTCCTTGCCGCAGCACCGCGGTTCTTGGCATTTTCAATCGCCTCAACCTTCAGTGCGGCTTCCACCTCCTCAGCAAACTTCTCTGCTCTATAAGTGCATGCCAACTGCTGGACATCGCTACTTAGTTATCCAAGGAAACACTTCGCTCTACCCTCATCCGAAGCTACCAAATCGGGGGCAAATCTGCTCAACTTGCTAAACTCAATTCGTACTCGCTCACAGTGAGCTATCTCTACTTCAGATGCAGGAAGTTATTCATCAAGCGGTCCTGCATGACCCAGGGTAGGAACTTCTTCAGCAACATCTTCATAAAAGATTCCCAAGAACAGCCTTCCTTCAGACTTTCTCTTTCTCGAATCCACCAACTCTTTGCAAGGCCTTTTAACTAATATGCTGCAATCATCACCTTCTGGGATTCTAGAATTCCGGAATACGAAAACATCTCCTCTATGGTGATGATCCAGTCATCTAAAATCAAAAAGTCGGCACTCCCAAGTAGGCGGGAGGTCCCAACTGCTCGAAGTGCGATATGAAATTCATTTCTGGTGGTATCGTCATCGGGGGAACCAGAGGAGCAGGGGTATCAGGCACTGTTTTGCCCAAGGCAGGTTCTTGCACTAAAGGTTGCTGCGCGAGAGCGGTAGACAACAGAGACTCAATTTGCGATAGCATCATAATCAATTGTCTCAAAAGAGCCTCATTGCTCTGATGCAGGCCCTCGATAATCGCATCACTTTGCGCACCTGATGACTCACCCTCCGACTGGGGAGTCGACCTCGTTGCAGGACGCTTTGGCGACATTTTTAAAAAAACAAATGGACAACTCATCAAAATCCTAGCTTACAATAAGGCAACACAACTAGTTCAGACCATACTTAAAAGATGCTTGCTTACACTGCAACTTGCTCTGGGATTTTATAATGATCCTATGTCCTACTTAGGATGATATCCTCTCATCCTATTGACTCTTGTGCCTATGACATGAATGCATGGATTCTTTATTCTTATTTAAAATCATGTGTGTACATGTGTCATCATGTAAACCTTAACTTAGCACGCGTGCTTATGCGATGATATGCAATGTATGTAGTGCTATGCATTCTATAAAGGCGCTAATGCATGTTATGAGTGGCGTACACATGAAATGTTATGCATCCCATACTACATAACATCGCATGCAACGAGAAAAAAAAAATGTGCTAATGGGCACCCATGTGATGGTGGTTATGCATCCCATACGACATAACTGTCACATGTTGCGACCTATGGTGGATCCATATACAAACACATATTATGCATCACATACAACATAATATGCCATGTATACTTCTTATCATGCTATGAGTGTAGTGACTATGCTTCGGCTAAGATGTACTGATGACACATCAGTGTGTGTATGAAATATCACTAAACAACTAACACTAACAAGGGAAGGTTACCCGACCAATTTTCAAGCAACCTCCCTCTGATACCAACTATCACAACCCGCATTTTCAACGTATATAATAACTTATCATAGTAAGGGAAAATGCACGTCATGATGCAACGTCAGCAGGGGATAACTGCAGACGCCCAAACAGACACCTACTTAATCATGAAGAAAGATTGTTTAAGTTATTTTAAGGAAAAAATTAGTTAAGTGCAATAGTTAGCCGTATCCCTCGGCTTAATGGCTCATTTAATCCACGAATCAAAATATAATTATATGCTGCGGAAAAATACTTATTTAGATTGACTCCAACATCATACATGAGAATAAACATCCCCAAAGGACAACGCATGCTATGCAAGACCCTAAATTTATAATAGTAGTAAAGATAGCTTTTACGGTCGCTAAATATAACAAGTTAGAGTTTTTAAATTATGCAATGCATGAAGTAATAGTAATAAATTTTATTCTTAAAAAATACCTAACATACAATCCTCCCAGAGAGCAAGTAATCCACATCAACATATAGAAAACTCAGAAGCTAGCAAGTATCTAAAAGTAACAATTCAGTGGGCGTCAACAAACTGACACGAACCTATAAACAACAAAGTATGTCTGAACCAACAAAACTAAATAAACAACAAACTACCTCGCTAAGACGAGGTAACAACCACGACCAACACTGCTGCCCAAAAACTCCGAAACCAGCACTGCTAACTGCTACTGCTCTGAACCTGAGACATTCCAAAGACAGAACACCTAAGCAAGAAGGTACAAATGTTGACAGAAAAATAATAAGACGAAATAAACAATGGTCAAAAGTGGTACCAACCCAAGACCAACAGTACTGAAATAAAGCACAAAAAGAGGAACAAGTCATCACCGGGAAAGAAAACTCTTACGTGATTCATCACGTACAACCATAGTACACCAGACGAACGAGGATATAAGGTGACAACATGAATAATTTGTAAGGAAGAAATACAAAACCTTTATTAGGCACCAGTGGTCGGCCCTACCCAAAAATACGGGCGAGGTGGTCACTCGTGGACACACCACCCAAAAACACGGGCGAGGTGGTCACTCTTGGGCATACCCACACGAATATAAAATTCGTCTGACAATGAGGGAGTCTCATACTCTCCACCATACACCGCTGACGCCCAAAAACCAGGTAGACTTCCACAGGGCACTAATGAAGGAAACAAACACTGTGGAGGTGGAATCGTCCACTAACTCCCGCATTCAAGAAAACCACCAAGAAAACACCACATATCTCGAGATTTGGCTCGTCAGATTCTACTTGACATTACTAGATACAAGACATGGTTGATCAACCCTTATGAACGATTTACAAACTTAATTAAACTCTAATACGTTCAATAACGATAAATAAGACGTTTAAACTATCAATAAGACACATCAAGAACGATCGAACATATCCAGACAAAAAATAGAGTTCTCCATGACAAAACATTAGAACATCATGTGATCATTGAGAAGGTTAATCATAACAATAATTTGGAATAATAAGTGCAGAAAATTTTAAAGAACATGAAAAAACATAGCCGTTACTATCAAATCGGACAAGGAGAAACGAGGGAAAACCACCACTTGGCTTGGTTTTTCCGGAAAAGTGCACCGAATCACTCCACGTCGTAGATCGGGGCAAAAGGATGCGGGAGGAGTTGGAATCTAGACAAAAATGGCCGAAAAAGAGGTTAGAGCCGAAAAACCCTAACGAGAAATCTCAAGAAACGGGGAAGAAATTACCACGAGGGCGTAGCTCTCGGCGAGAGCTTTCCGAATCTATGATCGGATGAAGATTTCGAGCACCGGAGCACCTTCGGCGGCCTCCGGAAGGTTCACGAAATATTTTCTCTCTCACGCTCATGCCGCTATGGTTCGGGAGGAAAAAGATCGAGAAGATGAAGTTTTCTCTAGTATATATATATATATATATATATATATATATATATATATATATATATATATATATATATATATATATATATATATAAGTATGTATATAAATATATACGTTTATAAAATGTTCTGTCTAAAAAACGAGCTGTAAGCTTGATGGTGCGCGGAAGACGAAAATAAAGGCTTAGGATTGCTTCAAATCGGAAAATGACCAACATGAAAGGTGTAGATCTTGTCGAGACGAACAAATTTCATGTTAACCATTTTTCCAAACGACATCGTTTTGAACCTCAAAAAAGCTCCCGAACGTAAACTGCAACGGACTACATGAGAATATGCTTACGGGTACTCGAGAGGTAGAAAATGGCTGCTCGAGTAGTTCAAAATGGCTACTCGAGTAGTTCAAAATGACTACTCTAGTAGTTCAAAACTACTCGTGTAGGTCCAGAAAATTCACTCGTGTAGGAAAAAAATAATCACTCGAGTACGTAAGTAATCACTCGAGTAGGAAAAATAATCACTCGTGTATATATAAAACGTCACTCATGTACCAAAAAACAAAAGACTCGAGTACTTAAAAAACATATGACTCGAGTACTTAGGAATCACTCGAGTAAATAAAAACAAAAGACTCGAGTAAATTTGCAAGCTGAACAAATTGTTGCAAATATAACCTTATGATTAAACTATGCCCATGTATAGTAAATACATTTTTGAATAGTGGTTTAATATTAAAATAATTCTGTTTATATATTTTTGAATAAGGAAACTACGAGATCAAAACGGAGGCCCAAACGCGCGACGAATTAAACGAAACTCGCATCGTAGCAAACACTGATGCTACCAACACAACTACGAAGTCAAAACTAGAATCCGAAGAGCCATTCCCGAGATATTAATCTTCAAAGTATACTGCAAACATAAACAATCCAAAACTTCAATCGTGCACCGAGACTCCAAAAATGCTCGGATTGCGATGAAACTTGACGAGCAAGTCCAAAATTACTTAACTTAAATTCCAAATGCAAAATTTTCCCATTACAATAAGAATTCGGCCGACTCGACCACACGGACGGGAAAATGCCTTAACGACATTGCGCCGTAAACTCGACGTTAAAAGTAACGCCACGACATCATAAATATGACATTGTCCATTCGAATAAAATCATCGAAAAATAGAGGGCATTACAACACTTTTTTGTAACGACCCGGGTTTAGGCCCACTGGGGCGCCCCACGGCATCGCCGACCTACCAGCAGTCCGAGTTTAGAGCTCAGAGGCCCACCGCACCCTTGCCTGGGCCGGCGTCTTGTATCTCCCCACAACACCACTGGTAGTAAGCCTAAACATCAAGGTCTACAGGCCCAATGCACCCCAACCAAATCTCCGCGCCTGTTTATCAACAGCGGTAGGTTGTTGCCACAGGGTCTCGAACCCGCAACCTTGATAAGAGAGTCTTAATACCACTCCTCATCACCAACTGAGCTGCAGCTCAGTTGGTGATGAGGAGTGGTATTAAGACTCCCTTATCAAGGTTGCGGGTTCGAGACCCCGTGGGAACAACCTATCGCTGTTGATAAACAGGCGCAGAGATTTGGTTGGGGTGCATTGGGCCTGCAGGCCTTGATGTTTAGGCTTACTACCAGTGGTGCCGTGGGTCGATACAAGACGCAGCCCAGGAAAAGGGTGCGGTGGGCCTCTGAGCTATAAATCCAGACTACTGGTAGGCCGGCGACGCCGAGGGGCGGCCCAGTGGGTCTAAACCCGGGTCGTTATATAGGGACACGCCCGTGTCTCTACCCGTGTCATATAATTCGTCGATCTCGACACGCAGTTCGTCGATCTCGACACGCTGTGTCGAGTTCAACTCGACGCACAAGCACACGGGTAGGGACATGACCGTGTCTCTACCCGTGTCTCTACCCGTGTCACGTCACACGGGTAGTGACACGCCCGTGTCACTACCCGTGTCCTTCTGTGGACATACTCGAGTCTTTGACTCGAGAGCAGGCCACTCCCACATGGGTAGGGACACGCCCGTGTCTGTACCCGTGTACTATGCTTGACTGATTTCTCCTCCTATCCACATGTGCTTCCCAGTTGTCAGCACTCCCCATGAACCCTAGTCAGCTCTCCTGACTCAAAAACACGCATGAGGGGCCTAGTGCGATTCAGGATGTTACAAATCCTATAAATAAAATAAAAGATTTCGTCCCCTAAATCAGGCTTAGGCTATGGGGAGAAAAGCATAACATAAAATATAATATGCTTTTAAATAAAATTACCTTGCGCAAACAACTCCGGGTAGTATTTTTACATCAAATCCATCGGCTCCCATGTATATTCCTCCTTCCCATGATCGGGCCGCAACAACACCTTTCGAAGCGACGACACATGGAACACGTCGTGGAGATTCTCTAGCTCCGGCGGTAACTCCAGCCAATAGGTCAACTGGCCAATCCTTTCCAGCATAGTATAAGGCCAAACGTACCTTGGGCTAAGCTTTTTCACACCACGCACCCGTGACACCCCATGCATCAGCCGAATCTTCAGAAACACCTTATCACCCACATGAAACTCCACCATCCGGTGCTTTGAATTGTAATACTTCGTCTGCCGACTTTGAGCCTCCAAAATGCTATCCCGTATCAGTCTAACCACCGCATCCGTATCATCAATATACTCAATTCCCAAAGCCTTTGGGTCTTCATCTTGCACCCAAGACAAGGGGATTCTCCACCTTCTTCCGTAAAGGGCTTCATGGGGCTCCATGCCGATGCTAGCTTGATGACTGTTGTTGTAGGAGAATTCTACCAGCGATAAAAGCGTTTCCCACGGCTCTCCTCTATCTAACACACTTAACTTCAACAAATCTTCCAATGTTCTGATGGTCCTCTCAGACTGCATGTCCGTCTGAGGATGAAACGCGGTGCTAAAGGTAAGGCGCGAACCCAAATACGCCTGTACCGCCTTCCATTCCCTTGATGTGAAATGACCATCCCGATCACAAACGATTGTCTTAGGCACGCCATGATACCGTACGAACTGCTCCACAAAGATGCGTACCAAGACATCCACGTGAGCCTCTTTCTTCATGGGGATAAACCGGGCTACTTTTGTCAGTCGATCAACAATCACCCACACCGACTCATTTCCTGAGCGTGAGCGAGGTAACCCGTGGACAAAGTCCACGGAGATATCCTCAAACTTCCACTCGGGGATGGGCAACGATTGTAGCAAACCACCGGGACTCTTGCATTCCGCGTTCACCCTTTGACAAGCTTTGCAATGTGTAAAAAAATATCAGACAACCTTTTTCATTCCCAGCCAACACATGGTCTTCCGTAGGCTGGCGTACATCTTAGCAATGCCCGGGTGCACTGAATATTGAGAGAAATGAGCCTCTCTCAAGATATCCTCCCGAATTTTATCGCCTTTGGGAATGTAGAGCCGGCCACGAAAATAAACGAGACCGTCTTTTAGCGTATACTCATCCGTAGTCCTATCTTCGATTGACTTGATTGCCGGGGCCAGAGACGCATCCATTCATTGCTCCACTCTGATTCGGTCCGGATATCACAAACTATGCTCATGCTTGCCAAGTACTCCGTATACTCTGCCGAAGGAGCCTTAAATATCAACGTAATATCCATCTCCTCAATCATCCGAGCCAACTCCATACTCATCAACCGAGACTCTGGGCTAAAACCTGGTACCTTTCTACTCAATGCATCGTCCACCGAGTTCGCCTTTCCGGGGTGGTAGTTCATGGTGAACTCATAGTCACATAGAAATTCTAACCACTGCTGTTGGCTCATGTTCAACTCCTTCTGAGTATGAATGTACTTCAAGTTTTTGTGGTCTGAAAAGATCTCGCAATGGACGCCGTATAGATAATTCCTCCAAAACTTCAAGGCGAACACCACTGCTCCCAATTCCAAATCATGAACCGGGTAATTGATTTCATGCTTCTTCAACTGTCTTGAAGCATAGACAATTACGTGTCCGTGCTGCATCAACACTGCTCCCATCCCTTGATATGATGCATCAATATAAACTTGAAATCCTTCCTTCCCAGGCGGAAGTGCAAGGATGAGGGCGGAGGTAAGTCTATCCTTCAGCTTCTAGAACGCCGCTTCACACTGGGGTGTCCACTCAAATGGCACACCTTTCTTCGTCAATGAAGTAATAGGAAGAGCAATCTTTGAAAATCCTTTTACAAACTTGCGGTAGTATTCGGCAAGTCCAAGGAAACTCCTCACATCGGCCGCCGACTTCAAGGGCGACCACTCCTTCATGGCACGCACCTTGGCCAGATCCACCACTAGTCCTGCTCCACTGATCACATGCCTCAAGAAAGCAACCTCTTTAAGCCAGAATTCGCACTTGTTGAACTTGGCGAACAAGGCGTGCTCTTTTTATTTCTTCAATGTCAAGGTCAAGTGCTCAACATGCTCCTCGTTCGTCTTTGAGTAGACCAAGATGTCATCAATGAAAACAATGATGAAGACATCCAAATAAGGTTCAAACACCTTATTCATCTAGCTCATGAAGGCCGAAGGGGCATTTTTGAGCCCAAATGACATTACCGTGAACTCGTACAGTCCATATCTTGAACTAAAGGCCGTTTTCTGGATGTCACCTTCTTGTATTCTCAACTGATAATACCCTGAGCGCAAGTCCAGCTTAGAAAACCAATGCACTTCCACTAGTTGATCGAACAACTTGTTGATCCGAGGTAGCGGATAAGTGTTCCGCACCGTCAGCCGATTGAGTTCCCGATAGTCTATGCACAAACGCAGGGTTCCATCCTTCTTCTTCACGAACAACACAGGGGCTCCCCAGGGTGACGAACTAGGGCGAACGAACCCTGACTCCACCAGTTCTTGCAGTTGAACACTAAACTCCGCGAGTTCCTTCGACCCATTCGGTAAGGGGCCTTGGATACTTGCTTGGCACCCGGTACTAAATTAATGTGGAAGTCAACCTCTCTATGCGGGGGTAATCCTCGCAGTTTCTCAGGAAATACCTCGGGGGAAGTCCCGTACTACCCGTACGTCTTTTATATCCAATGCTATCTCCTTAAACTCGAACTAGATCATGAAGATTTCATCCCACTTCATATGGTCTTTTACTGTCTGAACTGAAGATATCAACATGCGAGGTGCGAAGCTAATACCTTGGAAGATGACATCGGAGTCCCCATGTCTCAAGTAGATTCGTTTCTCTACATAGTCAATCCTTGCAAAGTGCCAGTCCAACCACACCATGCCCAAAATAATGTCAAACTCTGGTATTCTCAAGACCGTGGCAGGTGTCTCAAAGGTCTTTCCTTCAATGAATATCTCGAACTCGAACTTAGCGGTTGCAATCATCTCCGAGCCGTCCGGTAGGCGCACTCGTCGGGCTATACCAGTAAAGTATTGTACGCCCTCAATGTCCTTAATGGAGTCCTCAGATACAAAGGTTTGTGAGGCACCAGTATCGAACAGCGCATAGGCCGTCTTCCCGCCAAGTATCACGGTGCCTAAGTACCAATAACCAAAACTTATTGCTAGGTGTCTAGTATGTCTCAAGCAAATTTAAATTAGACAATGAAAACGTGATAATTATTAGAATCATACCTGCAATCAAATCTTGGGGATTCCGTTCTTGCGCCATGTCCAGTGCGTACACTTGATCCCGAGCAGGGCCGGGGTTCCCTCCTCGCGGTCCTCATCCTCGACCACGCATGTAATCTCACCCACGAGGAGCTTCCGGAGGGAGAGCAGGAGGAACATTCCCATAAAACCGCGGGCAGAAACGTCAAATGTGGCCCGGCTGGTTGTATTCAAAACACACCAGCCCACGACGCCCTTCATGTTGCTGAAATTATTGAGGCTGAGGCATTGGAGGCAACACATGCAGCTGCAGAACCGGATGCTCCACTCTAAAATCTTGGTGGAAACGTCCTCCACCTCTTTGATGGCCCCTTCCTCTCCTAAAGTCCTTCCTTCTTCTATTTCTTGGGCCAGCTTCCATCACGTATTCCGCAGGCCTCTTACAACTACTCAAGTGATCCGCCTCCAATCTCTTCGCCATGTCATTAATCTCCGCCAAGCTAGCGTCCGCTATAAACAAATGGGCCTACCTTAGGGGATCTCGCAGCCCTTTGTAGCTTGGCGTATCCTCTATCATACATGTTATATGAGTCCGCGAACCTTGCGAGATGCTGGAACTCTCGCTGGTATTCTGTAACCGATTTTCATCCCTGCTTCAGTAGTAGAAACCTCTGCTCGAGCTCGTCTCGAGCCGATGTAGGAATGAAGTGCTCTAAGAAGTCACCCAAGAATTCGCTTTAACTTATCTCGGTATACACTCGTCCTTGGAACGTGGAGCCCATGAGTTACTTCCACCACCTCTTAGCATGTAGATCCCAGACGGACACTGCCAACGATACAACCATATTGGCCGGGCAACGGATCCCTGCCAATAGCTCATGCACCGTGTCAAGCCATTCCTCCGTGTGTACGGCCGTCTCCGTCCCGAGGTAGGCGGGAGGGGAGAGAGCCCGAAAGGTGCTCAGCCAGTTAGAGCCCGGAGCCTGTTGTTGAACCGGAGACTGCTGTACCCTAAATGCATCCAGGATGGCGGTGAGTGTCTGCCCCTACTCGGATTGTTGAAACTGAGTGGGTATGGAAGGGGCAGGAGTGCCCCCCATCGGCTCAATGTGCACTTGAATCTACACGTAAAACACAAACTTATGGTCAGGTTGGCTAATCTTGATGTCAAAGTTGGACAACTTAGTGTGAATTATATATGGGCACACCACTACTTCCGCTAAGTCAGTTTGTCCGCAAACTGACTAATCGAATGGGGGTGGTACCATTGTTGAATGACTTCATTAGTTGTGGATTGTGGAAAACTGATACCATTTGTAAGTCCCCCCCCCTCCAGGATCCCAAAGCACGGCATGAAGGGGGTCTTATGCCCAGAACAGCCGCCCTGCGGAAGTATTAGCACACGGGCTAACCTGTACCACAAGATGCCTATTCTGCCGGCAATAATAAATATCAATATATACATGCAAACCCAACCATAATATAAACAAGAGAGAAGAGAAGTCAAATCCACAACAAGTTTATAATCCAAATACAATAAAAGAGAGAAGATAAAACTTGCTTCTACAATATCAGCGTACAGCTATAAAAGTTGCCCAAACGGGCTACATCAGAATCTCACAACACTCACATTCGTAACCGACGGTAGCGACGACACCGTCACTTTAGGCCCTGTCGTCCTGGCCTGGCTGCCCTGCTGTATGCTCTGCGGCTGCTCTACCTGCGGGGTGACCTCCTAAAAAGGAATACATAACAACCGTTAGTAGAAAAGACTAAGTGGCTTCACATCTGCTCCCCCGGTGACTCCTCGGCACTGGGCGGAGAAAAGAGCAAGGCTACAAGTATAATAAATAGGGTAACAGGTACAAGCAGGTGGTAATGGTACAATAAGATTAATAGCATTTTATTCTAGTAGTTCTACATAAATAATAACAAACTATCAAGTACATGTGTCTACAGCAGGAAAGTAACTTAACTTATAAGGATGCCCATATAAGTTTATAAGTTAAGGATCGGGTTACATAAAAGTAACTCATCGTATAAGAGTGCCCATACAAACTTATACGATGAGGATCTTGTTTGTGCAATGTTATGTAATGGTATGTATGCTATGCAATGACTCACCCATGATCACACCATGCAAATGTTATGTCAACATAGACTAGTAGTTCCCACTATTCGAGCAGGTAGCTAACCTCTCAGGCATCAACCGCTGTGTCCAGGCGGTGACAGTAGAGCGGGCATCTCTACTACTATGCGGGTATCCACACTACTTCACCTAGGCCTCTGTATGCCTCAACGCTAAGAACACAACATCGGAGCCCATGCGTACTATGGCCCAGCGGGGTCTCGGGTATATGTGCACCGAGAACACAGCCCGAACTGGCCTGGTGTGACCCGGAAGGGGCCTCGGAATAAAGCACGAGGACACAACCCAACCGTTCACTTGGCACGGAAGGGGCCTCGGGATGAGAACACCGAGGACACAGCCCAACTGCCCATAGTCTAACTGTCAACTCCCGTCGGTGTGATGATCGGCGATCCCGTAGACCTGCCATACTATCCTTAACCCAGAATTACGACACCGTGTGTAGGCTCACACCGCATGCAAATTCCACATCACCGTGGTATGGAAGCGGCCTCGGAAGTACGCACGAGGGCACAGCCCAACTGTCCATCTATACCTCATCTCAACACTAACCCAACTAGTGACGGTCAACACCGCACTTACATCCCTCCACAATACTACCCGTAGGGAGACTATGCTCTAAGTATTAGACTACTAAATTTCATTCCAACCCTCAAATATACTCATGGTCATAGTTTATCTTTCTATATATCATTCCAAATGATTTCAACATAATATAACATAATGTGCATAACTAATAGTCTACCAATTTCTAACAAGTCACTTTGTTTAAGTAAGCTTGCTTCACAATTCAATTATATGAAATACAATTAGTAATCTGCATCATTCATAGCACTACGGTGGTTAACATAAAATAGTTCACCAAAATCTCGAGTTAATTTGCAACATCACTTCCACCAAATCCAAATTCATATTATATAAAAACCCAGAATTTAAGTGCAGAATTAATCTGGACAGCAACTTCAACAGGATATTCCTGAAGCTACAGGAAACTGGTGAAGACGTGCAACCCATCGATGGAAAGGTCTTTCCATAGGATACAACCTTTATGTTCATACCATAACCCAGATTGAAAGAAATTGTACCTAATCACCTAGAGGGGGGGGGGGGGGGTGAATTGGTGACCTTAATCTTTTTAAACTTTTAGGCAGAATTAATCACAGAATTCACAGAACTTTAAACATCATACACAGAATCAGTCACACACACATAGTACACACAGTTTTTATAGTGGTTCCCCAAGGTCTGGGTACATCCACTTTCCCCCTTCGCCTATCTAGTAGTGTACTAGATTCGTCCAAACTTCTTCACTACTCCTCAGATCCTCAGATCTTACAGCTCAGAACCCCAAATAGGTTCCTACAACTCAGAGTGATCCCACTCCTACAACTCAGGCACACAGCCCTACCACTCAGTCTTCACCAAGACCTACACTCAGCCTTCAACAAGGCCTACACTCAGCCTTTAACAAGGCCTACACTCAGAGAAATGTATCTCCTACTCTCAGGCACAAAGGCCATACCACTCAGCCTTTATAATTTCAGGCTTACAACTCAGATCACTAAGGATCCTACAGAAAATTAAAATTACAAAGAATATAACCACAACTCAGATTGTGAGAGAAGAGTTGTCTGGTTTCTTGAAGAGAACTTGAAAGAACTTTGCTAAGATCAACCTCCCTTGGCTTTCTTCAAAGCTTCTTGAATTAGAACACAGTAGGATTGATTCTCTATGCAGATTATCTTCAAACACTGCAGACTTAAGAATCAGATCTCAATCTGAAACTTTCTTCACAGCCTGGTTCAACAGCTGTCTTCTTAGACGGAGCTCTCTCTCTCCAACTTCTTAGATCTTCTGATCACTTCAACTGATTGATGCAAAATCATCTATCAACTCATCCATATTCTGTTGAAGCAATAAGCCTTTATATAGCCTTTCTTCATGGTGACCGGCTGATCCGGTTTCTAACAAACTTCTGACAGCTCTGACAGTAGTAGTTGACCAGTTGAAATGGCAGCTGTCAAGTCATACAGTCACTTCTTGAAAACTCTGTCACTGTCTGAAAGTGTCGAGACAGATAGTCTTTAAGTGTCGACACAAATAGACCAAGTGTCGACACAAGTAGACTAAGTGTCGACACTAGCCTTCATGGTGTCGACACAACTAGACTAAGTGTCAACACTAGCCTTCATGGTGTCGACACAGCTCCTTATGTTGTAGAAATTACTTCTCGACACTGCTTCTTCAGAATGTGTCGACACTGATCTTGTGTGTCGACACAAGTCCTTCTTCTTTGATACTTAGTTGATTTCTTGTAAGTGTCGACACAACTCCTTTGTGTCGACACATCTTCTTGTGTTGATACTTGCTAAGTGTCGACACATCTTCTTTGTGTCGACACATTCTTCATGTTTTGAGACTTTGGCTGAGTGTCGACACATCTCCTTTGTGTCGACACATTCTTCATGTGTTGAGACTTTTGCTGAGTGTCGACACATCTCATTTGTGTCGACACATTCTTCATGTGTTGAGACTTTGGCTGAGTGTCGACACATCTCCTTTATGTCGACACATTCTTCATGTATTGAGACTTTGGCTGAGTGTCGACATAGCCTCCTAGTGTCGACACTTGTACTTGAACTTTTTTGAAGTTTTGCTGAGTGTCGACACAGTCTCCTAGTGTCGACACTTTTGATGTTGACAAAGTTCCTCTGGGTGTCGACACTGCTTTTAAGTGTCGATACAGCTTTTCTGGACATTTCTTCATTGTGTGTTGACACAACCTGTATGTGTCGACACTTTCCTTCTGGTGTCGACTCTGCATTCCTGGTGTCGACACAATTACTCCAAGTGTCGACACAGCTTCTCTGGGTGTCGACAAAAGTCTTCTTAAGTATCGACACTTTTCTTCTAGGTGTCGACACATGGACTTAGAAACTTTTAATCTTTCCCTGCAATTACTTAACCTGCACACATCAACTCAAAAACCCATCAAATAGACCATGATGTTTATCAATGAGTAGGGTGAGGCTTCTTCAAATCTGGTACATTTAATCCAATGTACCCAACAATCTCCCCCTATTTGGAGAAGTCATAACCCTTAGTCAGTGATATACACCATACATAACAAATTCACAGTATGATGTAAAACAATATTAAATGACAGGGTAAGTACATAGACATGTATAAACAAAACATGTATACACAAATATCTCAGAACAATAATGTAATAGATTTAACACATATCACATTGTTCTAACAACTTCAACATTTTCATTATTCAAAAGTTTACAGAAAGTTGAATGCAACTGATTATACATAGTAAACTTAAGAAAAATTTCTATCCTAAGGCACCTCAGGTTCCTTGATTACAATCCCTTTTCCAGATTGAATCTTTGCTTTAACTGGAGCTTCAGTGTCATCAGCAGCAGCAGTCTTCTTCCCTTTAAGATCTTTCTTTTCAATTCTTCAGCCTTGATCTTTTGCCTTTCAAAGTAATGATAAGGCTTTGGAAAGTACTTGCTAGGCTCCTGGGTAGTAGGAGGTAGCTTTCCCAGTTTAGCCTTTCTTCTATATTGTACAATGGCCTCTTGCCTATTCTCATGCTTCCTCCACTCCAGTTCAGAATACCACTTACCTCTATCCTGGACATTGTCCTTAGCAGCCTTCCATGCAGTCAAGATGATATTCCTGGAAGTGGGGCTCCATTATTCAAAATCAGGCCTTAGTTCAGCTTGCTCTCTGAATCTTTTTTTAGACAATTGAGTCTCTTGTTCTTTTAATAAGGCCTCTTGTTCTTTCAGTATTGCCTCTGGCACCGGCTGAACTACTTTCTCTATGATGACATTCTGATTTCCCTCAGGAGGACTGTACATAGTCTGGATCTCTTGATGGATGTATCATGTTAAACTCTGGTGGAGGGTATATCACTTGAGCTACTTCAGCTTGCTCTCCTCCAAGGTATGCAGGATTGAATCCAGACTCTGCCACATTGTCATCATCACATAAGGGTGGATATCCAAGGGTGGCTCTGATGGAATTTGAAATCCACTTGGCATGATCAGAGCCTGCCTTGACTAATACCCTCCCCCCTTTATGACTTCTCTTTCAATGTGATCCCTGAGATCATCTTTCTGAAACCTTATCTGTGCATTCAAATAGTTGACTCCATCTTTGTAGAAAGGTTTCAACCTTTGGAGCTCTTTAGTTATTAGCTTCTGGGAATCCTGAAGTGCAGAAGTAACAACAGTGATACCTTCTTGTAATGCTTTATCAAATTCTGCCTTGGCTGTAGTCAGGGCTGCAGTATGGGCAGAAGCTATATTCTTCATTTCTGTTACTATGGCATTATGAGAAGCTGTCAAATTATCATTCATTCTCAGCTGATTCTCCAGGACATAGCCTTGCTTCACTGCCATATCATCTACTTGTGTTTTGATCTTCTCCTGATGAGTGGCCAGATAGACTACTGCATTTCCTCCCTTATGGAAGCACTCAGTCATTTTTTTCTTGTTCAGATTCATTTAAAATCTGATTGACTTGATGTCTTGGGCCAGATCAAATTGCAGTGACTTATGCCCTTCATCTATATACTTTTCTATAACTTGCCTTTGCTCATCCATCTTTATTTGTAAAGCCACCATCAGTGAACTGAAATCAGTAGATGGTGCAGGCTGTGGTGCAATTGTTTGTAAAGCCTTTTTGTAAGTCTGGCTTCTTCTTTTGAAGACCTGAAACTTCCTCTTCTTGGCTCTAACAGCCTCTTCATCTTCAGAAGCAGATGTGCTAGCCATATCTACTCTTTCTTTTGGGCTAGGAGGTAAATCCTTCCTAGGTAACTCCTCAGCATGTTGTTGCATCTCAGGTTCTTGTCTTGCTGTCTCTTCTTGAGACCTAACTTGCTCCCCCTGAAGATCTACATGCTCCCCCTCAACAGCTGCTTTTTCCACTTCAAAGTCAGTCTGTATTAAGTCTGGGAACAGCTCTTCCAGTGTAAACTCTTGTTGAGGTTGACTTGGTAAATCTCTTTGCTCAGGAGCATCTAATACTTCTTTATCAGCTACTGATGTGTCCTCCATGACAACATCCTGAGGTTGACTAAGAATCTGAGGTTGCTGATTAACATCAGAAAATGTGTCAGTCATAACTTCATTTTCAATAGGGAAATCTAATTGGATGATTTCAGTTATTACCTTAAGTATAGTTTAGGTAGCCCTTTCACTCTCTAAGGGAGTTGGCTCTTCCACAAGTAAAGGCTCACCCTGGAGTGGATCCAGGTGAATTGGGCTAGCTGGTGGTAGCTCCCCCTGCCTTGGTGCATCTTCTTGTCCTGCTGGAGACTGGCCAGCATTTCCAGTTTCTTCATCATCTGGAGTGAACACTACTTGCTCTTCAGAGCTGCTGGAGGATTCTTGAGTCACTGTGGCTGTTTTCTTCTTCTTCTTCTGGGGTGTGTCCTTTACTGGAGATGGCAGTTCTTTGGTCAGTACTCTATCCCACCTAGAGAAGATTCTCATATCCATCTTCCTCATGTGGTTAATCTTTGAACCTGCAGCTTGGTTCATTACCTCAGGTATAGTGCCAACTAGGTAAAGACTTAGTATTCTACCCATATTTGGTTTCTTCATACTTTCTTTAATTTTATCAAACATAACTGTATACCAGTCAGTATTTAGTTTGAAGATTAACTTTGTCATCAAACAGAACATATAAGCTGAGATTCTGTCATGGCCTCCAGGCTTGCTCAGGATGACTTTGCCCACTATATCAGATAAGAACTTGCCCTGCATGTTCATTCCTTTTCTGTTGAATACTGAACCAATTTTCATATTTGAATCCAGTCCACACCATCTCAATGCTTCTCTAGTCTTAGAAGCAGATACATCTTCTTCCTCCTTTGTTCTTGGTAGTTGAAGTATATTCCTTAGACTTTTTGGTGTGACCTTGACTTTGGTTACATGAACTCTGGATTTAATCTTAAGTCCAGATTCATCTAGAGTTGCTCCATTCAGAAATTCGAGGACTTCCTTCTTCCATATCTTGATCGGTTCTGATACAAGAAATTCTAACCCAGTCTCTTCTATTAAGGTTATCACTCCTTTGATCTTGGGTTCCGCGTCATCAAATGCGTGTCGCACGAGTTCATATCCTTCATTCACATTCTCTTCTATCTTGGGCACCATTAAGGTTTAAAGAAATTTGAATTTAGAGAAGAAAGATGTCGACACACAAGTTTGGTCTCAAAACTTTGGTGAGCGTGTCGACAAACAATGACGAAAACCTATTTATACCTTTCTAGAATCGAAGATGAAAGGGCGCGTCAAAATACTTAAATTATGTCGACACTGTTGAAAAGCGTCGACACTTACTTATAATGTCTCGACAACTATGTGTCGACACAAGTATAGTTGACAGAATATATGTGTCGACACTTGTTTATATGTCGACACCACTTAGCTCGACACTTAGTTGAGACTTTACTAGACTAATTCTGTGTAAAGTCTAAGTGTCGACACCACCTTGGATTTGTCGACACCTACACAGCCTGTGTCTACACTAATTCTCTGAAGTGTCGACACAGACTTCCTAGATGTGTCGACACCATTTCTCTGAAATGTCGACACCACTTCTATGTGTCGATACAGACAACTCTGTGTGTCGACACCTTTTTACTTAGCCAATTTTGAAAACTTATTCTAAGTTTATCATCCCTAATTCAATTTTAAAATTATTGAATTTGATTTCATCTAAGGGCTTAGTATACATATCAGCCAGCTGATTATATGTACTAATATACTCTAGTGAAATATCTCCTTTTTCCACATGTTCTCTTAGAAAATGGTATTTTATTTCTATGTACTTAGTGCTACTATGGGAGACAGGATTGTTTGCAATAGAAATAACACTAGTAGAATCACAAAATAGAGGTGTTCTACTTACTTGAATACCATTATCTTCTAGCTGGTGTTGTATCCATAGTAGTTGTGCACAGCAGCTTACTGCAGCAACATACTCTGACTCAGCTGTGGAGATAGCCACACTGGTTTGCTTCTTGCTACTCCATGATATCAGCCTTCCACCTAGGAATTGAAAGGTTCCAGTTGTACTTTTCCTATCTTCCTTGCAGCCTGCAAAATCTGCATCTGAATAACCTGTCAGTTCAAACTCTCCATTCCTAGGGTACCAAAGGCCTAGATAAGGAGTGCCCTTAAGATATCTCAGAATTCTTTTGACTGCTATCAAATGAGATTCTTTAGGGCATGCTTGGTACCTAGCACAGACACATGTAGCATATATGATATCTGGTCTACTTGCAGTTAAATAAAGTAGGGAGCCAACTATCCCTCTATACAAGGTTTCATCTACAGGTTTCCCTGCATCATCTTTGCATAAAGACATTGTTGACCCCATAGGAGTTTTCATGGTAGTGGATGATTCTATACCATACTTCCTTATCAATTCTAAGGTGAACTTAGACTGGCATATGGATAAACCATCCTCAGTCTGTCTAACTTGAAGACCCAAGAAGAACTTAAGTTCCTCCATACTGCTCATTTCAAATTGTCCTTGCATTAGTTTTGCAAACTTCCTGCAAAGACTACTTTCTGTAGACCCAAATATGATGTCATCTACATATATTTGGACTAAGATGATCTTCCCTCTAGATTCCCTAAGGAATAAAGTCTTGTCTATTTCCCCCCTTGTGAATTTATTCACAATGAGGAAACTAGACAGAGTTTCATACCAAGCCCTAGGGGCTTGTTTTAACCCATACAAAGCTTTCCTAAGTCTATAAACATAGTTAGGTTTAGTAGAATCAACAAAACTTGATGGCTGTTCTACATAGACTTCTTCCTTCAGATTTCCATTCAGAAAAGCTGACTTAACATCCATTTGGTATACCTTGAACCCTTGGAATGTTGCATAGGCAAGGAACATCCTTATTGCTTCCAGTATGGCTACTGGAGCAAAGGTTTGATCAAAATCAATACCTTCTTCCTGCCAATATCCTTTAGCAACTAGTCTAGCTTTGTTCTTCACAATAACTCCATGTTCATCCATCTTGTTCCTAAAGATCCACTTAGTTCCTATAATGTTGTGGTCCTTGGGTTTAGGAACTAGCTCCCAGACATTGCATCTTTTGAACTGGTTCAACTCCTCTTGTATATCCTCAATCCAATGAGGGTCTAGGATGGCTTCTTCAAATTTCTTTGGCTCTACCTGGGATAGAAAGCTGGAGTAGAGTACTAAACTTAGATTTCTGCTCCTTATTTGTACATCTTGTCTGAGATCACCAATAATTTGATTGGCTGGATGATCTTTTAGATGTCTATTTGCTAGAGGCAGCCTGTCTTCAGGTTGTACACCTTCATTCTCTTCAACTTGTTGCACCCCTTGGTCTTCTTCTGCATCAGGTGTATCTAGTACTCCCCCTGGACAACAGCCACTATCATCCACTTGCTGACTTGCTGTAGAACCTTCTTCAACAGTAAGCTTGTCCATCTTCTCAGTCACACCTGTGGAGCTGCAAATACTTCTAGACAATTCATTGTTAATGAGTCTGGCTTCATCAAAAACTACATGAACAGACTCTTCTACAACTTTAGTAGTCAAGTTGTAGACCCTATAAGCCTTACTATTGTTGCTGTACCCAACAAAGATCCCCTCTTGGGATTTGGCAGCAAACTTGGTTAAGTAAGACTTACCATTGTTAAGTATATAACATTTACAACCAAAGATCCTGAAATAGGATAGATTTGGTTTTCTGCCCTTCACAAT
This sequence comes from Platanthera guangdongensis, assembly GCA_039583875.1. Classification (NCBI taxonomy): domain Eukaryota; kingdom Viridiplantae; phylum Streptophyta; class Magnoliopsida; order Asparagales; family Orchidaceae; genus Platanthera; species Platanthera guangdongensis. The sequence goes on from CM077148.1 coordinate 73,836,551, forward strand.
CTCATAGGGGGTCTTATTGTGGCTCTTGGTGATAGTAGCCCTATTGATTACATGACATGCAGTATTAACTGCCTCAGCCCAGAAATATTCAGGGAGAGATGTGTCACTTAATAGGGTTCTACCAGCCTCAATCAAGGTTGTATTTTTCCTTTCAGCAATGCCATTTTGCTGAGGTATTCTTGGTGAAGAAAATTCCTGAAATATTCCAAATTCTTCACAAAGTTTTGTCATACTATCAGACTGAAATTCAGTACCATGGTCACTTCTGATTTTGACCACTGTACTGTCCAATTCATTCTGAATTTGTTTAACAAAGTTGTATAAGATACTTGGAGTTTCAGATTTCTATCTAAGGAAGAACACCCAGGAAAACCTTGAGTAGTCATCTACAACCACAAATGTGTAGACCTTCCTACCTACACTGTGAACTGGCATAGGACCAAAGAGATCCATATACAAGAGGTATAAGCACCTCACAACATCTTTGTTCTCAATGCTATTAAAGGTGGATCTAGTCTGCTTGCCCTTTTGACAAGCTGAGCATATCCCATTCTTAATACACTTAACCTGATGACCATTCCTCACTAACTCTTTACTATATAGTTGACCAATTATCTTATAGTTAAGATGGGTTAGCCTCTTATGCCATTTGACACAATGAGAGACTTTCTCATCAGCTACAAGACACACAGGAGAAACATTGTTCTCACACATAATGTCTAGACAATAGACATTTCTCTTCCTATAACCTGTCAGAATGATCTTTTGATCATTTGACCTCCTGATATGACAACCATCTTTGACAAATGAGATGTCATATCCTAGATCACTCAGCTAATACTAATGAGGTTGTGTTTCAAACCTTTAACATAAGCCACTTGAGTAATTGTAATAAGGTTGCTAGAAATGTTACCAAATCCTTTGATGATTTCTTTTGCAGAACCACCAAAGGTGACTTTTGGACCATCCTTGATTGGTGTATAGTCCTTCAGCAATCCCCTAGTTCCAGTCATGTGCCTGGAACATCCACTGTCCAAGTACCATATTGGGGCATGACCACTTGGACTAACCTGCAAAACAAATTACTTAACCTTAGAACCCAAAACCTTCTTGGGTCCTTGGTGCAAGTTAGTCTGAATCTTAACAAAACTACCTATAGCTTTTCTAGCAGGCAGATTGCTACTCACCTTGGCACTAGAATTGTGCCAACAGTCTATGACAAAGTGGCCTACCTTGCCACAACACCAGCACTCAAATCTGTTGTACCTTTGTTTAGGTACAACCCTGGCTGTTTTATCTACAACAAGCTGCTTGTTGAGTACTGGGGCTTTGCCCTTAGACTTGGACTGTACAGTCCTGGCAGGTTTAGTAAACCCCAATCCAATTTTACCCTTGTAAGGTACAAACTCATCTATCAAAGGTAGAACAGATTTTGGTTTAGAGAAACTTGCTACTATATCTCTCTCTTTCTGAAGACTAATCTCCAGATTTCTGATTTGATGATTTTTAAATGTTATAGTCCCCATCTGAATAACAGTAATGTGCTTCAGTCTGGCTATTTCATTTAATTTTTGATCAAGCAACTTGTCAAAATCTGTTGCAGCAACTTTAAGACTGGCAATCTCCTTAGCCTGACTCTTGGCCAAGGATTTACTTTTCTTCAAATCTTGCAACACTACTCTATATTCATCAATCAACTGATGAATATATCCTTCAGATTTAGATCCACTAACATCACTTGATGCTGATGTATCTGAATCTGACTCAGTACTAGAAATTGAACTAACAGAACAATTTTGTACGTGACTTGGTCCAGGCTGATCCTAGATTTTGTCTTCTTCTGATAAGGCCATCAGTCCCTGGCACTGATTGTCCTCATGCTCATATATTGAGTTCATTAATTGTATGAACTCATCTTCCTCTTCTTCAGCAAACAGTCCAATATAAGCTTCAGCTTCTGAATCTGATTCTGAAGATGACATATCAGACAGACTTTTGTCCTTCTTAGCAACAAAGGACCTTTCCTTTTTGCCCATGATTTGAGTCTTCTTCTTATCAGTTAACTCTTTCCTCTTCTCTGGACAGTCAGCAAGAACATGTCCCTGTCTGTTACAATAATAGCAAACTATCTTTGAGGATGTAGTTTTACTTTGCCTGGACTTTCTTCTTTCATTCTTTGATGACTTCTGTGAAGTGGATGGCTTGGACCTCCAATGTTTCTTCTTTAGAAACTTCTGAAAAATGTCTAGTGAAAGCGGCAAAGTCTTCATCACTCTCACTGTTTTCAGAATTCTTGCTTTCTGACTCATCTGTCTCAGTCTCAGCAACTTTTGGAGGTGGAGATGGAGACTTGCTTTTATATTTCCTAGTGACTTCAGTCTTGAAAGCCACAGCTCTTTCTTTCTGCTCAACTCTTGTAGTCTTCTCCTCCTCCTTCCTTACCATTAACTGCATCTCATATGATAACAGTTTTCCAAATAATGTTGGAGGAGGTATGTCTGCTAATTTGGCCATATCCCTTATGGTACAAATTTTGGTATCCCAGTCCTTAGTCAGGGATCTCAAGAACTTATCATTCAATTCATAGTTGCTGAATTCTCTTCCATAAGACATCAACTCATTGACAATCCTATAGAATTTCTTGTAGCACTCAGTTATGCTATCAGACCTGCCTTGTCTGAAGCTTTCATACTCTTGATTCAATAAAGACTTCCTATCTTGTCATACCTCTTCTGATCCCTCCATATAGACTATCAGTGTATCTCATATTTCTTTAGAAGTTTTACAGTGAATCAGATTCTGAAATGTGGCATCATCAATTGCACTCACAATTATATTCTGGGTCCTCTTGTCCATAGTGACCAGAATAATCTCATCCTTGGTCATTTCAGAATAGTCTTTTGGAGTTCTCTGATTTGCATCTAACATAGATACTTTCATTGACACATATGACCCTTCTTTAACAGTAATATAAATTCTGGAGTCAGAGGCTTCCATAAAAATTCTAACCCGTTCTTTCCAAATGCCAAAAATTTCCTTTTTACAGATTGACAACTTCATGGATCCTAATTCTTTGTGATTCTCTGTTGAACCCATTTTCTTGATTCTTGATTCTGCCTACAAGATTTTTACTCAGACTGTTATGTCCTTTTTGAGTAACCTGACTCTGATACCACTTGAAAGAAATTGTACCTAATCACCTAGAGGGGGCGGGGGTGAATAGGTGACCTTAATCTTTTTAAACTTTTAGGCAGAATTAATCACAGAATTCACAGAACTTTAAACAACATATATAGAATCAGTCACACATAGAGAGTACACACAGTTTTTAAAGTGGTTGCCCAAGGTCTGGGTACATCCGCTTTCCCCCTTCGCCTATCTAGTAGTGTACTAGATTCGGCCAAACTTCTTCACTACTCCTCAGATCCTCAGATCTTACAGCTCAGAACCCCAAATAGGTTCCTACAACTCAGTGTGATCCCACTCCTACAACTCTGGCACACAGCCCTACCACTCAGTCTTCACCAAGACCTACACTCAGCCTTCAACAAGGCCTATGAAAGGGGAAACTAGATCTGATATACTCTAGAGGGGGGGTGAATAGAGTATATGGTGCTTTTTAAAACACAGAAAAAAACTTTTGCAAAGCTTTACAACAATTGTTGTAATGAGTGTAAGCAGGGAAGCAGAAATAAAACTAATCACAAACTAAGCTATGCAGAAACTAAGCACAAGAAAATCTAGGCCAGAAACAAAAAGAAAACATGCAAAACCAGATGACACAAGGAATTATAATGGTTCCCCAACTTGGGTACATCCACTCTTCTACCACCCTAGGTAGGAATCCACTGCAGGATGAGTTGATCAGGTGTCCTGGGCACCAATGAGCTTTTGATAAGGTGCTCAAAAACCAAAACAGATTTTTTGATCAGGTGTCTTGCCACCAATGAGCTTTTGACAAGGTGCTCAAAAACCAGATTCAAACTTTTGAAGGGAGTTTGAAAAACCCTTTACAGAGTGGGGGTGAGAGAGTGATGGCAGTCTTCTCTTTCTCAATCAACTGAGAAGACTAAGTGGATTGATGTCAAAGCTCCCCCTGAGTCCTTGATCTTCAGGAAGAAGAGCTTTGCTTGAGGGTGATAGGCCTTCAAATGTAGAACTCCAGCAATAGATGATTTCAGCAAGCTGAAATGTTGAGTGTCTGGAGTCTTGAGATGATGTTGGCCTTGAACACTTTGAAAGCTGAGGAGATCTGATGATTTTTGAAAACTTGATCTCTTTGAGAAGTGTTCTTCAGAAATCTTTTTGACAGAAGATTGAGAGAGTCTCTGTATACTGAGTTGTGTCCTATTCTTGTCAATCTCTCTTTTTTTTGATTCAAAAACATTCTCTCTTTTATTCTCTGTGTCTGAATAGGATATCACTTTGTCAAAGATAGCCGTTGGTCTGCATTGATTACAGTCTTAATTGCATAATTTCTTCTGAAGGAAAGTCCACTGAATTGTTCCTTGAAAAATCCCTTGAAACTTACTCCAGGAGTAAATGAAAACGGCTGCCAGATCTTCTGAATTAAATGCAGAATAACTTCTATCTAATTTAAATTTGAATTCTGAAAGATAACTGAAATCGTCGAACTGAGCTCTGCTATCGTCGAGCTGAGCTCAGCGACCTGGAAAATGCAAGCAGCAAAGAAATCGTCGATCTGAGCTCAAAGATCGTCGAACTGAGCTCAGAGATAAGGATCCAGTGCAGAGTCAAAATCGTCGACCTGAGCTCAGCGATCGTCGAATGGAGTTCGACGATATTGAGAAGTTGAGCTCAGTGATCGTCGAATGGAGCTCGACGATCTGTCGAAGTTGAGCTAGACGATCGTCGACCGGAGTTCGACGAAACGTCGTGCTGAGCTCGACGATTAGACTTAGTCTCCAGAAAAACTTGGTCTTCAGGGCAGCTTCCAATCCTAGACTTCTAACCCTTAGACTCAATTCTAATTGACCTATTAAGCTATACCGAAGGTCAAACACAGATTCCTATAGATATAGTGATCCTGACCCAAATTAGTAATAGGGTGTTCCAACAATCTCCCCCTATTTGGGTTAGGAAAACTATTTACAGACTTTGGAAAATCAAACAACATCATACAATCAGAAAAACACAAAAACAACAGTAGCTAGACATTACAGAACCATCACAGAGATATATATATATGTCATCCAGATATCAGTCAGAAAAACCAAGAATTGTCACCTTACAGAGTTACTCTTTCTCTTTGCCTTTTACCAACTTGATTTCTCTGTTAGGATTTAAAGCTTCCTGTTTGGATCTGGTGTCATCAGCTGCTCCCAAATATGTTTGCTTTGATGTCCTGGGAACCACTGCAGCTGGATGCAACTCCATGTACCTGTCTGCATCAAAAAATTTACTGCAGGCATATCTCTCTAGTTCTTTCTGTCTTTGTTCTGACATTGTAGATATATTGGAGGTGTCCAGGCCTTGCTCTTTGGCTTTCTTTATCTGGTCTAAAGCAGCCAACTCTTTCATTCTAGCAGTCCAAGCAACAGGATTCTTCTCAGGGTCCTCAAATGGAACAGGTGGCTCATACCTATTGGAAGAAGTATCTTGAGGAGTCCTGGCAGTCACAGTTTCTCTGAGCTTATAGGGGAATGGACCTGAAGATGTATCAGAAGGAACATGTCCTCCCCTGGAATAAGGGTGCTGCCTGGAATGCCCTTTGGAGTAAACCTGAGTCTCTCTTTGATTTCCCCTATATCCTCCCCTTCTAGAGTAAGAGCCCCTAGACTGGCTTTCCCTTTGATATGTTCTAGCATGAGGTTGGTAGGGAGCCTGGCTTCTAGCTGGGCCTGAACTTGCAGAGCTGCCACCTGCACCTGCATCAGGTGGAGGTGGTGGAGGAGGATGAGGGTGCTTGGACTGGGTGGAACCTTTCTCATACTTCCTTTTCTTCTTCATAGCCTTTAGCTGATTTTTGGAGTACTGCATCCAATGTTCAGAAATTGGGCAGTTGTGCAGAATATAGTAAGGAACATCATTATCATCTCTAACTTTGGCAGGTGGAACCCTTTTCATTGCCTTACTTCTTGCCTTCCTTTTCCTTATAATGGTGGCAGCAGAGTCATCAGAATCTGTCTTAAACTCATCAGAGTCAGAGCTCTGGGCATCATATATAGCATCTATCTTATTCATAAGATCTTTCTTCAGTTGCATTGCAGCAGATGGGGCAGAGGCAGAAGCAGAAGGAGCAACAGAGACAGATACAGCAGCAGATATAACAACAGATACTGGAGCAGCAGTAGAAACAACACTGGTTATTTCAGGAATTATGGCAGCAGCAGGTTCAGAAACAACAACAACAACATCTACAACAGGCTTAAAAACAACAACCTCTGTCATCAGAAAATCCTGGGGTGTGAGCTCTTCAAAAACAATTTGAATGTCAGCAGCAGTTAGAGCATTTTCTTCAGCAGCAGCAAGGACAGTTTCAGAAGCAGATACAGCCTTTTCTTCATCATCAGCAGCAGTCATCACTGAGAGTACAAAAGAGGAAAGAATGTTGGGGTCACAGCCAGAGAGAGGCACCAGTGCCTTGGACAAATCCTCTGGGGGCTGGACAGCATGAACTTCTAGCAGACAGCTGTAGAATGCAGGATCAAAGGCTAAGAGCAAAGACCTTAGGTCTATTGCTAAGACTGGAGTAGGAGCCTGAACTGGAGCAGCAGATACAAACACAGCAGCAGCAGCAGGAGCAGAAGCAGAAGCAGCAGCAACAGCAGCATAAAGGCTGGCTTCATAAGGCATCTCCCCTTGCCTGGATGCAGATACCTCTGTATCAAGGCAAACTGCTGGAGGTGCTGCTTTAGGAATGAGGGAGGAAAGCCTGGCAGACAGGGCTGCCACTGACTGTTGTAGAGGAGCTAAGGAGGCCTCCATGAGAAGAGAGAGCCTGGGGGCCAGTAGCTCATACAACTTGTCAGCTAGGGCTGGCAGATCTACATGCTCAATGGTAGGAGCAGAGGTAGAGGGTATTGGGATGGCTGAGGATGCTGGAAGTGGAGTGCTGGATGGTGAAGGGATAGATGGCTGAGGTGTGGGAATTGTGGAGATGGAGGACAAGGGTATAGATATGGATGGAGTGAATGATGGTTGGTCAAGGATGTGGTGGAGGAGATCTTGGAAAGATGTTGAGGAGGAGGGGAAGTCTGGAGGAGAAGAGGGGGAATCATCCATGTAGGATTCATCCAGAAGGGTGAATGATGGTATGGATGGAGATGAGGTGACATCTGGTGGTGGATAGGAGAACAATGGGTGGAATTGGTCTATTGGAGGTGATGAAGTGGTTGCTGGGGATGGAATTGAGGTTGGAGATGGGCTGGATATGGTAATGGGGGATGAGGCTGGAATGGTGGATGGAGCTGGAGGTAGGGTTGAACTTGGAGGAGGAGGAGAAGCAGCACTAGCAGCAGGCAGGTCTTCTGCAGGTGCAGAGACCTGGGGGGAGTGACTCTTTGAGTCCTTGTGCCTGAAGGGGCAGTTGAAGAGGGTCTGCTGGGCTTGCTAATCTGCCTGTCCCATTTCCCAAATAGGGCACAGGTGAGTCTCTTGGAGGCATTAATGTGCACTCCAGAGGAGACTAACAGAGCAGGGCACTTTGCCTGAAGGAAGACTCCAAGAATTCTTCCAAAATTTACAAAGTTTTTGTTAATCTTTTTCTTTATCAGGTCAAAGAAGACCTCTCCCCAGTTCAAGCTTTTCCTATCTACCAGAGCTCCCATGAGGCAGAGCTGATGTCTGGAGATGGTGTCATGTGCAGAATGTTTTGCCAACAGGACCTTGCCTACAACATCTGCCAAGAACCTATATTCAACTGACAAGTTCCTCTTAAACAACTTGCTAGGGTTTCCCTCTGGATGACCCATCCTGGCAAGTATATCAGAAAATTCTTCTCCAGAAAGTTCAGCAGAGTCTTCACCATTTCTTAAACCAAAAACTTCTGTTAAGACTGTTGGGGTCAGAGGTACCTGGGTGCCAGCAATAGATCCAACAATGGTGTTGTTGTCAAGGTTGTGTGCAGTATATACCCATTCCTTTATTTCATCTGAGGCAAGTTTGATTCTTGTGGTCATGAGGGTAGATAAATGCTGATCTTTGAATAAACTCAGGATGTCCTGAAAGACTTGATCAGTGGTGTTGAAGGAGTCCAAATCAATGTCAAACCCTGCATCAAACTTCATTGCGGCGAGGACAGCAACTGAGACGGCCATGGTACCTGCAAAAACTTAACAAACAAACCGAACAAGCGTAGAACTGTTTGGAGGGAAGAAAATTCTTGCAGAGAAATTGAAAGCGCAAGAGAGAACGACGGCAAAAAATGAGTTTTATATTAGGGTTCGACGCAGAATTGGAAAGATCGTTGAACTCAGTTCGACGATCTAGGCTTCTAAAGGAATCTGAAGAGACTCCAACAACGTCGATCTCCGTTCGACGATCTTGGAAAGCGTCGAGCTCCGTTCGACGATCGTTCAGGGAACAAAATCGTCGAGCGCCGTTCGACGATCGTTGACCAGAAGAGAGAGTTCATGCTGTCTGAGGGGCGCTGAACTCAGTTCGACGATTCTGGAAATCGTCGAACTCCGTTCGACGATCTTTGGTGAAATCGTCGAGCGCAGTTCAGAGATCAGAAAATTCTAGACACTAAGGAAAATCAGAATTTTTGCCTAGTCTTGGTCAATTTTTAGCTTTCAAAATCTTGGGGATTATTTAAGACTTCCTCCATCTAACATTCCTAACTGATTTAGGAAGAAGGTGTGTTTCTTTTCATCCAAAGGCTTGGTGAAAATATCTCCCCTTTGTAAATCAGTTGGGATATATTGCAGTTCAATTTTATTCTTTTCAACATTGTCCCTTAAGAAATGATGCCTAATCTCTATGTGTTTTGTCCTACTATGGAGGACTGGATTTTGAGCTATGGAAATAGCACTTGTATTATCACAAAAGATTTTTGACTTCTCTAAGTTGTAACCATAGTCTAGGAGTTGGTTTTGAATCCACAGTATTTGTGAACAACAACTGCCTGCAGCCATATATTCAGCTTCAGCAGTTGAAGTTGACACAGATGTTTGTTTCTTGCAAAACCAGGAGACAAGTCTATCACCAAGGAACTGACAAGTTCCACTGGTGCTTTTCCTATCAATTCTGCATCCAGCATAATCAGCATCAGAGAATCCAGTTAACTCAAATGCTGAATCTTTTGGATACCAGAGACCTAGATTTGGACAACTTTTAACATACCTAAGAATCCTCTTTACTAATGTGAGGTGTGACTCTCTAGGGCTTACTTGGAACCTAGCACATATACATGTAGCAAACATTATATCTGGTCTACTAGCTGTAAGATACAGTAAAGAGCCAATCATTGCTCTATATGTTGTCTGATCAACAGGTTTCCCATGTTCATCAGCATCCAATACAGCATTGGTAGGCATGGGTGTTTTCATACAAGATGCCTCAGACATGCCAAATTTCTTAACCAGCTCATTAGCATATTTGGTTTGAGAAATAAAGATGCCTTCAGCATGTTGTTTGACTTGCAATCCTAGGAAGAAGGATAGCTCACCCATGCTACTCATCTCAAATTTAGAATGCATTAGGTTAAAAAACCTTCTGCATAATTTTGAGTCAGTAGAACCAAAAATGATATCGTCTACATAAATTTGTACTAGTAGGGTATGGGACTTATGGGTTCTAATAAAAAGAGTTTGATCTACTCTACCCCTTATAAAACCATTTTCCAAGAGAAAGCATGCTAGTGTCTCATACCATGCTCTGGGAGCTTGCTTGAGACCATATAATGCTTTATGTAGTTTAAAAACATAATCAGGGTAAGTTGGAGAGATAAAACCTGGAGGTTGTCTGACATAGACTTCCTCTTTGATGTCTCCATTCAAGAAGGCACTCTTGACATCCATCTGATAAACCTTGAAGCCATTGTGAGCTGCATAAGCTAGAAATATCCTGATGGCTTCCAATCTTGCAACAGGTACAAAAGTCTGGTCGTAGTCAATTCCTTCTTCTTGAGAATATCCTTGGGCAACTAGCCTTGCCTTGTTCCTTATTATTACTCCTTGATCATCCAGTTTATTTCTGAATACCCATTTTGTTCCAACAATGGAATGATCCTTTGGCTTTGGCACTAGTTCCCATACTTTGTTCCTCTCAAATTGATGCAACTCCTCTTGCATGGCAATGATCTAGTGTGGATCTTGCTCTGCATCTTGAATGGACTGAGGCTCAATTTGAGAAAGGAAGCAGGTGTGCAACAGGTTTTGGTTGACCTGATTTTTGGTTTGCACACCAGCTGAGATTTCTCCAATTATTTGGGAAATTGGATGATCTCTTGATATTACTAAATCAACAGGGGGTGTTGATTGTTCACCAACCTGTGTCGTTGTTTCCTCTTGTGGTACAACAACTGGCTCTTCAAGTGGTGGTTCATTATGTTGAGCATTGCTTTCATCTTCACTGCTTTCTTCTTCTTGAGCAACCTGTAGCTTGTTCATATCTTCAACTAGAGAGAGTTCCTGCAAAGGTTCTATGGTAGAAGAAATCTTCTCCTTGAAAGACATGTTAGTTTCATCAAAAGAAACATGAACAGATTCCTCAATTTTCAATGATGATTTATTATATACCCTATAGGCCTTGCTGATCATGGAGTATCCCAGAAACACTCCTTCATCAGCTTTGGCTTGAAATTTTGCTAAATATTTCTTATCATTATTGTGAATATAGCAAGTGCAGCCAAAAATTCTGAAATAGTCAACTTTAGGTTTCTTCCCTTTGAGTAATTCATAGGGAGTCTTTCCCTTCAGTTTATGTATCAGACTTCTGTTCAGCATATAGTTGGAGGTGTTCACTGCCTCTGCCCAGAAGGATAGAGGTAGATGAGCATCTGACAACAATGTAGTGGCAGATTCAATAAGGGTTCTATTTTTCCTTTCAGCTACCCCATTTTGTTGAGGAGTTCTAGGAGCTGAGAAATTATGCCTGATCCCTTCACTCTGACAGAACTCTTGCATAAGAAGAGAATCAAACTCTGTCCCATGATCACTTCTGATCAGGGCAATGTGAGTATTAAACTCAATCTTTATACATTTGAGAAACTCTGTCAGACACTTAAAGTTATCAGACTTCTTCCTTAGAAAGAACACCCAAGTGAATCTAGAGAAGTCATCTACAATCACCAAAGTGTAGGATTTCCCTCCTAGGCTTTGTACTGTGATGGGTCCAAATAGATCCATGTGTAACAGATACAATATCCTAGGTGAATCACTCTTATTAAGTGACTTGAAACTGTTTTTAGTTTGCTTGCCTAATTGACAAGCCTTGCAGAGTCCTTCCTTCTTGTAGGGGCCAGAAGGTAGTCCTCTAACAAGGTTGTCCTTGGATAGCCTAGCAATAGTTCTAAGGTTTAGGTGTCCTAGTCTCTTATGCCATAAAACATTTGGTCTACAAACTGAATTGAATAAACAGATATCTATAGTAGTTGAAAGAAAATCTACTAGTTAGATGTTACCTTTCCTTTTACCTGTCAACACAGTTGTGTTGTCCTCTGACTTGATTTTGCATAAGGTTTTGCTGAAGGTCACCTGGTAGCCTTCATCACATAGCTGACTGATGCTGATTAGGTTGTGCTTCAGTCCTTCCACATATGCTACTTTCTTGAAGGTTACAGAACCAATCTGGACTGCTCCATAACCTTTAGTTTGTCCAAAATTGGAGTCACCAAAGATAACCTTGGGTCCAAGCTTGGCTCTAAAGGAATTGAGGTTGTCCTTGTTCCCTGTCATGTGCTTAGAGCACCCACTATCCAAATACCATTGCTGGTTAGATGTTGGATAGGTCTTCACCTGCACATGAAATAATTTACTTGTTTTTAACCCAGTTTACCTTGGGCCTAGGTTGATAACCTCTAAATTCAGAAATGAAAGACATCCCTGGCTGACTCTTATATCCTTCAGGATGATATCTCCTTGGAGGTAAAATCCATTCAGTATAAGGGTTGAAGTTTTGGGATGAAGAACCCTCAGGATTCAATTTTGATTTGCCTTTGAAAAATTTTCCAGAGCTCTGACCTCTGTTCGACGATCTTGGAGCTGAGTTCGACGATCTTGGGTCAGATCGTCGAGCTCCGTTCGACGGTTGACTGTGGGTGAGGTCAGGTATGTGAGATCGTCGAGCAGCGTTCGACGACTTTGGCTGAGATCGTCGATCTGCGTTCGACGATTTTCCCTGAGGTCGTCGAGCTGCGTTCGGCGATCGTCGATCTTCATTCGGCGATCGTCGAGCTTCGTTCGACGATTTCTGCTGGGACTTCAATTTCTGAGGCAGATCAGAATTTTTCCTGGCAACCTCTACAACTCCCTTTCCCTTGCTAGAAATAAACTTGATGGGAGTTGTTAGGACTATAGGTTGGCTGGATGAGGCACCCAAGCCCAGTGTACTGTTGAATCTTGAGTTCACTGTGCTTGTGATGTCCATCAGCTTGATGCTTCTCCCATTGAGAGATTCTTCAAGCTTCTTGGCCTCAGAGAGCTCACTCTTCAGTGAAGCTATCTGTTCCCTATAGTTCTCCAACTCCTGAGAAAGTTTGAGGTTTTCTGATTTTAAAACATTTTGTTCAGATAATTGATTTCTGAGAGAGATGATCTCTTTCTCAGACTTTAGCAGGTCTAAACATAGTGCTTTAAATTCAAATTTAAAATCTTCTGAAGTGAAATCAAAAGAGCTGATTACCTGATCTTCTTCAGGTTGAGTCTCTGAGTCTGACTCTGACTCCTCTTCCTCTGAGTTGTGTTGTGAGGCATTGATTGCCATCATGCAGAACTCCTTTTCCTCTGCATCATCCTCATCATCACTTGAGCTGGAAGAGGCTTCTGACTCCTCTTCAGTCTCACTCCAGGATTCAGCAACAAATCCTTTCCTTGTGTGCTTATTTTTGCTGGAAGAGGGTTTGCTATTGCCACTCCTTTTGGAGTCTTTCTCCTTTCTTCTTTCTTTTCTGTCCCTTCTGTCCTTGTTCTTGTTTTCTGGACAGTCAGGAACTATATGCCCTGGTTTCCTGCAACCAAAGCAAATAATGTCTTTGCTATTGCCAATGGACTTGTCATACCTTGGCTTATCCTGCTCCTTGTATGATCTTCTTCTGAAGTCCTTTCTGGCCATCTTATAGAATCTTTTGGCCAGCAAGCTGAGAAGTTCATCATTGCCTATTCCTTTTTCTTCAGGCAGATCTTCAGTTGCCTTGAATGCTATAGTCTTCTCCTTTCTTGTGGCTGGTGAAGCAGCCTTCTGTTCTTCCTCTCTGTTCTTAATGAGTAGCTCATAAGATTTGAGCTTACCCAGCAAGGCTTCAGTGGTGATCTCATTCAGACTTCTGGCATCTTTAATTGGCCAGATTCTTGAATCCCAAGTGCTGGGGAAGCACATTAGGATCTTGTCATTAAGTTCTGTCAGTGAGATCTCTTTGTCTAATGTCCTCAGTTCACTGACAATTAGACTCAGTCTGTTGTACATGTCTCCCACTAACTCTGTTTCTCCCTTCTTGAAGTTCTCATATTGGGAGATGAGATGGGATCTTCTGTCCTTTCTCTCATCAGCTGAGCCAGAGACAATTTCTGAGAGCTTGTCCAAAATTTCCTTGGCTGAATTGCATTCAGCTACTTTTTGAAAAATGTCATCTGACATTGTCTGAGCTAAAATGTTCATTGCCTTGGCATCAGCTACTTTCCACTTTTTGATGTCAGCATCTGTTCCTGATGGAGGTGGAACAGCATTTGTGCTTGTGCCCTCTAGAGGTCTTGGACACACTGTCAAAACAGAATTAAAAATGTCTTCGTCAATAGAATTCATGTAGAGTCTAATCCTTGCTTTCCAAAGTGCAAACTTTGACAGATTGCACACTGGAGGTCTGGTGCTAGCATAATCTTTGTTTTGGGCCATGACTTGTGCAACTAAATCTAATAACGAAATATAAAAGAAGGATCTAGATTGGGATCTTGGGGTTCAGGTGTTAGCCTGTACAACCAAACAGATATGGTATGTTTAACCAACCTCCCTCTAATACCAATTGAAAGGGGAAACTAGATCTGATATACTCTAGAGGGGGGTGAATAGAGTATATGGTGCTTTTTAAAACACACAAAAAAACTTTTGCAAAGCTTTACAACAATTGTTGTAATGAGTGTAAGCAGGGAAGCAGAAATAAAACTAATCACAAACTAAGCTATGCAGAAACTAAGCACAAGAAAATCTAGGCCAGAAACAAAAAGAAAACATGCAAAACCAGATGACACAAGGAATTATAGTGGTTCCCCAACTTGGGTACATCCACTCTTCTACCACCCTAGGTAGGAATCCACTGCAGGATGAGTTGATCAGGTGTCCTGGGCACCAATGAGCTTTTGATAAGGTGCTCAAAAACCAAAACAGATTTTTTGATCAGGTGTCTTGCCACCAATGAGCTTTTGACAAGGTGCTCAAAAACCAGATTCAAACTTTTGAAGGGAGTTTGAAAAACCCTTTACAGAGTGGGGGTGAGAGAGTGATGGCAGTCTTCTCTTTCTCAATCAACTGAGAAGACTAAGTGGATTGATGTCAAAGCTCCCCCTGAGTCCTTGATCTTCAGGAAGAAGAGCTTTGCTTGAGGGTGATAGGCCTTCAAATGTAGAACTCCAGCAATAGATGATTTCAGCAAGCTGAAATGTTGAGTGTCTGGAGTCTTGAGATGATGTTGGCCTTGAACACTTTGAAAGCTGAGGAGATCTGATGATTTTTGAAAACTTGATCTCTTTGAGAAGTGTTCTTCAGAAATCTTTTTGACAGAAGATTGAGAGAGTCTCTGTATACTGAGTTGTGTCCTATTCTTGTCAATCTCTCTTTTTTTTTGATTCAAAAACATTCTCTCTTTTATTCTCTGTGTTTGAATAGGATATCACTCTGTCAAAGATAGCCGTTGGTCTGCTTTGATTACAGCCTTAATTGCATAATTTCTTCTGAAGGAAAGTCCACTGAATTGTTCCTTGAAAAATCCCTTGAAACTTGCTCCAGGAGTAAATGAAAACGGCTGGCAGATCTTCTGAATTAAATGCAGAATAACTTCTATCTGATTTAAATTTGAATTCTGAAAGATAACTGAAATCGTCGAACTGAGCTCTGCTATCGTCGAGCTGAGCTCAGCGACCTGGAAAATGCAAGCAGCAAAGAAATCGTCGATCTGAGCTCAAAGATCGTCGAACTGAGCTCAGAGATAAGGATCCAGTGCAGAGTCAAAATCGTCGACCTGAGCTCAGCAATCGTCGAATGGAGTTCGACGATATTGAGAAGTTGAGCTCAGCGATCGTCGAATGGAGCTCGACGATCTGTCGAAGTTGAGCTAGACGATCGTCGACCGGAGTTCGACGAAACGTCGTGCTGAGCTCGACGATTAGACTTAGTCTCCAGAAAAACTTGGTCTTCAGGGCAGCTTCCAATCCTAGACTTCTAACCCTTAGACTCAATTCTAATTGACCTATTAAGCTATACAGAAGGTCAAACACAGATTCCTAGAGACATAGTGATCCTGACCCAAATTAGTAATAGGGTGTTCCAACAGCCTACACTCATCCTTTAACAAGGCTTACACTCAGAGAAATGTATCTCCTACTCTCAGGAACAAAGGCCCTACCACTCAGCCTTTATAATTTCAGGCTTACAACTCAGATCACTAAGGATCCTATAGAAAATTAAAATTACAAAGAATATAACCACAACTCAGATTGAGAGAGAAGAGTTGTCTGGTTTCTTGAAGAGTTCTTGAAAGAACATTGCTGAGATCAACCTCCCTTGGCTTTCTTCAAAGCTTCTTGAATTAGAACACAGTAGGATTGATTCTCTATGCAGATGATCTTCAAACACTGCAGACTTAAGAATCAGATCTCAATCTGAAACTTTCTTCACAGCCTGGTTCAACAGCTGTCTTCTTAAAAGGAGCTCTCTCTCTCTCCAACTTCTTAGATCTTCTGATCACTTCAACTGATTGATGCAAAATCGTCTATGAACTCATCCATATTCTGTTGAAGCAATAAGACTTTATATAGGCTTTCTTCATGGTGACCGGCTGATCCGGTTTCTAACAAACTTCTGACAGCTCTGACAGTAGCAGTTGACCGGTTGAAATGGCAGCTGTCAAGTCATCTAGTCACTTCTTGAAAACTCTGTCACTATCTGAAAGTGTCGAGACAGATAGTCTTTAAGTATCGACACAAATAGACCAATTGTCGACACAAGTAGACTAAGTGTCGACACTAGCCTTCATGGTGTCGACACAAGTAGACTAAGTGTCGACACTAGCCTTCATGGTGTCGACACAACTCCTTGTGTTGTAGAAATTACTTCTTGACACTGCTTCTTCAGAATGTGTCGACACTGATCCTGTGTGTCGACACAAGTCCTTCTTCTTTGATACTTAGTTGATTTCTTGTAAGTGTCGACACAACTCCTTTGTGTCGACACATCTTATTGTGTTGATACTTGCTAAGTGTCGACACATCTTCTTTGTGTCGACATATTCTTTATGTGTTGAGACTTTAGCTGAGTGTCGACACATCTCCTTTGTGTCGACACATTCTTCATGTGTTGAGACTTTTGCTGAGTGTCGACACATCTCCTTTGTGTCGACACATTCTTCATGTGTTGAGACTTTGGCTGAGTGTCGACACATCTCCTTTGTGTCGACACATTCTTCATATGTTCAGACTTTGGCTGAGTGTCGACATAGCCTCCTAGTGTCGACACTTGTACTTGAACTTTGTTGAAGTTTTGCTGAGTGTCGACACAGCCTCCTAGTGTCGACACTTTTGATGTTGACAAAGTTCCTCTGGGTGTCGACACTGCTTTTAAGTGTCGACACAACTTCTCTAGACATTTCTTCATTGTGTGTCGACACAGCCTGTATGTGTCGACACTTTCCTTCTGGTGTTGACTCTGCATTCCTGGTGTCGACACAATTACTCCAAGTGTCGACATAACTTCTCTGGGTGTCGACACAAGGCTTCTTAAGTATCGACACTTTTCTTCTAGGTGTCGACACATGGACTTAGAAACTTTTAAGCTTTCCCTGCAATTACTTAACCTGCACACATCAACTCAAAAACACATCAAATACACCATGATGTATATCATTGAGTAGGGTGAGGCTTCTTCAAATCTGGTACATTTAATCCAATGTACCCAACACAGATTCAATAGTATCAAACTTGAAATCAGCCTTGAAGTCCGCTGCGTACAGAACACAATTTTTGCATGCAGGATTTATCAGACGTCATGTTCATTCAGACTTTCCTGTGGCTACAAGCTTCGCATGAAGAGGTGCAACCACTCATTGGAAAGGTATTTATAAGAGCTTCAACTTTCATGTTTAGTCAAAAGCCCAGATCTGGAAATATCACATCAGAAAATGGCCAAGAAGATTACTGCATGCAGAACACAGATTCTGCACGCATCTTAAAGAGGAATGAACAACATCGGTTCAACTTCCTCCTCAAGTCGATCCTCCAAAATCACCTCCAGAAATTCCTCCACCCTTATTCACCCTCATGAGGCCTTTACTCTTCATGAATCCATCCCCCATCTTTGCATAGAAGGTTGGAGAGGTTGAAGATGTAACACCCCCATCCGTCGTATGACATATAGTAGAAGGTCCAGCTGGAACCCGACACCATATACCACGGACAGTCAGAAGGGTTACGTATGAATAACCAAACTATCCAATTAAGACTACTCGTCCTAACACAGAGCAATCTAGCGGAAGCTTTTAAACAATTGAAAGAACCCAAACTTGTATCCACATAACATGAATGTCCAACACCACTGCAACTGGAATGAAAACAAATACACAGAATGGGACACAGCCTTATGGCCTTACAGAGGTTCACTTAATTAAATAAAGTTTTCCATACATCGGCTCGCAGGCCGGCCACACATGACAAAAGTAAAGTACAACTATTCGCTTTGGCCCTCTAGGGCCCGCACAGCAACATGGGCTCCAGCCCGCTATTTGGTACTCGGCTCCGCAGCACCTGCAAGCAACATTCCATCGCACGGTGGCAAACAAAGCAACGGTCAGCCAAAAGCCGACCAAATTATAATGACCCCGCCCCTGACTCGGGACGGCGGTGCTCCTTCCCTGTAATTCATTAGCCAAGCTAAAATAATATAGTACAACCATGCTAACCACAGGTGTAGGCTCGCACGGCCAAACACCCCGTGCACTCAGTGCACATTATCGGTGAATCCTGACACTTCAGCGTCTTCACCACCACCCCCGGGATGGCAACAACGTGAGCATTTTAGCCTTTCTGACCACTGTCTAAGGCTCCCGACTATGCCAACGGCCAGTCCCCTTTTCAAGTCTCTCGCACAGAACCACATAGCCCAGGTCCGATTCCACTTGCCCGATGCTCACAATGCGTAGTACACCTTAAGACGTACGTACGAGCTAAGTTTCTCTCGGATCCTGCCATTTCCAAACAATCACATAACCCAGTTATGTTCAAGGCCGGTTCCCAGACCGCCAAGTTAGCAGAACAACGATTCCGCTCAGTTTTCCGGGTGTGCCTTGGAGTTAATCCCCAAGGATCCATGGTGCAATCTATCGCGTAGAAACTCGAAAAACCCAAAGTACGGAGTCTTCCCCGGCAAATCATAACAAATGCAACATCACCGATCCAGACCAACATGTCCGGGTAGGCTTCACACACAATGCTTATTCCCGTACTTTGATTCCGGACTCTATATGCAACACAAGGGGGACTATCCTTGTCAACCCCAAGGAACACCACACACTCGCTGCACACTCGCGGGAGCGAGTTTCCCTATGCAAAAAGGAAGAGAACTTCACATGCTCAAGTAGAGAATCGTTACCCTTGTAGTATGCTTCTGCGCCATGGAAAATTACACGGATAAAAGTCTTCGTAACGGGATTTCCTCCACGGATCCACTCTCGATTCTCTAAACGGTGCTCCGATGCTCCGCCGATGGCCGTAATCCTCCTCCTTCTTCCTCCTTGCTCTAACTCCTTGGAAAGAGAAAGCTTAAGGGAGAAATGAGGAGTTAAACCACCATTCCCGGCCTTAATAGAGCAGGAACACGCCTGGGACGTCAGATCTTACTTAAAGAAAACGAACCGCTCAGATCTGCACAGAACTCCTCAAACTGGGCCGAACACGGCCTCGCACACGGCCATTTCCCTGGCCGTGTGCCTCGATCTTGACACGATCGTTGAGTGTAGAAAAACCACAGGGGTAAGACACGCCCGTGTCTCAACCTGACATGCTCGTGTCGGGTCTTGGACATGCCCGTGACCGGAGGCGTGTCACAAATAACCGTCACGCCAACTGTCACGACTCTAGGGAACACAGGTACTGACACGGGTAGGCACACGCCCGTGTCAAATGACACGCTCGTGTCATTCAGCCGTGTTTCTTGTCGTGTCCTTCTCGGGATAAAATCGGCCAAAACACCATGCCATACACAGCCTTGGACAGGCCCGTGTCCTAGGCCGTGTACCCCTATACAGGAACCAAAATTACTTTTGGATGCGACCAGCTCGATAACGATTTTCGGGGTGTTACAAATCTCCCCCCTTAAGGAATTTCGTCCTGAAATTAAGGAAAGGTAGACAAAAATTAAATGTTATTTGAGTGGAATAACTCGGGGTATTCCTCCAACATAGTTTGCTCTCGCTCCCAAGAAAGCTCCTCACGTCTGCAGTTATCCTAACGAACCTTAACCATTCGGATTTCCTTGTTGCGGAGTTGTTTGACCTCAACGTCTTCTATATGTATAGGCTTGACCTTTGTCGTCAACTCGTAATCCACTGACACTTGATCAACCGCAACTATCTGTGAAGGCTCTTGCACCGCCTTCCGCAACACCGATACATGGAACACATCGTGCACCCACTCAACTCCACCGATATCTTCAATCTGTACGCTGCCTCGCCAACATGCTCCAGTATTTCAAACGGTCCAAGGTATCTCGGACTCAGCTTCTTCAAGCGTCGAACCAGCTAAAAACCCTTGAACGGCTTGATTTTTAAATACACTTAGTCGCCAACACCGAACTCCACGATCCTATTCTTGGCGATATAGTAATCTGCTTGCCTGTCCTGAGCGATATTCAACCTTTCCTGAATTGTACGTACCATTGAAGTGGCGTCTTCCACCGCTTGACGTTTATACAACTTCGACTCACCTGTCTCCAACCAAGACAACGACGTACGACACTTCCTCCCATACAAGGCCTCGAAAGGTTCCATTCCAATACTCGCTTGAAAGCTGTTGTTATACGCAAACTCCACCATGTACAGGTGATCCTCCCAATGCTTTACGAAATCTAGGACGCACATGCGAAGCATGTCCTCCATCGTCTTGTTGACCATCTTGGTCTGACCATCCGTATGTGGGTGGAAAGCTATGCTGAAACTCAGCTTAGTTCCTAACAAATTATGCACCAGCCTCCAGTCCTTCGACGTGAAGCGTCCATATCGGTCACTAACAACACTGCGTGGCACACCATGCAACCGTACGATATTATTCACATAAAGTTTGGCTAACTTTTCCACTGGATCTTCCTTCCTATTCGGGATGAAACGCGACACCTTCATCAACCTATCTACGACCACCCAGATGGCGTCGTTTCCCCTCTGCGACATTGGCAAACCATGCACAAAATCCATAGAAATGTTGTCGAATTTCCATTTCGGGATAGGCAAGGACTTTAGGAAGCCTCTGGGCTTCTGACACTCCGCTTTAACCAAGGCACAAGTTTTGCACTTGGCCACATAAAGTGCTACATCCTTCTTTAATCCTGGCCACTAGAATAACTTCTTCATGTCTCTATACATCTTCGTGCTACCCCGGTGGATTGAGTACTTGGTATGATGAGCCTCGTACATCAAATCCTCCAGAAGATTATCCGCAGTAGGGACGCATAGACGACCGTCCTTCCTTAGCAGTCCATCCTCAACCACAAACTGGGAATTTGAACAATCCAAAGACTCATCCAAGATCTGCTTCATGCTGCTATCCTGAATCAAAGCCTGTCGGACTCTATCAGCCAGGTCATACTGCACCTCTGTCCAACACAATATCGCACCGACACTAGACTGCTTAACGACGTAGGAAATCTCTAATGCCTCCAAATCACGGACCAATCTCTCATCAAGTACCGATAACCAACTAGCCTGCGCAGGAGCCCTGCGGCTCAACGCATCCTCCACAGCGTTTCCTTTCCTAGGTACATAATGTATCTTGAAGGTCTAGTACACCAAGAACTCCATCCACCTCCATTGTCTCATGTTCAGATCCTTCTGATCTAGCAGGTACTTCAGGCTCTTATGGTCGGTGTATATATAGACCTTTACCCCGTACAGATAGTGCCTCCACAGCTTTAGAGCAAATATCACGGTCGCTAACTCTAAGTCATGGACCGGATAATTCCTCTCGTGAACCTTCAACTATCATGAACCATAGGCTATCACTCTCCCATGCTGTAGTTGAACACAGCCCAAACCACTGCCCGAAGCATCACTATAAATCTCAAACCCTTCGATTCCGCTCGGCGAATGCAAAATAGGCACCGTGGTCAACTGCCTCTTCAATTCTTCAAAAGCATGCTCACACTCTAGCGACCACACGAACTTTTGATCTTTCCTTGTCAACGTCGTGAGTGGTAACGCTATTCGAGAGAAGTTCTCTACGAAGCGCCTGTAGTAGCCGTCATGCCCCAGAAAGCTATGAACATCCGCGACTGAAGACAATACAGGCCACTCACGTATTGCTGCTATCCTCGCCGGATCCACCGCTATCCCTTCTCCACTAACAACATGACCAAGGAATGCTACTGAGGATAACCAAAACTCACACTTGGAGAACTTTGCAGACAACTGATTCCTCCTCAAGGTCTCCAACACCATGTGTAGATGCTTATAATGGCCCTCCTCACACTGCAAATATACCAAGATATCGTCGATAAATACTATCATGAAATGATCCAGGTATTCTCTAAACGTCCTGTTCATCAAATCCATAAACACGGATGACACATTGGTCAGCCCAAACGGCATGATCGTGAACTCGTAATGCCCAAACCGCGTGCTGAACACTGTCTTTGGGATGTCGCTTTCCCTTATCCTTAATTGGTAGTAACCAGACTTCAGATCTAACTTCGAATATACTGTTGACCCAACCAATTGATCAAATAGATCATCAATCCTGGGGATCAGATATTTGTTCTTCTCCGTAAGCTTGTTCAACTCCCGATAGTCAATACAGAGTCGCAAGCTCCCATCCTTCTTCTTAACAAAAAGAACCGGTGCGCTCCAAGGTGACGAACTTGGACACACATACCCTTGCTCCAACAACCCATGCTATTGCACCTTCAACTCCGCCATCTCTCGCGGCGCTATAAGATATGGAGAGCGTGACACCGGTTTGGCACCCGTACCAGTTCAATGGTAAAATCAATCTCCCGCTGAGGAGGCGCTCCTGGGAGATCATCTGGGAACACATCAGGATACTCAGACACAACTAGGATACTATCCAGATTTGGCCTAGGTGTTGAAGCTTGCACTAAGGTGACAAATAGCTCTGCACCAGACTGAACCGCCTTAATCACTTGAAGGGCCGACATCAAAACTTTACCTGACCCCTTCATGCCCGCAAACATAGCCTCCCGTTCAGTATGTAGTCCCACTTAACCTCCTTTCGATTACAATCGATGTAAGCTCGCTGCTCCGAGAGCCAGTCCAAACCAAAGATTACGTCGAACTCCACTAATGGTAGAACCAACACTCGCAAATCAAACTCCTAGTTCCCAATCCGAATTTTTACTACACAAAACGTATCCGCTCGCATTGAGCACCCATTGGGCAACAACACATCCAACATGTCTTTTGCCATCGAGGAAGGGACCCCGACGTGCGATATGAACCTTTCATACAAGAAGGAATGCAATGCTCCCGTATCAAACAGGGCTCTTGTCGGACGATCGAAAATCAACACGAAGCCTAGCACCAACAAACATAAGATAACGTATAAAAAGGTAACAACTACATAAAGTTAAACTGCTATAATTTAACTCATACCTGTCACCACGTCAGCTTGTTTCATGGCCTCTTGCAGACCAAGATTATAAACTCTAGGCTGGGCTGGAGCATGATGGGACACATTGATTCCACCGCCTTCCCCTTCTCTTCATAGGTCGCTCTAGGCTTCCTCTCGGACTTTGCACGTCCGCTCCAACATTCACGAGCAAAGTGCCCCGTCTTCCCACAGTTGTAGCAAGCTCCTGGAACTCGACTTGTTGTTGCCCCCGATGCACCTGACGAAGGGACTAAGTTCGAAGTCTTCTGCTTCTTGCTCCATCTGCGGAATCCTGATTTTGCATTTGGCACTTTGAACTCTACCTTCTTTTCCCCTAGGTCCTTCTTCTCTTGGACTTTCTTCACAACCTTTTCCAATGACCGGGCCGAATTGACCAAGGCAAGGAAGCCCTGCACCTCAGGCCCAGCAAGGAGTAACTGTAGGTCACCGCGTAGACCCTCATAAAATCGGTTGGTCTTCCACTCTTCTTCCGTAAACATAGCACCAGCATACTGACCCAACCATGTAAACTCGTGGAGATACTCGTCCACGCTTCTGGATCCTTGAGTCAACCCAAGATACTGATTTTCCATCTCAAGCTTCTGAGAAGAGGGTATATATCTTGCCAAAAACAATCTTGAGAATTCCTGCATAGGCACATCAGCAAGCTGCCTTCACACTAAGAGATGAAACTCCAACTCATCCCACCACAGCCTCGCCTCACCATCCAAAAGGAAGGTCGCTATGGTGGTCTTCTGCCATTCTTCCGTTAACATGGCCATCAAGACCCTCTTTATCGTAGAGAGCCAATCCTCAGCTTGAGCTGGCATTCCAACCCCATCGAACCTCGGAGGATTAAAGCCCATTACATGCTTGAGCTGTCTCTCCGTAGCCCTCCTCGGCTCTACCTGATCCACCACCAAGCGCTCCACCACTCTCGGATCTGCCGCCCTAACCGGTTCTTGCTCATTCGCAGGAGGTGGGTGATGCATTTGCCCTGCAGGTTGGGCATTTATCATGGAAAAAACTGCTTCAGCCACCAACCTGATGGTTTCTGCTAAAGGAGGTGTTGTAGGCACATCCCTTAGTGCACTACTATCCGCTGATTGTGGACGCTTCGATTGACCAGCACCGCTCCTAGTTGCCTATAAAATCAAAGAACCTAGATTAGACGACACACAAATTGCTAAAAGCAATCATTAGAACACTCAGGTTCCACAAAACAAGTGTATTTTTCATTCCTAAGGGGACATTCATGGGTTCTTTTTGATGTTATTACAATGATGCACACATGTGCTTACCACCCCTTTAAAGAATTCACCCACGAATTCATTTAAGCCTGACCGTAACCAGAAGTATGATACCAAATTATAACACTCCCATCCGTCGTATGACATATAGTAGAAGGTCCAGCTGGAACCCGACACCATATACCACAGACAGTCGGAAGGGTTACGAATGAATAACCAAACTATCTAATTAAAACTACTCGTCCTAACACAGAGCATTCTAGCGGAAGCTTTTAAATAGTTGAAAGAAACCAAACTTGTATCCAAATAACATGAATGTCCAACGCGACTACAACTGGAATGAAAACAAATAAACAGAAAGGGACACGGCCTTATGGCCTTACAGAGGTTCACTTAATTAAATAATGTTTTCCATACATCGGCTCGCAGGCCGGCCACACATGACAAAAGTAAAGTACAACTATTCGCTTTGGCCTTTTAGGGCCAGCACAGCAACGTGGGCTCCGGCCCGCTATTTGGTACTCGGCTCTGCAGCACCTACAAGCAACATTCCACCGCACGGTGGCAAACAAAGCAACGGTCAGCCAAGAGCGGACCAAATTATAACGACCCCGCCCCTGACTCGGGATGGCGGTGCTCCTTCCCTACAATTCATTATCCTAGCTAAAATAATATAGTATAACCATGCTAACCACAGGTGTAGGCTCGCACGGCCAAACACCCCATGCACTCCGGGCACATTGTCGGTGAATCCTGACACTTCAGCGTCTTCACCACCACCCCCGGGATGGCAACAACATGAGCATTTTAGCCTTTCTTACCACTCTATATGGCTCCCGACTATGCCACCGGTAAGTCCCCTTTTCGGCTCTCTCGCACCGAACCATATAGCCCACGTCCGATTCCACTTGCCCGTTGCTCACAATGCGTAGTACACCTTAAGACGTACGCAAGAGCCAAGCTTCTCTCAGATCCTACCATTTCCAAACAATCACATAACCCAGTTATGTTCAAGGCCGGTTCCCAGACCGCCAAGTTAGCAGAACAACGATTCTGATCAGTTTTCTGGGAGCGCTTTTGAGTTAATCCCCAAGGATCCCTGCTGCAATCTACCGCATAGAAACCCGAAAAACCCAAAGTACGGAGTCTTCCCTGACAAATCATAACCAATGCAAAATCACCGATCCAGAACAACATGTTCGGTTAGGCTTACACACAATGCTTATGCCCGTACTTCGATTCCGGACTCTATATGCAACACAAGGGGGACTATTCCCGTCAACCCCAAGGAACACCGCACACTCGTCGCACACTCGCGGCAGCGGGTTTCCCTATGCAAAAAGGAAGAGAGCTTCACATGCTCAAGTAGAGAATCGTTACCCTTGTAGTATGCTTTTGCGCCATGGAAAATTACACGGATAGAAGTCTTTGCAACGGGATTTCCTCGACGGATCCGCTCTCGGTTCTCTAAACGGTGCTCCGATGCTCCGCCGGCGGCTGGAATCCTCCTCCTTCTTCCTCCTTGCTCTAACTCCTTAGAAAGAGAAAGCTTAAGGGAGAAGTGAGGAGTTAAACCACCATTCCCGGCCTTAACAGATCAAGAACACGCCTGTGCCATCAGATCTTACTTAAAGAAAACGAACGACACAGATCTGCACAGAAATCCTCAAACATGGGCCAAACACGGCCTCACACACGGCCGTGTCTGTCACAACCCTCATTTTCTCTACGATTACATCGTATCAGAGTAAGAGAAAATACGTGTCGTGATGTCACGTCATGCAGGGGATAACTGCACACGCTCAGTCAAAACTCCAGACTTTAGACTTAAGGAAAATCTTAGATTAGTATGAAAGAAAACCAGTTATGATTAATGGCCGTATCCCTCGGCAAGGTGGATCAGCTAGTCCACAATTAAAAGTATATTTATACGCAAAAGAAAATACTTTGGTTCAATTAAGTTGACAGCCTAAATGAGCATAAGTGTCCCCGAGGTACGACTCATGGTATGCACGACTCAAAAGTGAATATAGTATATATGAAAGATAGTTTTTTACCCTAAAGGAAAAATAGTATCTTAGTTTTATAAATATGACGTGCTTGAGATACATATAGTAATGCTTTAGGGTTTAAAATACCTAACATGCAACCTAGCATAAAATCTTCCCAGAAGACAAGTAAACATCCATAAATAGTCAAAAATAACAGTTTAAGTTCATACCCAGAATCGCAAGAAGCTACCAGTAGGCGTCAACAACCTGACACGAACCCACTGGTGAGTATGTATGTCTATACAAAAAGGTAAATAACTACCTCACAAAATCGGGGATCAGCTATCTCAGCTACCCAAGAGGCCACCAACAAACACCTCCAAAAGAACTAGCCGCTGAACTGGCTACAACCTGGACCTGAGGCATTCAAGAAAAGAACACCTCAGCAAGAAAATAATGAAAAAGGTAAATAGAGCATTAGATTTATAACCAAATAAAAAGGGTCTACCAACCCGGCAACAAACTGCTATAAGCAAAAGAGAGGTCATGACAGTAAGAAAAGAGCACTGTCTAAAGCACAGCAAAGCACACCAAGTGCGAGTAATAAAAGCAATATGCCCTACAAAAGAGCCTGCAACAACATCAAGACATATACATATATGCCAAAAGAAAAAGCCATAGAATAGGAAAGGAACTAACAGTCCTAACACGTGTGTTAATGGCAATGGTCAAAACATGGATCTGAATACATAACCAAAACCAGATCCAAAAAGGGCTAAGGGGTCAAGCAGTGGCAGCTTTAGGGTCCCACATACGCCAACCCAAACCGGGGCAAAAGGCGGTGGCCACAGCTCTCCACACAAAACCACCCCTCCAGAGGCACCAAAACTCCACCACCTGCCACAACCCAAGAGTCGGCATGCAAAAACTAGCCGAACACCCAATACCCCACCCCTTGAGAATAGGGAAAAGTCACACTAACAATCCTAAGGAAACACACGAACCCAAGACAGAAACTTCGAGCCCACTCGACGCGGCGTTGAGTAAGCTCCACTCACTTGACGCCAAAATACTTAGCCGCAAAACCTACGCTGGATGACGACGTTAAGTGAACTCGGCTCACCCAACGCTGTCAGCGCTTCCTACATAGGGTAAACGTAAATTTTAGTTAAAATCGCAGCCCAAACTCTCTCAACCCGCGGAAGCAGAGAGTTGGAAATTTAATTCCAACCCTCCCTTCCATCCTATCTACTCGGGGCTACCGCAACTAAACTTAAACTACAACTAAACGCAGCCTTACCCTAACTCTAGCTACCCACTGGACACCAAACTGAGACAAAAAATTGAAAGCTTGATTTAAATCTAGAAAATAAGGAAGCAGCCCATGGCTGGAATGACGGAAAAAGTCAACCTGCTGCTCTAACGTCTAGGGAGGAAAATAAAGAGGACAGAGTTATTGCACAGGAAATGAAAACAGAGTAAGGGTTAGAAATAATTTGGCAAGGGCAAGGGAGCCACTTGCCTCTACCTCCAGGAAAAACAACAACTATCTCCAAAGCTTGGCACTGGCGGCAAGATCGGCCACCTAGAAAACCAAAATTAAAGCTTTGAGGAATAAAAAAAGAAATCAGAAATTCTAACTCCTAGAATCAACTCTAAATCAAGAAAAACTTACATAGAAGGAAGGATCTAGACGAGAACAAGCCAAATCCGCTAACGTGCGAGAAAATCGAGTTCTTACCCTTCCACAATCACCGACCAAAACCCAACACCACCTCCTCCCAAAACCCTCCGCTGGAAGCTTCTCCAGAATCGGGAACAAAGAAATGAGGAGGAAAAATGAATCACGGCATAAAAGAAGCACTCAGGAAAAAAGTACGGAACACGCCCCAGACATGCCCATGACACGCCCGACACGCCCGTGTCACGAGGCGTGTCACTCACCTACCTGCTCGACGACCATCGATCTCAGCTCGAAGAAACAAGGGTCACTCCCTGTGACACGCCCGTGTCACAGCCCGTGTACCAACCTAACTAGCGCTCGACAATCGTCGAGCGCAGATCGCCGACAAGGAGTCACGCCCTAAGTCCCGCCCGTGCCAGATCCGACACACCCGTGTCACGGGGGCGTGAACTCACCCAAATGCCGCTCGGCTATCGTCGAGCGCAGCTCTATGAACCAAGGGGGACACGCCCTGTGACACAGGCGTGTCGCAAGCCGTGTTCCTACAAAAACCACTCGTCGACCGAATTTCGTCGACAACACAACCGAGAGCTCTACCCAAGCTCGACACGCCCTAGGTCACGCCCGTGACCTAGGCCGTGACACCCAAACATGCACAAAAAAATAGCTAACTGCTTAGCTAAAAAAAAGGAAACCAGACACCAGCGTAACAAGCTCGACACACTAGGCCGTGCACAACACAACAAACATTACAGCTAATAAAACGAACGTCGAAACGACGCGGAAGCAAACGATCTCGGACTTCGACCAAAACTCGCACCGTAGCTAACACCCAAGCTACGGAAACAACGGTGAGGTCTAAAACAACATCCGACGATCGCACACTCGGGCTAAACCTCCCGAAGCCAAACCACAAGCATTCCCTAAGAGGCCCAACCGAGTCACCAAAATAGACTCCGGGTAGCTGGGGAATCTTGCTAACAGGCTACAACCAGGCTACACAAGCAACCTTAAGAGCTAAGACCACGCTCTACAACAGCAAAAGGCCGGAAATGCGTCATCATAACGCCAATCCAAGATCAAACAAAACAAAGAAAAACCGGTGGCGTTACAGTGTCCCTGGTCGTGTGCCTCGATCCGGGCACGATCGTCAAATGCAGAAAAACCACACGGGCAAGACACACCCGTGTCTCAACCTGACATGCCCGTGTCGGGTCTTAGACACGCCCGTGACCGGAGGCGTGTCATGAATAACCGTCACGCCAACCGTCACAACTCTACGGAACATGGGTATAGACACGGGTAGGCACATGCCCGTATCAAATGACATGCCCGTGTCAAATGACAATCCTGTGTCATTTAGCCATGTTTCTTGCCGTGTCCTTCTCGGGATAAAATCGGCCAAAACACCATGCCAGACACGGCCTTGGACATGCCCGTGTCCTAGGCTGTGTACCCATATACAGGAACCAAAATTACTTTTGGACACGACCAGCTCGATAATGATTTTTGGGGCGTTACAGAAGACAGACTAACCTTAGAGCACAAGCCCTAGAACGACCTCTTCCTAGAGAAATCAACATCTGGCGAGTCTAGAATCTTTTGAGTTGACATCTCGCCTAGACAACTACAGATCTAGCACCAAGAGAGAGGGGAGGAAGCTCACCTCATTTCCGGCGTTTCCACTATTTCCGGCCATAGATCGTGTAACTCTTCTCGGCGACATCTTATCCTTCACGACGACGACAGATCTTCTCCTCCAAGATTTTCTCCAGTAGTTTCCCTCTCTACAGAAGTTTCTCTCAGGAAATAGGGGATGAAATGAGCATGTAAACGGCTAGGGTTTTCACTTCCCCTTATTTATGAAAATTGACACGGGTAGGGACACGCCCGTGTTCTTACCCGTATCCTGCTTCGGGTGAAACGTCAATGATGGTTTCAACGTCGGTTCAACACTCGACACGGGTAGGGACACTCCTATGTCCCGACCCGTGTCCACATGACACAGCCGTGTTCCCTGGCCGTGTCCTTCTCTAGATACCTTTCGACGAACTCAACTCAACACAATGACACACGGGTAGGGACACGCCCGTGTCTCTACTCGTGTCATATAATTCATCGATCTCGACAGGTAGTTCATCGATCTCGACGCACTCTATTGAATTTAACTCGACACACACAGGTAGGGACACGCCCGTGTCGCTACTCGTGTCATACAATGTCGACACACCTCGTCGACCTCGACACGCCACGTCTAGTTCAACTCGAAACAATGATACACAGGTAGGGACACGCCCGTGTCTCTACCCGTGTCATACAATTCGTCGAACTCGACACGCAGATCGTCGATCTCGAACGCTCTGTCGAGTTCAACTAGACGCACATGCACACGGGTAGGGACACGCCCGTGTCTCTACCCGTGTCACGTCACACGAGTAGTGACACGCCCGTGTCACTACCCGTGTCCTTCTCTGGACATAGTCGAGTCTTCGACTCGAGTGCTGGCCACTCCCACACGGGTAGGGACACGCCCGTGTCTCTACCTGTGTACTATGCTTGACTGATTTCTCCTCCTGTCCACATGTGCTGCCCAGTTGTCAGCACTCCCCATGAACCCTAATCAGCTCTCCTGACTGAAAAACACGCACGAGGGGCCTAGTGCAATTCAGGACGTTACACGGGTTCCCCCTGAGGAGGCAGCCTTCCCGAGGTTGTCTTCTTCTTGAGTGCTATGAATGAAGTAGTGAATGATGATTATATTTGTAACAAGTAATAACTTGATGCAGATTCATTCTACACTCTAGTATAAACTATGTAGATGGGGCATAAGCTAGATTGATTTAACTTTGAGGCAAGTGCATATATCTATCATAGTATAGGAGAAATCTACATCTCATGTCGTATTCCACAGGGTCCTTTCAAATACTCGTACTCACCCTCACTCAATTATCATACCTATAATTAAAACTGATTTTTAACCTTAATTAAACTAACTATGACTACTTGGATAAATAAACATCGGAAGACTAAAGATGATAAAAAGCCGAAAATCTAAGAGCATTGACCTGAATATAGCCACTCATTAATTCAATTCTATGTAATCAGGTAATAATAATATTATCAAATTCGTGAATTGTAAGGGTTAAACATGTATCAAATTCTCTCTCAAGCAATTCAAAATCTAAACCTAAGTTAGTAAATTTTCTCTCGAACAATTTATAACCCTCAAATTTGCATTAAAGTAAAGTACCATATCTAATAAATAAATTCATGAAATCTTATCTCTAAAATACCATGAATACATTTATCCAAACTACAATTATCCAATCGACATATCTCTCGATCATGTAAATTGAAATGTAAAGAGAAATAGCACCTAAATATGAACATATGAACATCATTACAACTTTCAAATTTTTCAATCTAAAAAGTTTGGATTCAAGTAAAGCAAATAATAAATTCATAACTAGGATAATTCTCTTTGTTTGAAGATCTACATACGAATAAAATACCACAAATTTGATGAAAACAATACGATACATGATTACCAAATTGTTCAAATTAAAGTTTCATGCAAAATAAAAGATAAATAAAGTTAGATCACCAAGAGAAAGGAAAGATTAATAGAGATACATGAAAGATTAAACGCATACAAAAATCTCCTTCAAATCCTCCGTCTCTTGGATGCTCCACTTTCGAGCTCCAGAAGTTCTCCCAGTGAAAATGATCCAAAAGTCCCATCTAATTTTTCTACTGGTTTTTTATAGTCTCCTAGCAAACAAGGTCGGACACGAGTTTGGCCATGTCAAAGGCCGTGTTGACGGTTCAAGGGCGGTTCCACACAAACAGGCGTGTCTGGTAGTGGGCCGCGTCAGATGACACGGGTACTGACATGGCGGTGTTGTTCTTCGTGTTCTTCACACACGGGTTGGTTGGCAGCTGAAGTTGGATTTATAATGAAAAGGACACGGGTAGGAACACGGGCGTGTGCCCACCCGTGTGGTGCTCTGTCTTTTTTCCTTCCATTTCTTCTATTCCATCATGGTTAGGACATGGGTAGGGAACACTGGTGTGTGCCTACCCATGTGTGCGCCATACTTGTTGTTGGAACACCCTATTACTAATTTGGGTCAGGATCACTATGTCTCTAGGATTCTATGTTTTGACCTTCTGTATAGATTATAGGTCAATTAGAATTGAGTCTAAGGGATCAGGAGTCTAGGTTTGGAAGCTGCCCTGAAGACCCAAGTTTTTCTGGAGACTAAGTCCAAATCGTCGAGCTCAGCACAATGTTTCGTCGAACTCCGGTCGACGATCGTCTAGCTCAACCTTGGCAGATCGTCGAGCTCCATTCGACGATCGCTGAGCTCAAGCCTAAAAATATCGTCGAGCTCTAGTCGACGATCGCTGAGCTCAACTTCTCAATATCGTCGAGCTCCATTCGACGATCGCTGAGCTCAGGTCGACGATTTTGACTCTGAACTGGATCCTTATCTCTGAGCTCAGTTCGACGATCTTTGAGCTCAGATCGACCATTTTGACTCTGAACTGGATCCTTATCTCTGAGCTCAGTTCGACGATCTTTGAGCTCAGATCGACGATTTTCTGCTGCTTACATCTTTCATTTTCGCTGAGCTCAGCTCGACGATAGCAGAGCTCAGTTCGACGATTTCAGTTGACCTTCAGAATTCGAATTCAAAATCAGATAGAAGTTATTCTGCATTTAAGACAGAAGATCTGCCAGCCGTTTTCATTTACTTCTGGAGCAAGTTTCAAGGGATTTTCTAAGGAACAAATCAGTGGACTTTCCTTCAGAACATATTATACAATTAAGGCTGTAATTAATTCAGACCAACGGCTATCTTTGACAGAGCAACTTTCCTATTGAGATTCAGAGAATAAAAGACAGAATGTTTTTGAATCAAAAAAAGAAGACAGACAAGAACAAGAGAATAGAGAAAGACAAGTAGAGGACACCTCTCTATACACAGAGACTCTCTCAATCTTCTGTCAACAAGAATTCAGAAGAACACTCATCAAAAAGAGTTCAAGCTTTAAAACATTCTTCAGATCTCTTCAGCTCTCAAGTGTTCAAGGCCAACATCATCTCAAGACTCCAGACACTCAACATTTCAGCTTGCTGAAATCATCATCTGCTGGAGATCTATTTTTGAAGGCCTATCACCCTCAGCAAAGC
The DNA here is from genome assembly GCA_039583875.1 of Platanthera guangdongensis. Lineage (NCBI taxonomy): Eukaryota > Viridiplantae > Streptophyta > Magnoliopsida > Asparagales > Orchidaceae > Platanthera > Platanthera guangdongensis. The sequence continues at coordinate 73,869,868 of CM077148.1, forward strand.
TCATCTTCCTGAAGACTTCAAGGACTCAGGGGGAGCTTTGAAATCAATCCACATAGTCTTCTCAGTTGCTTGAGAAAGAGAAGACTGCCATAACTCTCTCACCCCCCAATCTGTAAAGGGTTTTTCAAACTCCCTTCAAAAGTTTGAATCTGGTTTTTGAGCACCTTGTCAAAAGCTCATTGGTGGCAAGACACCTGATCAAAAAATCTGTTTTGGTTTTTGAGCACCTTATCAAAAGCTCATTGGTGCCCAGGACACCTGATCAACTCATCCTGCAGTGGATTCCTACCTAGGGTGGTAGAAGAGTGGATGTACCCAAGTCGGGGAACCACTATATTTCCTTGTGTCATCTGGTTGTGCATGTTTTCTTTTTGTTTCTGGCCTAGATTTTCTTGTGCTTAATATCTGCATAGCTTAATTTTATTTCTGCTTCCCTGCTTACACTCATTACAACAATTGTTGTAAAGCTTTGCAAAAAGGTTTCTTTGTGTTTTCAAAAAGTAAGCACCATATACTCTATTCACCCCCCCTTTAGAGTATATCAGATCTAGTTTCCCCTTTCAATTGGTATCAGAGCCAGGTTGGTTAAACATACCATATCTGTTTGGTTGTACAGGCTAACACCTGAACCCCAAAGATCCCAAACTAGATCCTTTTTTTGTTTTCTTTTTATATTAGATTTAGCTAGCACAAATCATGGCCCTGAACAAGGATTATGCTAGCACCAGACCTCCAGTGTGCAATCTATCAAAGTTTGCACTTTGGAAGGCAAGGATTAAACTCTACATGAATTCAATTGACGAAGTTATTTTTAATTCTGTTTTGACAGTGTGCCCAAGACCTCCAGAGAGCACAAGCACAAATGCTGTTCCACCTCCATCAGGAACAGATGCTGACATTAAAAGATGGAAAGTAGCTGATGCCAAGGCAATGAACATTCTAGCTCAGACAATGTCAGATGACATTTTTCAGAAGGTAGCTGAATGTAATTCAGCCAAGGAGATCTGGGACAAGCTTTCAGAAATTGTCTCTGGCTCAGCTGATGAGAGAAAGGACAGAAGATCTCATCTCATCTCCCAATATGAGAACTTTAAGAAGGGAGAAACTGAGTCAGTGGGAGACATGTACAATAGATTGAGTCTAATTGTCAGTGAACTGAGGACATTAGATAAAGAAATCTCACTGACAGAACTCAATGACAAGATCCTAATGTGCTTCCCCAGCACTTGGGATTCAAGAATCTGGCCAATTAAAGATGCCAGAAGCCTAAATGAGATTACCACTGAAGCCTTGTTGGGTAAGCTCAAATCTTATGAGCTACTCATCAAGAATAGAGAAGAAGAACAAAAGGCTGCTTCTCCAGCCACAAGAAAGGAGAAGACTATTGCATTCAAGGCAGCTGAGGATCTGCCTGAAGAAAAGGCCACAAGCAATGATGAACTTCTCAGCCTATTGGCCAAAAGATTCTATAAGATGGCCAGGAAGGACTTCAGAAGAAGATCATACAAGGAGCAAGACAAGCCAAGGTATGACAAGTCCACTGGCAATAGCAAAGACATTATTTGCTTTGGTTGCAGGAAACCAGGGCATATGGTTCCTGACTGTCCAGAAAACAAGAACAAGGACAGGAGGGACAGAAAAGAAAGAAGAAAGGAGAAGGACTCCAAAAGGCATGGAAATAACAAACCTTCCACCAGCAAAAGTAAGCACACAAGGAAAGGATTTGTTGCTGAATCCTGGAGTGAGACTGAAGAGGAGTCACAGGCCTCTTCCAGCTCAAGTGATGATGAGGATGATGCAGAGGAAAAAGAATTCTGCATGATGGCAATCAATGCCTCTCAACACAACTCAGAAGAAGAGGAGTCAGAGTCAGACTCAGAAACTCAACCTGAAGAAGATCAGGTAATCAACTCTTTTGATTTCACTTCAGAAGATTTTAAACTTGAATTTAAAGCACTATGTTTAGACCTGCTAAAGTCTGAGAAAGAGATCATCTCTCTCAGAAATCAATTGTCTGAACACAATGCTTTAAAATCAGAAAACCTCAAGCTCTCTCAGGAGTTAGAGAACCATAGGGAACAGATAGCTTCACTGAAGAGTGAACTCTCTGAGGCCAAGAAGCTTGAAGAATCTCTCAATGGGAGAAGCATCAAGCTGATGGACATCACAAGCACAGTGAACTCAAGATTCAACAGTACACTGGGCTTGGGTGCCTCATCCAGCCAACCTATTGTTCTAACAACCCCTATCAAGTTCATTTCTGACAAGGGAAAGGGAGTTGTAGAGGTTGCCAGGAAGAATTCTGATCTGCCTCAGAAAACTAAAGTCCAGCACAAATCGTCGAACGGAGATCGACGATCGCCGAATGAAGATCGACGATCGCCGAACGCAGCTCGATGATCTCAGGACAAATCGTCGAACGCTGATCGACGATCTAAGCCACGACCGTCGAACGCTGCTCGACGATCCCATATACCTGACCTCAGCCATAGTCGACCGTCGAACGGAGCTCGACGATCTGACCCAAGATCGTCGAACTCAGCTCCAAGATCGTCGAACAGAGGTCAGAGCAGTGGAAACTTTTTCAATGGCAAGTCAAAATTGAATCCTGAGGGTTCTTCATCCCAAACATTTAACCCTTATACTGAATGGATTTTACCTCCAAGGAGATATCATCCTGAAGGATATAAGAGTCAGCCAGGGATGTCTTTCATTTCTGAATTTAAAGGTTATCAACCTAGGCCCAAGGTAAACTGGGTCAAAAACAAGTGAATTGCTTTATGTGCAGGTGAAGACCTATCCAACATCTAACCAGCAATGGTATTTGGATAGTGGGTGCTCTAAGCACATGACAGGGAACAAGGACAACCTCAATTCCTTTAAAGCCAAGCTTGGACCCAAAGTCATCTTTGGTGACTCCAATTTTGGGCAAACTAAAGGATATGGAGCAGTCCAGATTGGTTCTGTAACCTTCAAGAAGGTAGCATATGTGGAAGGACTGAAGCACAACCTAATCAGTATCAGTCAGCTATGTGATGAAGGCTACCAGGTGACCTTCAGCAAAACTCTATGCAAGATCAAGTCAGAGGACAACACCACTGTGTTGATAGGTAAAAGGAAAGGTAACATCTACCTTGTAGATTTTCTTTCAACTTCTATAGATATCTGCTTATTCAATTCAGTTTATAGACCAAATGTTTTATGGCATAAGAGATTAGGACACCTAAACCTTAGAACTATTACTAGGCTATCCAAGGACAACCTTGTTAGAGGACTACCTTCTGGCCCCTACAAGAAGGATGGACTCTGCAAGGCTTGTCAATTAGGCAAGCAAACTAAAAACAGTTTTAAGTCACTTAATAAGAGTGATTCACCTAGGATATTGTATCTGTTACACATGGATCTATTTGGACCCATCACAGTACAAAGCCTAGGAGGGAAATCCTACACTTTAGTGATTGTAGATGACTTCTCTAGATTCACTTGGGTGTTCTTTCTAAGGAAGAAGTCTGATAACTTTAAGTGTCTGACAGAGTTTCTCAAATGTATGAAGATTGAGTTCAATACTCACATTGCCCTGATCAGAAGTGATCATGGGACAGAGTTTGATTCTCTTCTTATGCAAGAGTTCTGTCAGAGTGAAGGGATCAGGCACACTTTCTCAGCTCCTAGAACTCCTCAACAAAATGGGGTAGCTGAAAGGAAAAATAGAACCCTTATTGAATCTGCCACTACATTGTTGTCAGATGCTCATCTACCTCTATCCTTTTGGGCAGAGGCAGTGAACACCTCCAACTATGTGCTGAACAGGAGTCTGATACATAAACTGAAGGGAAAGACTCCCTATGAATTACTCAAAGGGAAGAAACCTAAAGTTGACTATTTCAAAATTTTTGGTTGCATTTGCTATATTCACATTAATGATAAGAAACATCTAGCAAAATTTCAAGCCAAAGCTGATGAAGGAGTGTTTCTGGGATACTCCATGATCAGCAAGGCCTATAGGGTTTATAATAAATCATCATTGAAAATTGAGGAATCTGTTCATGTTTCTTTTGATGAAACTAACATGTCTTTCAAGGAGAAGATTTCTTCTACCATAGAACCTTTGCAGGAACACTCTCTAGTTGAAGATATGAACAAGCTACAGGTTGCTCAAGAAGACGAAAGCAGTGAAGATGAGAGCAATGCTCAACATATTGAAACTCAACCTGAAGAGCCAGTTGTTGTACCACAAGAGGAAACAACAACACAGGTTGGTGAACAATCAACTCCCCCAGTTGATTTAGTAACATCAAGAGACCATCCAATTTCCCAGATAATTGGAGAACTCTCAGCTGGTGTGCAAACCAGAAATCAGGTCAACCAAAACCTGTTGCACACCTGCTTCCTTTCTCAAATTGAACCTCAGTCCATTCAAGATGCAGAGCAAGATCCACACTGGATCATTGCCATGCAAGAGGAGTTGCATCAATTTGAGAGGAACAAAGTATGGGAACTAGTGCCAAAGCCTAAGGATCATTCCATTGTTGGAACAAAATGGGTATTCAGAAACAAACTGGATGATCAAGGAGTAATAATAAGGAACAAGGCAAGGCTAGTTGCCCAAGGATATTCTCAAGAAGAAGGAATTGACTACGACCAGACCTTTGCACCTGTTGCAAGATTAGAAGCCATCAGGATATTCTTAGCTTATGCAGCTCACAAAGGCTTCAAAGTTTATCAAATGGATGTCAAGAGTGCCTTCTTAAATGGAGACATCAAAGAGGAAGTCTATGTCAGACAACCTCCAGGTTTTATCTCTCCAACTCATCCTGATTTTGTTTTTAGATTAAATAAAGCATTATATGGTCTCAAGCAAGCTCCTAGAGCATGGTATGAGACCCTAGCATGCTTTCTCTTGGAAAATGGTTTTATAAGGGGTAGAGTAGATCAAACTCTTTTTCATTAGAACCCATAAGTCTCATACCCTACTAGTACAAATTTATGTAGACGATATCATTTTTGGTTCTACTGACTCAAAACTATGCAGAAGGTTTTCCAACCTAATGCATTCTAAATTTGAGATGAGTAGCATGGGTGAGCTATCCTTCTTCCTAGGATTGCAAGTCAAACAACATGCTGAGGGCATCTTTATTTCTCAAACCAAATATGCTAATGAGCTGGTTAAGAAATATGGGATGTCTGAGGCATCTTGTATGAAAACACCCATGCCTACCAATGCTGTATTGGATGCTGATGAACATGGGAAACCTGTTGATCAGACAACATATAGGGCAATGATTGGCTCTTTACTGTATCTTACAGCTAGTAGACCAGATATAATGTTTGCTACATGTATATGTGCCAGATTCCAAGTTAGCCCTAGAGAGTCACACCTCACATTAGTAAAGAGGATTCTCAGGTATGTTAAAAGTTGTCCAAATCTAGGACTCTGGTATCCAAAAGATTCAGCATTTGAGTTAACTGGATTCTCTGATGCTGATTATGCTGGATGCAGAATTGACAGGAAAAGCACCAGTGGAACTTGTCAGTTCCTTTGTGATAGACTTGTCTCCTGGTTTTGCAAGAAACAAACATCTGTGTCAACTTCAACTGCTGAAGCTGAATATATGGCTGCAGGCAGTTGTTGTTCACAAATATTGTGGATTCAAAATCAACTCCTAGACTATGGTTACAACTTAGAGAAGTCAAAAATATTTTGTGACAATACAAGTGCTATCTCCATAGCTCAAAATCCAGTCCTCCATAGTAGGACAAAACATATAGAGATTAGGCATCATTTCTTAAGGGATAATGTTGAAAAGAATAAAATTGAACTGCAATATATCCCAACTGATTTACAAAGGGGAGATATTTTCACCAAACCTTTGGATGAAAATAAACATACCTTCTTCCTAAATCAGTTAGGAATGTTAGATGGAGGAAGTCTTAAATAATACTCAAGATTTTGAAAGCTAAAATTGACCAAGACTAGGCAAAATTTCTGATTTTTCTTAGTACCTAGAAATTCTCTGATCTCTGAACTGTGCTCGACGATTTCCCCAAAGATCGTCGAACGGAGCTCGACGATTGTCTGAATCGTCGAACTGAGTTCAGCGCCCCTCAGACAGCATGAACTGTCTCCTTCGGTCAACGATCGTCGAACGGCGCTCGACGATTTTGTTCACTGAACGATCGTCGAACGGAGTTCGACGCCTTTCCAGATCGTCGAACGGAGATCGACGATTTTGGAGTCTCTTCAGATTCCTTTAGAAGCCTCGATCGTCGAACTGAGTTCAACGATCTTCCCTTTTCTGCGTCGAACCCTAATATAAAACTCATTTTTCGCCGTCGTTCTCTCTTGCGCTTTCAATTTCTCTGCAAACTTTTCTTCCCTCCAAGCAGCTCTACACTTGGTCGTTTTGTTTGTTAATTTTTTTGCAGGTACCATGGCCGTTTCTGTTGCTGTGCTCGCTGCCATGAAATTTGATGCCGGCTTTGACATCGATTTCGATTCCTTCAACACAACAGATCAAATCTTCCAAGATATTCTCACCTTATTCAATGATCAGCAATTAACTGCCTTGATGACAACCAGAATCAAACTTGCATCTGATGAGATTAAAGAATGGGTTTACACTGCCCACAACCTTGATACAAACACCATAGTTGGCTCCATTGGTGGCACCCAGGTACCTCTGACTCCAGCAGTATTGACAGAAGTTTTTGGCTTCAGGAATGGTGAAGACTCTGCTGACCTTTCTGGAGAAGAGTTTGCTGATATTCTTGCCAGGATGGGTCATCCTGAGGGGAACCCTAACAAACTGTTTAAGAGAAACCTGTTTGTGGAATACAGGTTTTTGGCTGATGTAGTAGGCAAGGTCTTTTTGGCCAAGCATTCTGCTCATGATACAATCTCCAGATATCAGCTCTGCCTTATGGGAGCTCTGGTAGATAGCAAAAGCCTGAACTGGGGAGAAGTATTCTTTGATTTGTTGAAGAAAAAGATCAACAAAACTTTTGTGAATTATGGAAGAATTCTGGGAATCTTCCTCCAGGCTAAGTGCCCTGCCCTGCTAGTCTCCTCTGGAGTGCACATCAATGCCTCCAAGAGACTCACCTGTGCCCTTTTTGGGAAATGGGACAGGCAAATCTCCAAGCCCAGCAGGCCCTCCTCTTCTGGCCCTTCAGGCACCAGGACTCTAAGAGTCACTCCACCCCAGGCCTCTGCCCCTGCAGAGGACCTGCCTGCTAGTGCTGCTGCTTCTCCTCCTCCAAGCTCAACCCTACCTCCACTTCCATCCACCTCTCCAGCCACCTCCACAATTACCATCTCCAGCCCATCTCCAACATCTACTCCATCTCCAGCAACAATTTCCTCTCCACCAGCAGCCCTCTTCCACCCTCTTTTCTCTTATCCACCTCCAGATGTCACCTCCTCCCCATCCCTTCCAACTTTCACTCTCCTGGATGACTCCTACATGGATGATTCCCCCTCTTCTCCTCCAGATTTGCCATCCTCCTCCACATCTTTCCAAGACCTTCTCCACCAGATTCTTGATCAACCCACCTTCACTCCCTCAATTTCCATCCCTGTCCCCTCTATCTCTACCATACCCTCTCCTGAGCCATCCCTTCCACCCTTCAGCCCTCCTCCTCCAGCTTCCTCAGCCATCCCAATGCCCTCTACCTCTGCTCCTCTCATTGAGCATGTAGATCTCCCAGCCCTTGCTGATCAGTTGTATGAGCTCCTTGCACCTAGGCTCTCCCTTCTCATGGAGGCCTCCTTAGCTCCTCTGCAACAATCAGTGGCAGCTCTCTCTGCCAGGCTGTCCTCTTTCCTTACCCCTGTAGCAGCACCCCCAGCAGTGTGCCTTGATGCACAGGTTTCTGCATCCAGGCAGGGGGAGATGCCCTATGAAGCCAGCTTCCAGGCTGCTGTTGCTGCTGCTGCTCCTCCTGCTGGTGTTTCTGATGCTGCTACTGCTTCTGCTTCTGCTACTGCTACTGCTGCTGTGTCTGTTTCTGCTGCTATTCCTGTCATAGCACTAGACCTAAGGTCTCTGCTATCTATTTTTGACACTGCTTACTTCAGCTGCCTCCCAGAGCCATATGCTGCCCAGCCCTCAGAAGATATGTCCAAGGCCCTAGTTCCCTTCTCTTGCTGTGACCCCAGAACCATTTCTGATTTTCTTCTGTCAGTGACTACTACTTCTGATGTTCCTGCTGCTGCTGCTGCTGCTGCTGAAGACAATGCTGTGTCTACCTCTGAAGTTATATCTGCTGCTGCTGAGCCCTCATCTCAGGATGTTTTGATGACAGAGGCTGTTGATTGTGAGCCTGCTGTAGAAGTTGTTAGTTTTGAAGCTGCTGCTGCTGCCCTCATTTCTGAAGTAATTTCTGTTGTAACATCTGCTGCTCCAGTACCTATAGTTACATCTGTTGCTCCTCCTGCTTCTGTATCTTCTGCCCCATCAGCTGCTGTTAAACTAAAAGAGGATTTGATGAAAAGGATTGATGCCTTGTATGATGCACAAAGCTCTGAATCTGAGGATTATAATACTGCTTCTGATGACTCATCAGCCACAATTGCAAAGAAAAGAAAGGCAAGAAGTAAGGCCTTGAAGAGAGTTCCTCCTGCCAAAGTCAGAGATGACAATGATGTTCCATATTATATTCTGCACAATTGCCCAATCTCTGAGCATTGGATGCAATTCTCTAAGAACCAGTTGAAGGCTATGAAAAAGAAGAGGAAATATGAAAAAGATTCCACTCAGTTCAAGCACCCTCATCCTCCTCCACCACCTCCACCTGATGCAGGTGCAGGTGGCAGCTCTGCAAGCTCAGGCCCTGCTAGAAGCCAGGCTCCCTACCAGCCTCATGCCAGAACATATCAAAGGGAAGGACATTCTAGGGGCTCTTACTCTAGAAGGGGAGGTTATAGGGGAAATCAAAGAGAAACTCAGGTTTACTCTAAAGGACACTCCAGGCAGCATCCTTATCCTAGGGGAGGACATGTTCCATCTGACACATCTTCTGGTCCTTTTCCCTACAAGCTCAAAGATACAGTGACTGCCAGGACACCTCAAGTTACTACTTCCAACAGGTATGAGCCACCTGTTCCATTTGAGGATCCTGAGAAAAATCCTATGGCTTGGACTGCAAGGATGAAAGAACTGGCTGCTTTGGATCAGATAAAGAAAGCAAAAGAACAAGGGCTAGACACTTCCAATATATCTACTATGTCAGAGCAAAGGCAAAAAGAGTTAGAAAGATATGCTTCCAGTAAGTTTTTTGATGCAGACAGGTACATGGAGTTGCATCCAGCTGCAGTGGTTCCCAGGGCTTCAAAGCAAATCTATTTGGGTGCAGCTGATGATACCAGATCAAAACAACAAGCTTTAGATCCTAACAGAGAAATTAAAATGGTAAAAGGCAAAGAAAAGGAATAACTCTGTAAGGTGATAATTCTTGACTTCTGTGACTGCCTTCTGGATATCATGTTTATATATCTCTGAGATGGTTCTGTGATGTTTAGCTGTGTTGTTTTTTATGTTTCTGTGACTGTACTCTGTTGTTTGTTTTTCAAAATCTGTAAATAGTTTTCCTAACCCAAATAGGGGGAGATTGTTGGAACACCCTATTACTAATTTGGGTCAGGATCACTATGTCTCTAGGATTCTATGTTTTGACCTTCTGTATAGATTATAGGTCAATTAGAATTGAGTCTAAGGGATCAGGAGTCTAGGTTTGGAAGCTGCCCTGAAGACCCAAGTTTTTCTGGAGACTAAGTCCAAATCGTCGAGCTCAGCACAACGTTTCGTCGAACTCCGGTCGACGATCGTCTAGCTCAACCTTGGCAGATCGTCGAGCTCCATTCGACGATCGCTGAGCTCAAGCCTCAAAATATCGTCGAGCTCTAGTCGACGATCGCTGAGCTCAACTTCTCAATATCGTCGAGCTCCATTCGACGATCGCTGAGCTCAGGTCGACGATTTTGACTCTGAACTGGATCCTTATCTCTGAGCTCAGTTCGACGATCTTTGAGCTCAGATCGACGATTTTGACTCTGAACTGGATCCTTATCTCTGAGCTCAGTTCGACGATCTTTTAGCTCAGATCGACGATTTTCTGCTGCTTACATCTTTCATTTTCGCTGAGCTCAGCTCGACGATAGCAGAGCTCAGTTCGACGATTTCAGTTGACCTTCAGAATTCTAATTCAAAATCAGATAGAAGTTATTCTGCATTTACGACAGAAGATCTGCCAGCCGTTTTCATTTACTTCTGGAGCAAGTTTCAAGGGATTTTCTAAGGAACAAATCAGTGGACTTTCCTTCAGAACATATTATACAATTAAGGCTGTAATTAATTCAGACCAACGGCTATCTTTGACAGAGCAACTTTCCTATTGAGATTCAGAGAATAAAAGACAGAATGTTTTTGAATCAAAAAAAGAAGACAGACAAGAACAAGAGAATAGAGAAAGACAAGTAGAGGACACCTCTCTATACACAGAGACTCTCTCAATCTTCTGTCAACAAGAATTCAGAAGAACACTCATCAAAAAGAGATCAAGCTTTAAAACATTCTTCAGATCTCTTCAGCTCTCAAGTGTTCAAGGCCAACATCATCTCAAGACTCCAGACACTCAACATTTCAGCTTGCTGAAATCATCATCTGCTGGAGATCTATTTTTGAAGGCCTATCACCCTCAGCAAAGCTCATCTTCCTGAAGACTTCAAGGACTCAGGGGGAGCTTTGAAATCAATCCACATAGTCTTCTCAGTTGCTTGAGAAAGAGAAGACTGCCATAACTCTCTCACCCCCAATCTGTAAAGGGTTTTTCAAACTCCCTTCAAAAGTTTGAATCTGGTTTTTGAGCACCTTGTCAAAAGCTCATTGGTGGCAAGACACCTGATCAAAAAATCTGTTTTGGTTTTTGAGCACCTTATCAAAAGCTCATTGGTGCCCAGGACACCTGATCAACTCATCCTGCAGTGGATTCCTACCTAGGGTGGTAGAAGAGTGGATGTACCCAAGTTGGGGAACCACTATATTTCCTTGTGTCATCTGGTTGTGCATGTTTTCTTTTTGTTTCTGGCCTAGATTTTCTTGTGATTAATATCTGCATAGCTTAATTTTATTTCTGCTTCCCTGCTTACACTCATTACAACAATTGTTGTAAAGCTTTGCAAAAAGGTTTCTTTGTGTTTTCAAAAAGTAAGCACCATATACTCTATTCACCCCCCCTTTAGAGTATATCAGATCTAGTTTCCCCTTTCACTTGTCCTGTCAACAGCCATGTCAAATTCGTGAACTCCTCTGTTTGCTCCAAGACTTCTATCTCCATTGGTTAGCAATACCTGCATTAGAAAAATAAAGGAATAAATAGATAGCTTAATACATGAAATATTAAAAACTCCTTACTGTGTTCTTCTACTCATGATAAAGCAAATTCATAACTGTTCTCGCGAAATTACTGCATAAGGAGGAAGAAAATAGTGGACATGATTACAATTATGATAGTAAAAAGCATATCATAATTGTACTCATCAAATACCCCCAGACTTAGATTTTTGCTTGCCCCTAATCAAACTAATTCAAACATTTGGGTTACCAATAATTAATTTTGCTTCCGCACCCTGGTTACTATGAATTTAAAGAGAACTTTGATGATGTAATCGTATAGGAAATAGTATAGAGGACTTTTCTAAATATAACTTTATCTTAAAATTCCTCCAAAATATATGTTAACTATCTTTCATAGAAATAGAAGTATAGTCATCCATAACAATTGTGAGGAGAAAATAACAATCTCAATAAGATATGTATTAGTATTTCAAAACTTATAAGTACCAATATTGATAGTCATGAGCTTACCTTTTCACACCCTCTCCACGACACTAGTTAGAATTAGTGAGGTTAGATTTTTAGGACTTGTATTATGGTGTAACCTTTTTGGCTTAGGATAGACGATTATAGGTGGGGTAATCAAAGATAAATTTGATGGGTTTTTTGTTCACACCTAAATCATGATTGAGCCTTTTGTTCTGTAAATACCTTAACATACATCAATATTATAAAAGCACCCCCAGAATTTGCAATTATTATACTTCCCACATTTTTGATGGAAACTCTTTATTTTTATTTTTTTCTTAACCAAGGGGCCATAGTAGGGATCATTCCGAATGGGTGCAAGTATACACACACTCAGGCCAAATATCACTATGTCTTTTTTTGGTTCATAGTAGGGATCATTCCAAGTGGGTGCAAGTATACACGCACTCAGGCCACATATTACTATGAACAAACTCATTCCAAGAAGATCTTAACGATAGGTGTGCTAATAGGTAAGAATTTGGCATTGGTGAATTTTGGTAGTAGAGTATCAAAAGGCATAGGGATTAGGTCCAAATTGGATGTTCAAGGGTATAATGTTTAAGGTTTTTGGTTTGCAAGGCTCAAGCTATCCAAAAGGAGGCCTAAGTCATTTCCACCCTCACTAATTAACCTATACAAAAGTTTTGAGGATCGCTAGAGGGTAAGTTCTAGACATCAATAAAGAGTATTCTTTATTTTGATTCCCTAATATAAAATTATAAAAATGTTACACTCATCGACTCACTTTATTATAGATGAGTATATTTTATAAAATAGAGTGATTGATAGTTAAAAATATAAAGGGTTAATCTTAAAAATAAATTATATAGAGAAAATTAGGGTAATGAATTTCTATACTTAATTACGAATCAACAAAGTTGATCACTTAATGAGTCTACATCAATTCAATTTAATCAGTGTGCGAAGTTAAATTAGATAGTTATAATCCCAAATGAGTGAATTCATGGGATCTTAAAGGAGTAACAAAAAATAATTTGGGGGGGGGGGGGTATAACAACTTTGAGTACTATGATAGCAAAAATATAACCAATTGTAATCATGTCTATCACAACAATTATAGAATTAAAGAAGATCCAACCCCAGACTTAAGAGTTGCAATGTCCTTATTGCAATGTAAAGAGCTGAGAGAGTAATTTCACCAATAAATAAAGAACTGGCTATCATGAAAATAGAAGAGCACACGAATGAAAAAAGGAGCTGATATGATATCATATATATATATATATATATATATATATATATATATATATATATATATATATATATATATATATATATATATATATATAATTTCTGATAATACACTGATACAAATAAATGCTGCTAAATATACTAATTCATGTCAAAAGTAGGCTGGCGGGTGATGCGTGTAAATCGGCAAGCGCACCGGTCGCACAACTAATAAAGTTTGTGAATAAATCCCCAAGTGTTGTTCTCTTGAGGAATGCAATTAGCATAGAGCGGCAACAATTCAGAAAATATTGTTATGAGGGTTATACTTAGAAAAGAGTAAAAGTGGGGCTTGAGAGATTGTGGTTTATTGAACTACTAAACTAATTAAAGCTATGTGCGTCGAAGGCACCGCTTCCCAAGGTGAAGTGAGTGTATCGGCCGCGATGCCGAACTTCGGTTGGGCGAGTGGCTGGAAAGCTAATGGGTGGAAGTGTTCTTGTGCGAAGTGCAATCAGGTGAAACAAGGGTATGGAGTGGATGTTGAGTGGGCGAGGCGCATTCACACACACAACTCACAAGCATAAGAAAACTACAAACATCCCATTAGATATAGAATAGAACATGTAGTTCATTACAATGTTATATCATTCCATACAACAGAGGAAGTGGAAGAGGAGTTAACCAATAGAGGGTGAAGATCCACCGCAGGTCGTGGCCGGAATAGCGAGTTGTCAATCCGCTTCCGAGCTCAGTCCGAGGACGCTTCCAATACCAACGAGCTGTCACATCGAAGGCCTTTGAGTCCGTTCTCTAGGTTGTCTTCTTCTCCAACTCCGGTGGAAAGCTTGGAGTTGAGGTCATCAATGGCCGGGAGCTTCGCCGGAGGGTTTGGAAAGCTTCGGAATCGCCAGCTACAGACTCCCGATGAATGTGGAGGTGATGGAGCAGCTGTAGAAGTAGAATGGCACTTCCAGCGTGCTCCCCGATCGCAGAAATGATGAGTCTTGACCTAAATCGCGGAGCAGGTCCTTAAATACGGAGGCAGCAAAAGCCGAGCGCACGATCAGTGGCGCACGACCATTGGTCGTGTGCACTGTCGGTCGATGATCGTGCATAATTTCCAATTAAACCTGCAACTTGGAAAGAAACATCAGCAGAAATGCGCACGATCAGTGGCGCACGACCGATGGTCGTGCGCACTGAATCCACTAATCGTGCGATTGGTTAAGACAGAACTGCAGAAATCAAGAGGTAAATTTGCACGAGCGGTGGCGCACGACCAGTGGTCGTGCGCAGTGAATCCAGTGATCGTGCGCAGTGTTCCTGTATCGTCGGGGTCTCCCGAGCAGTTTTGGAGCTCACACACGACCCATTCACCAACAGAAGAGGCAGATAGGCCACCAAAAGTGTACACCACATTCTCAAGACATGGTCAAAGAATAAATAAAAAAAATAGAAATACAGAAACAACTAAAGCACACCGAAAATGGGCCAAAAGTGCACTTACTCATGAAACAGACATAATAACAAATATGAACAAATAAAGCTCTAAAGTGTAGTGCATCAATGAGAAAACTAGCCCGGATGAGTCCAAAAATATGTATAAAACATGGATTCATCACACCCCCAGACTTACCCATTTGCACGTCCCGAGCAAATCATCACTCCATGGACTAGAAAATAGCTAGCTAGCTCAGAATTTCAAAAAAACGTAAGATGAGAAATCAAATACATCATGGGCCTAGAAGATATAATAGAAAAACTTTTTAATTATACTATGTAATTTAAACTATTCGACAATCTAAATAAATATTGTATTTGCTCAAAATTAGAATTCTGGAGAATCTTGCGGTCATGTGTAGGAAGAAAGTAGGCAGGCCACTAAGGTGAGTATTGCCAAAGATCGGAGCTCGTGATCACCTCCAAAGATATCCATCAATGTCGGGGACCATACGCTTGCACGTTCACACTCTCTCCACGGCGCGTCTTAGACTCAAGTGTGAATCAGTAGGACTTGTAGGAGAGAATGGGGCTTAGGCTAAGGTTTGGTAGTCAATGATAAACATGAAGGCTACACGCAACCAAAGTGAGCGAACAAAAACCTAAACCAATACAGCCACTAAGAAATGTACGTGTGACACACCCCCAGACATAGCTTGAAAACCGGGCGTGTACACGAACTTACCAGACCAAAACCAATAAATAGGATGGGGATATAATTCTCATAGTAATTCTTTCAGATTTTTCTTTTTCGCTTTTCTTCTTTTTCTTTTCTTCGTTTGCAATCCCCAAACTTAGCGAGCAAAAATTTTACAAATTCATCACCACATTACACGATTTCCATATATCACAACATCATCAAAATAGTAAATTCAAACACGCTCAAGCATTTGATTGCGATGGTGGGTTTAGCTTCATGCTTTGGTGAATGTGAGTGGAGCTGAATCAAAGAAGGGGTAGGCAAAATTTTGGCATGCAACGGTTAACGGGTAGGAAATGTTAAGCAAGGCTCAAACTGGCCAAAATGATGGCCTACGTCATGCTCGCTCTTGACTAACCGGGCACCAATGCTTCAAGTGTAGCTTAGGGCAAGTTCTTAGCCACCGAGAAAGATGATCTTTCCTCCCGACTAGAGCAATACGAGTCTAGTGGCGGCTACACACATTCCTAGATTATCGTTCGATTACTCCAGATTCATATTTTTGAGTAGTACAAACAATATTTACATCGGCAGAAAAATATAAATCTATGAGCATAAAGAAAAATTAAATCTATACTATTTCTACACAAATCATGAGCTCGATTAGGAGCACTGCATGAGTTTCGAAATAGTCTATCCTGAAATCCTAAGCCAGCACCACTATTTTAAAGTTTACACAAAAACAATACATTTGAATCGAGCTGTGCACGTGGATAAGAGCGCACTCGTGTGGGTGAATCAGTGTGGGCAAGTAGTGATCATAAAATAACTAAAGGCAGACTAATATGCAATAAAATGTGTTGTGTAGTGACCACAGGCATGTTCTCCCGCCAGACTTAAATTCGACAACTAGTAAAAATAAGCATTCCAAATGTGAAAAAGTGCTAGGGTAAGAAGTACCTATGCTCAAAATTGAGCATACTGGTCATGCGACGAGATGTCCAAGTGCGGCCAAGTTGCCGCGCCTCAAAAATTCCTGCACCTGTTATTGAAATATGCACGCAAAACAAAATATAAACACACACACACACACACAGATATATATATATATAAAGAACTCAAAATACAGCACAGGACCAAATGGTCCAACTTGGGTTGTCTCCCGAAAGCCCTTTTGTTTACCGTCCTTAAGGTGGACCAAATACCTATATTAGCAGTTATAATAGAGAGTTCTTTGCAGTTGAAAAAGGAAGAAATAAAAATAGAGCGAACCAGCATTCCATACGCAGCAAGAAAATAGAAAGAGGAGGGTAAGGGGAATGAAGGTGTGGCAATCAGCTATAAGCAGATTTGTGGTAAGTCTCTCCGGTGGGGTGCGAGGGGACAGCAAAATATCTTTTTGCGTTGGGGGTAGGGGTTTTCCCTTAACTTCGATTGCACTCTTTCTCGCACCGGAAGGCAGCGTAGCGATCGTCGCGTAAACGCTTTGCCTCTTTCAGTTTCTCCACCGTGGGAGACTTCCAATCAATATGTAACGCCCCGAAAATTGTATTTGAGTCGGTCGCAAAAAAAGGGATTTTTGGTGCCTATATTGGGGTACACGGCCTAGGACACGGGTGTGTCCAAGGTCGTGTCTGGCTGGTGTTTTTTTGGCTGTTTTCATCCCGAGAGGCACACGACAAGGAACACGGCTTCATGACACGGGCGTGTCATTCGACACGGGCGTGTGCCTACCCGTGTCCGTACCCGTGTTCAGTTGGGTCATGTCCGTTGTCGTGGCAGTTATGCGTGACACGCCTCCGAACACGGGCATGTCGAGGAACCTGACACAGACGTGTCAGCTGAGACACGGACGTGTCTCTGACCATGTGTCTTTCCTCCGGTCGACGATCGTGCCTGGATCGAGGCACACGGCCTGGGACACGCCAAGCCGTGTTCGGCCCAGGTCTGGAGATTATTGAACGGATCTGAGCCGTTCATTTTCTTTAATTAAGATCCAATAGACCAGATGGTTTCCTGCTCTGTTAAGGCCGGGAATAGGGGAGTTAATCCTTCATTTCACTCCAACCATTCTCTCTCTCAAGGAGTTGGAAAGAGGAGGAAGAAGGAAGGGATTTCGGCCGCCGGCGGAGCATCGGAGCACCGTTTCGAAATCTGAGAGCGGATCCGTGGAGGAAATCTCGTTGCGAAGATTTCCATCCGTGTAGTTTTTCTATGGCGCCAAAACGGACTACAAGGGTAACGATTCTCTACTTGAGCATGTGAAGCACTTTCTCTCTGCATAGGGAATCCTGCTCCAGCGAGTGTGCGGTGAGTGCGTGGTATTCCTTGGGGTTGATGTGAATAGTCCCCCTTGTATTGCATATAGAGTCTGAAATCGTAAGTACGGGCATAGGCATTGTGTGTGAAGCCTACCCGGACGTGTATTTTCTGGATCAGTGATGTTGCATTTGATATGTTTTGCCAGAGAAGACTCTGTGCTTTGGATTTTTCGGGTTTCTACGCGGTAGATTGCAGCAGGGATCCTTGGAGGTTAGCTTCAAGGCGCACCCGAAAAACTGAGCGGAAACGTGTTCTGCTAACTTGGCGGTCTGGGAACCGGCCTTGATCATAACTGGGTTATGAGATTGTTTGGAAATTTTGGGTTCCGAAAGAAGCTTAGCCCGCGCGTAGGACTTTAATTGTATATGCGGCGTGAGAAACAGGCAAGTGGAATTGGACCTAGGCTATGTGGTTAGGTGCGAGAGACCCGAACACGGGGACTGGCCATTGGCATAATCGGGAGCCTTAGATGGTGGTCAGAAAGGCTAAATTCTCACATGTTGTTGCCATCCTGGGGGTGGTGGTGAAGACGCCATAATGACAGGATTCACCGTTAATGTGCCCTGAGTGCACGGGGTGTTTGGCCGTGCGAGCCTACACCTGTGGCGAAATATATAGTTGCACTTTATTGTTTAGCTGGGCTAATGTTATGCAGGGAAAGAGTACCGCCGTCCCAAGTAAGGGGCGGGGTCGTTATAATTTGGTCGGCTTTTGGCTGACCGTTGCTTTGTTTGCTACCGTGCGGTGGAATTGTGCTTGCAGGTGCTGTGGTGCCGAATAATAAATAGCAGGCTGGAGCCCATGTTGCTGTGCTGGCCCTAGAAGGCCGTAAAGAATAGTTGTACATTACTTTTGTCATGTGTGGCCGGCCTACGATCCGAAGTATGGAAAACACTATTTGTTAAGTGAACTATTGTAAGGCCATAAGGCCATGTACCCTTTCAGTGTATTTTGGGTTTCATTCCTGTAGTATGTTGTGGACATTCATGTTTATTGGATTTAAGTTTTGGGTTCTTTAAACTTTAAAAGCTTCCGCTAGAATGCTCTGTATAGGATGAGTAGTCTTAATTGGATAGTTTGAATATTCTTATGCAACCCTTCCAACTGTCTGTGGTATATGACATCGGGTTCCAGCTGGACCTTCTGTTATATGCCATGCGACAGATGGGGGTGTTACAATTTGGTATCAGAGCGAGGTTATGTGCGTCCAAGTTCATTACCTTGGAGCGCACCAGTTCTCTTTGTTAAGGAGAAAGATGGGAGCTTGCGGCTTTGTGTTGACTACCGGGAATTGAACAAGCTTACATAAAAGAATAAGTATCCGATTCCCAGGATTGACGATCTATTTGATCAGTTGTTTGGGTCAATGGTATATTCGAAGTTAGATTTGAAATCCAGTTACTACCAGTTGAGGATAAGGGAGAGCGACATCCCAAAGACAGCATTCAGTACGCGGTTTGGGAATTACAAGTTCCGGTCATGCCGTTTGGGTTGACTTATGCGCCATCCATATTTATGGATCTGATGAACAGGACGTTTAGAGAGTACCTGGATCATTTCGTGATAGTATTTATCGATGATATCCTGGTGTACTCGCAGTGTGAATAGGACCATTACAATTATCTACACATGGTATTGGAGACATTGAGGAGGAATCAGTTGTATGCTAAGTTCTCCAAGTGTGAATTCTGGTTATCCTCGATAGAGTTCCTTGGTAATGTTGTTAGTGGAGAGGGGATAGCTGTGGATCCGGCGAAGATAATGGCGATACGAGAGTGGACTGCTTTGTCTACAGTGGCAGAGGTCCGGAGTTTTCTGGGGCTTGCTGGCTAATACAGGCGCTTCGTAAAGAACTTCTCGCGGATAGCGCTACCACTCACGACGTTGACTAGGAAGGATCATAAGTTTGTGTGGTCTCCGGAGTGCGAACAGGCTTTTGAAGAGTTGAAGAGGCGGTTGACCACATCGCCTATTTTATGTTCGCCAGTTGGAACCGAAGGGTTCGAGATCTATAGTGATGCTTCGGGTAATGGTTTGGGTTGTGTTCTGTTACAGCAAGGGAGAGTGATAGCCTATGGTTCACGACAAGTGAAGGTTCATGAGAGTAATTATCCAGTCCATGACTTAGAGTTAGCGTCCGTGATACTTGCTCTGAAGTTTTGGAGGCACTACCTGTACGGTGTGAAAGTCGATATTTACATCGATCATAAGAGCTTGAAGTACCTGTTGGACCAAAAGGATCTGAACATGAGGCAGCGGAGGTGGAGGGAGTTCTTAGGGGACTACACCTTCAAGATTCATTATGCGCCTAGGAAGGGAAATGCAGTGGCAGGTGCGTTGAGTCGCAGGACTCCGGCGCAGGCCAACTGGTTATTGGTACATGATGAGAGATTGGTCCATGAGTTGGAGGCTTTGGAGATATCTTGCGTTGACAAGCAGTCTAGTGCCGAGGCGAAACTGTTTTGGACAGAGGTACAGTGTGACCTAGCGGATAGAGTTCGGCGAGCTTTGGTCCAGGATAACAGCATGAAGAAGATCTTGGATGAATCATTGGATGGGTCAAACTCCCAGTTTGCTGTTGAGGATGGGTTGTTAAGGAAGGACGGTCGCTTATGCATTCCTAGTGCGGAAACTCTTCGGGAGGAGTTGATGTATGAGGCTCATCATTCCAAGTACTCAATCCACCCGGGAAGCATGAAGATGTATAGAGACATGAAGAAATTTTTCTGGTGGCCGGGTTTGAAGAAGGATGTAGCACTTTATGTGGTCAAGTGCCGTACATGTGCATTGGTGAAGACAGAATGCCAGAAGCCCGTAGGTTTCTTGAAGCCCCTACCTATCCCATAATGGAAATTCGATGACATATCTATGGATTTTGCGCATGGCTTTCCGAAGTCACAGAAGGGAAACGACGCCATTTGGAGGGTCGTAGATAGGTTGACAAAGGTGTCGCAATTTATTCCGGTCAGGAAGGAAGATCCAGTGGAAACGTTAGCCAAACTCTATGTGGAGAATATTGTACGATTGCATGGTGTGCCCCGCAGTATTGTTAGTGATAGAGATGGACGCTTTACGTCGAATGACTGGAGGTTGGTGCATAGTCTGTTGGGTACTAAGCTAAAGTTCAGTACAGCCTTTCATCCGCAGACGAATGGCCAAACCGAGAGGGTCAACCGGAAGATGGAGGACATGCTTAGCATGTGCGTCCTAGATTTTGGAAAGCAGTGAGAAGATCACCTATACATGGTGGAGTTTGCGTATAACAATAGCTTTCAGGCAAGTATTGGAATGGCGCCTTTCGAAGCCTTGTACGGGAGAAAGTGTCGTATGCCGTTGTCTTGATTGGAGGCAGGCGAATCGAAGTTGTATAAACGTCAAGCGGTGGAAGACGCCACTTCAATGGTGCGTACAATTCAGGAAAGTTTGACGATCGATCAAGATAGACAGTCAAGGTACTATAACGCCAAACATAGGAACGTGGAGTTCAATATTGGTGACATGGTGTATCTAAAAATCAAGCCGTTCAAGGGTGTATCGCGAGTTCGACGCTTGAAGAAGTTGAGTCCGAGATACCTTGGACCATTTGAAATCCTGGAGCGTGTTGGCGAGGCGGCGTATAGATTGAAGCTGTCAGCGGAATTGAGTGGGCTGCATGACGTGTTCCACGTATCGGTGTTGCGTAAGGCGGTGCAAGAGCCTTCGCAGATCATTGCTAACAATCAAGTACCAGTTGTTTATGAGTTGACCATAAGGGTCAAGCCAGTACGTATTGAAGATGTTGCAGTCAAGCGACTTCGCAACAAGGATATCCGTATGGTTAAAGTGCGATGGGATAATTGCGGACGTGAGGAGCTTTCTTGGGAGCGAGAGCAAGCTATGTTGGAGGAATACCCTGAGTTATTCCACTCAGGTATTATTTAGATTTGTGTACCTTTACTTAATTTCGGGACAAAATTCCTTAAGTGGGGGAGATTTGTAACGCCCCGAAAATTGTATTTGAGTCGGTCGCAAAAAAAGGGATTTTGGGTGCCTGTATTGGGGTACACGGCCTAGGACACGGGCGTGTCCAAGGCCGTGTCTGGCTGGTGTTTTTTTTGCCATTTTCATCCCGAGAAGGACGCGGCAAGGAACACGGCTTCATGACATGGGCGTGTCATTCGACACGGGCTTATGCCTACCCGTGTCCGTACCTGTGTTCAATTGGTTCGTGTCCGTTGCCGTGGCGGTTATGCGTGACACGCCTCTGAACACGGGCGTGTCGAGGAACCCAACACCGGCGTGTTAGGTGAGACACGGGCGTGTCTCTGCCCGTGTGTCTTTCCTCTGCTCGACGATCATGCCTGTATCGAGGCACACGGCCTGGGACACGGCCGCGTGCCAAGCCGTGTTCGGCCCAGGTCTGGAGATTTTTGAACGGATCTGAGCCGTTCATTTTCTTTAATTAAGATCCAACGACCCAAATGGTTTCCTGCTCTGTTAAGGCCGGGAATAGGGGAGTTAATTGTTCATTTCTCTCCAACCATTCTCTCTCTCAAGGAGTTGGAAAGAGGAGGAAGAAGGAAGGGATTCCGGCCGCCGGCGGAGCATCGGAGCACTGTTTCGAAATATGAGAGCGGATCCGTGGAGGAAAGATCGTTGCAAAGATTTCCATCCGTGTAGTTTTTCCATGGCGCCAAAACGAACTACAAGGGTAACGATTCTCTACTTGAGCATGTGAAGCTCTTTCCCTCTGCATAGGGAATCCCGCTCTCGCGAGTGTGCAGTGACTGCGTGGTGTTCCTTGGGGTTGATGTGAATAGTCCCCCTTGTGTTGCATATAGAGTCCAGAATCGTAAGTACGGGCATATGCATTGTGTGTGAAGCCTACCCGGACGTGTATTATCTGGATCGGTGATATTGCATTTGATATGTTTTGCCGGAGAAGACTCTGTGCTTTGGGTTTTTCGGGTTTCTACGCGGTAGATTGCAGCAGGGATCCTTGGAGGTTAGCTTCAAGGCGCACCAGAAAAACTAAGCGGAAACGTGTTCTGCTAACTTGGCGGTCTGGGAACCGGACTTGATCATAACTGGGTTATAAGAATGTTTGGAAATTTTGGGATCCGAGAGAAGCTTGGCCCGCACGTAGGATTTAAATTGTATATGCGACATGAGCAACGGGCAAGTGGAATTGGACCTAGGCTATGTGGTTCGGTGCGAGAGACCCGAAGACGGGGACTGGCCGTTGGCATAGTCGGGAGCCTTAGACGGTGGCCAGAAAGGATAAATGCTCACATGTTGTTGCCATCCTGGGGGTGGTGGTGAAGACGCCATAATGACAAGATTCACCGTTAATGTGCCCTGAGTGCACGGGGTGTTTGGCCGTGCGAGCCTACACCTGTGGCGAAATATATAGTTGCACTTTATTGTTTAGCTGGGCTAATGTTATGCACGGAAAGACTACCGCCGTCCCGAGTAAGGGGCGGGGTCGTTATAATTTGGTCGGCTTTTGGCTGACCGTTGCTTTGTTTGCCACCGTGCGGTGGAATTGTGCTTGCAGGTGCTGTGGTGTCGAATACCAAATAGTGGGCTGGAGCCCATGTTGCTGTGTTGGCCCTAGAAGGCCGTAAAGAATAGTTGTACTTTACTTTTGTCATGTGTGGCCGGCCTGCGAGCCGAAATATGGAAAACACTATTTGTTAAGTGAACTATTGTAAGGCCATAAGGCCATGTACCCTTTCAGTGTATTTTGGGTTTCATTCCTGTAGTGTGTTGTGGACATTCATGTTTATTGGATTTAAGTTTTGGGTTCTTTCAAATTTAAAATCTTCCGCTAGAATGCTCTGTGTAGGACGAGCAGTCATAATTGGATAGTTTGAATATTCTTATGCAACCCTTCCGACTGTCTGTGGTATATGACGTCGGGTTCCAGCTGGACCTTCTGTTATATGCCATGCGACAGATGGGGGTGTTATAGGATATAGTCTGTAGGTTTTCCTATTTTTGTGGTTTGTGGCGTCCTATCCGGCACCGTGACGACGACCGGATCTGCCCAAGCTATAGATCGCTTAACAAAGTAATCAGCAGTGTTATACAAATAAGTGTCTAGGGATTTCTCCCGAATAAAACTCGGTTCACCATGCTCAAAAATAGAGTTGGCTGGAAGTAGAAAGGCAGCCGTGGCTTTGGCGCACTCGATCTCTTCTTTGACCAATAGCTCTTGATTCTCATCTATCTCCTGGGAGAGTCCTTTCTTTGTCTTCTCTTCCAGATGTGCTTATTCCAATGTTGGGAATCCTGAATCTATCTTGGTATCTGTGACACTCAGAAAATTATAATTTTCGATGAGAGAGGAATGTATGGATGTGTTATCGAGGGCTGAATCTTCGGTCGGCCAAGTGACGCGTCCTTTGGAATAGTCGAGGGATGCACTGCTGGCCGTCAGGAATGGGACTCCTAATATAGGAATAAAGTTATTTTCCCTTGGTCCCAAAACCTGGAAGTCAGTGGTTATAGTTTTTCCGTTGACCTCGATTTCGACTTCCCGAACACCTCCCTCGGTGTCAACCAAATTGCCATTCGCTAAGATAAGCGACTTGCGGTTTTCAGTGTCAACTTGTAGGTGCATCTTCGCAACATCTTGCAGGGTGAGGATGTTGCTGGATGCCCCGGAGTCGCATAATGCTGGGGTTTCGAAGTTATTTATTTTATAATTGATGACGAGTTCATTGCTTTTTCCCAAATTTTCCTCCCCAAGGCTTTTACCTTGTTCATGAGGGTTCTTTTCAGTGTTACTAGGTAAGGTGCCTTGGGTGCGCTCGGAGACCACTTGGGCCAATTGGCCCAATTGTGCCTCCAATTTGCGCATCGAGGCGGCTTGATATTTCATGTTGGTTTGGGAAATTTCAACGAATTCTCGAACATCTCTTCCAAAGAACTTTTTTTAACGGCGGGGGGCCCTTGAGAATAATTTGGTTGAGGCGGCCGCGGCTGGCTTCCAAAGGCATACGTATCGTTTTGATGCTGCCTCGGTTGCCCTCTTTGGCCAAATGCGTTAGGATTCCAAGAAAAGTTGGGGTGGTTTCTCACCCCCGGGTTGTATGTGTTTAAGTAAGGCACTCCGCTGTTTTGATTTGTTACAAAATTAACTGACTCATTCAAAAAAGAAGATTCATATGGTGCCTCGACTCCTAGGCAATCAAAGATGTGGTGGTCGGTACTTCCGCAACCATGGCATGAGATTGCCATCACTGGTACGGTGGGCTTAGGGATCTCCACGGCAAATACTCTGCTTGAACTTTGTGGGATGTTTCTTCCAGCGGTCCAGTAAGCGCTGTGGGTGGCAGTGTCTTGTAAGATTCTCAGAGCATCATCTGGAGCAAGGTTCATGATTGTTCCTCCGGACGCGACATCGATCATGGCTCGGTGGTGAGGATCAATAGCGAAATAGAAACTTTCAACTAGGTTCCACGTTTGGAATCCATGGTTAGGGGACTTCCTCAGCAGCTCGTTGAAACGCTCCCAAACTTCAGCTAAAATTTCTTGATCGGCTTACCGGAAGTTGGCTATTGCTTGCCTCATGCTCACGATCCGATCTACCGGATGGAACTTTGCTAGGAATTTTGTGGTCAAAGCCTCCTAGGTGGTGGATGTTCCAGGTGGGTGGGAATGAAGCCATGTCTTTGCTTTGTCCCTTAGTGAAAAAGGGAAGAGGCGGAGCTTGACTATGTCGTCCGGGATTCCAGCATAGCGGAACATAGCGCAAATTTCGGAGAATTTCGCCATGTGTAGATGGGCGTCTTCAGTAGCCATTCCTGAGAACTGAGCGTTGTTCCGAATGATATTCAGGATAGCTGGTTTAATCTAGAACTATTGGTTGGTGATAGCAGGTCCGAAACCGGGGTATATGCTCCCGATAGTAGGTGTAGTGTAATCCATCATGGTGCGAATCTGGGGAGAATTCACTTCATTTTCGTCGCCATTTTGGTCGCCAGGAGGTATTCCTACAACTCGGTTGCCGGCATCGATATTCAGCTGGTCTCCCATTGGGGCTAAAGTGATGGCTGCGGCGCGTCTTCGTGCTAAGATAGTACATTCGATCTCTGGGTCGTAGGCTACAAGATCTATTGTTGCTCGACCCTGCATTCACTACGGCAAACACTACACAAGGAAACAACAGTCAAAAACACTAACTCTTATAAAAATATTTTCAGTAATCCTGAGTCACTCTATAGTTGCATTCCCCGGCAACGGCGCCAAAAACTTGATGTGTGTAAATCGACAAGCGCACCGGTTGCACAAGTAATAAAGTTTGGGAATAAATCCCCGAGTGTCGGTCTCTTGAGGAATGCAATTAGCATAGAGTGGCAACAGTTCAGAAAATATTGTTATGAGGGTTATACTTAGAAAAAAGTAAAAAGGGGCTTGAGAGATTGTGGTTTCTTGATCAACTAAACTAATTAAAGCTATGCGGGTCGAAGGTACCGCTTCGTAAGGTGAGGTGAGTGTATCGGCCGCGATGCCAAACTTCGGTTGGGCGAGTGGCCGGAAAGCTAATGGGTGGAAGTGTTCTTATGCGGAGTGCAATCAGGTAAAATAAGGGTATGGAGTGGATGTGGAGTGGGCGAGGCGCATTCACACACACAACTCACAAGCATAAGAAAACTACAAACATCCCATTAGATATAGAATAGAACATGTAGTTCATTACAATGTTATATCATTCCATACAACAGAGGAAGGGGAAGAGGAGTAAATCAATAAAGGGTGAAGATCCACCGCAGGTCGTGGTCGGAATAGCGAGTTGTCAATCCGCTTCCGGGCTCAGTCCGAGGAGGCTTTCGGTACCAACGATTTGTCACCTCTAAGGCCTTTGAGTCCGTTCTATAGGTTTTCTTCTTCTCCAACTCCAGTGGAAAGCTTGGAGTTGAGGTCGTCAATGGCCGGGAGCTTCGCCGCAGGGTTTCGAAAGCTTCGAAATCGTCGGCTACGGACTCCCGATGAAGGTGGAGGTGATGGAACAGCTGGAGAAGTAGAATGGCACTTCCCGCGTACTCCCCGATCGCAGAAAAGATGAGTCTTGACCTAAATCGCGGAGCAAGCCCTTAAATACGGAGGCAGCAAAAGCAGAGCGCACAATCAGTGGCGCACGACCAGTGGTCTTGCGCACTGTCGGTCGATGATCGTGCATAATTTCCAATTAAACCTGCAACTTGGAAAGAAACATCAGCAAAAATTTGCACGATCAGTGGCGCACGACCGGTGGTCTTGCGCACTGAATCCACTGATCGTGCGATTGGTTAAGACAGAATTGCAGAAAGCTAAAGGTAAATGCGCACGAGCGGTGGCGCATGACCAGTGGTCATGCGCACTATGTCCAGTACTCGTGCGATTACCCGGGTAGAATTAGGCAAAGGAGAATATAATGCGCACGATCCGTGGCGCACGACCATTGGTCATGCGCAGTGAATCTAGTGATCATGCGCAGTGTTCCTGTATCGTCGTGGTCCCCCGAGCGGTTCCGGAGCACGCATACGACCCATGCACAGGCAAAAGAGGCAGATAGACCACCAAAAGTGCACACCACATTCTCAAGACATAGTTAAAGAACAAGTAAAACAAACAGAAATACAGAAACAACTAAAGCACACCGAAAACGGGCCGAAAGTGCACTTACTCATGAAACGATCATAATAACAAATATGAACAAATAAAGCTCTAAAGTGTAGTGCATCAACGAGAAAACTAGCCCGAATGTGTCCAAAAATATGTATAAAACATGGACTCATCAGCGGGTCGGTCTGATCGTCGGGGAAGTTAGGCAGGCCAGGAGCTGCAGGTGGTCTTGGGGAGATCCCCAAGTGGTCCCTAATTTGAATAATGACGTCCTCTGTCCTCTTCTGCGATGCCTCTATACGCTGTAATCGTGGCGAGAGCTCGGTCTCGAAGAAGTGCTGGAACTCCCGTGAATATTGCGAACGTGCTCGAGGAGGAGCAGCAGAAGACTCTCCCTGAGCATAAGTAGAGCGGGATGGAGGCAGTAGAGGCTCATCGAGGTCAGGATCCACCTCGTCGTCATCATCGTCGTCCGTGTGTGGTCCACGCCTTGCAAGAGAATATATAATGCCTCCCCCGCCCTGACTGGCGGTGACGAGACGGAGGGATCGAAGACTGGCCATCGTGATAGGCACGGTCTTCGCGAGCACTGTCATCGGGGGAAGGGACGAGAAAATGTTCATATTCTTCACCAGGCGCGTAATGTAGGGTGCTATACAAATAGACCCTATGCGGGAGTGGTCGGTCTGATGAAGAATGAACTGAGCGAGCATGAAACCCAGGTGGAGGGGATAACGAGACGACATGCTATATATGTATAGCACGTCCTGCCTACTAACAACGCCAGAGCTTTCGCCCCGACCGCTCAAGGTATGGCTAAGGAGGTGGTGAATGTAGTGGAGGGAGGGAGAACCCAACTTAGAGGCCTTAGATCTCTTGACCTCATATGGACTAATGTCAAAAGAAAGCCAGGACCAGATGTTGCCGGCAAGGTCGCGAGTGGGGAGATCAAAATGAAGCTCGGGGTAGGCAGCACTAAAGAGGAACGAGTCCTCATACACCCCTAAGTATTGGGTGAATTGGAGAAGGGTGAGTGTATAAAAAATGCCCCCTACTCGAAAAGAGATGACCCCCTCGTGCACGTGTGCGTGATCAGTGAGATTATGTCTAAGATTTAAGTAAAAAGATGACATGAACTCTAAGGTGAGTTCCTTAAACCCTAACTCCTCTATAGCAAAAAATTGCTCCCATCCCACTATAGATATCAACTCTCTGACATCTTCCGCTAAATTTATCTCCTCTAATATGCTCATGTCGAATGATCGAATGTCTTAATATTATTTTGACTGAAGGCAGTTATAGCGGTTGATATGCGCTGGATAGTTGAACACCAGCGACACAGCGACATCGCGCCTCTCCGTAGACAAAGCCTGAAGCTTCGGTCCACGATGGCGACTGCCTTGGGCTCGTCCTGAAGACACGATCTGTGGACAAATACAAGGATTTTTGTTTTAAAAAATATGATGAAGAAGAATTTGGAACCAAAAGGGGAGGAAAATGAAAGGGGGAGAGGAAGAATTTGGAGAGGAGAGTGAAGAGAAAGAAGAAGTTGAGTAAAAACATAAACCAAAAGGGTTACCTAGGAGGAAAGAAGAAGGATTTCGGACGCGAATCCGCGCACATTGAAGGCGAAAACTCAACCGGACCTGGAGACAAGTGCTGTGCAGGAACTTAAGCTTGGAAACCAGGGGAAGGAGATGAAGATGACCAACACACGACCATATTTAAAAAAGGCGAACCTGGGTGCGCACACGGATGTATGTGTACCCGTGTTAGGGAATCTTAACCACGCGGAACACGGGTTTCCTCAGGACATATAGTCAAACATCACGGGAAGGCAGCGTGTCAGGCGAACACGGTCAACAACACGGTCGTGTATTAACCCGTGTCTTGCTCGGGCACAGTGCATTAAAATGCACACTGGTGATGACACAGCTGGGTGGCAACTCGTGTCCTTCTCGGGAAACACTTCGTCGAACAACACACGGGTATTGACATGACCAGGTGCCAAGCCGTGTCCTTCTCCGGATGAACATCGTCGAACAGCGATACGGCACGGAACACGGCCGTGTGTCTACCCGTGTCCTTCTCGGGAAACATTTCGTCTAATAGAGACACGATGCCGAACACGGCCGGGTGTCGACCCGTGTCCTGCTCTGGCGCTTATTGCAAAAATAATGGCTCATGACACGACAACACACAAGGGCATGCGTGCACCCATGTGGTGCTCGGGATGCAAGCTGCCTACTACTCGGTTTATACTGGACACGGCTGGGACTAAGGGTGTGTTGTGCACACGACAACGCACACGGGCGTGTGGTTACCCGTGTCCTCCTCTGAATTTAGAATTCCTCCTAAGTGAATTTTATTAAAGAATTTTTTTCATTAAAATTAACTAAAATTTTACTAAAAATTTTATAAACTTAGAAACATTACTATATTTTACATAATCCTAGTCTAGACGGAGGCAGGTCTCTTGAAGAGCGAAATCTTGAGGAACCGCACCGTAGTAAAGTTTTAATCGGTGCCCGTTAACTTTAAAATCGCCCTTCTCAGGGTGGGTTAGCTCGACGGTGCCGTAGGGAAAGACTTCTTTAACTTGGAAGGGTCCGGACCACTTAGTCCTTAACTTCCCGGGAGTAAACGTAGTCTGGAATTAAAAAGGAGGACTTGCTCACCTTTTTGGAATGTCTTGGGTTTGCGATGGTGACGGTCATGGAATAGTTTAGTCTTCTACTTATAAATCCGGGAGTTCTCGTAAGCCATGGTTCTCCACTCATCTAATTCGCTAAGTTGAAGTTTTCATTTCTCCCCTATAGAATTAGTATCAAAATTCAAAGAGCGTATTGCCCAATATGACTTGTGTTCTAATTCTATAGGCAGGTGAAAAGATTTACCATATACTAATCTAAAGGGGGTGGTCCCTATAGGTGTTTTGAAGGCGATCCTATATGCCCAAAAACAATCATTTAGTTTTCTAGACCATTGCTTCCTATTCCCTTCTATAGACTTTTCTATGATCCTTTTAAGTTCTCTATTGGAAACTTCAACTTGACCACTAGTTTGTGGATGATAAGGAGTGGTTATCCTATGTGTAACTCCATATTTTTGCAATACTTTATTTAGCTGTATATTACAAAAATGTGAACCCCTATCGCTAATAAGTGCACGTGGTGTGCCAAATCGTGCGAATAAGGTTTTCAAAAATCGGATTACTACTCTACTATCATTAGTAGGCAAAGCTTGTGCTTCAACCCACTTTGATACATAATCTACAGCTATCAAAATATATTTATTCCCGTAAGAAACTGGAAATGGTTCCATAAAGTAGATCTCCCACACATCGAATACTTCACATTCAAGGATAAAATTTTACGGCATTTCATGTAATTTAGAAATATTACCTGATTTCTGACAAGAATCACATGAAAGCACATACCTTTGGGCATCCCTGAATAGAAGGGGCCAATAAAAACCACAATCAAGAGCCTTTTTTGCTGAGAGATTTGTTGTATAGTGACCACGAGTAGGACCTGAATGACACTCCTCCAGGATTATCCAACCCTCCTTCACTGATACACACCTTCGTATAATTGAATCTGCACATATCCGAAAAAGAAAGGGGTCCTCCCAGAAGTAATATTTCAAGTCAGCGAAAAATTTCTTTTTCCGCTGATATGAAAATTCCTTTGGAAGGACCTTAGCCACAAGATAGTTTGCATAATCGGCAAACCATGGATAATCAAGATTTATATTCGTAGATAAGGCAAATAACGAATCCTCAGGGAATGTATCAGAAATTTTAGATTCATCTAACATTGCTCGTAGTGGATTTTCTAAACGTGAGAGATGGTCTACCGCTAAGTTTTCTGCTCCTCGTTTATCCCTAATTTCCAAATCAAATTTTTGTAATAAAAGAACCCAACGGATTAAATGAGCCTTTGCTTCCACTTTGGCTAACAAATATCTAAGGGCAGAGTGATCTATGTATACTACCACCTTAGACAATGTTAAATAGGATCTAAATTTATCAAAGGCTAATACCACTGCTAGAAGTTCTTTTTCTGTAGTTGCATAATTCTCCTGCGCATTATTAAGTGTTTTGCTAGCATAATAAATAGGGTGAAAGTGCTTGTTTTGGCGTTGTCCTAAAACAGCTCCTAATGTAAAACTGCTAGCGTCATACATGATCTTGAACGGCTGACTAAAATCGGGCACGATTATAATCGAAGAATTAATTAATCTTTCTTTTAAGTACTCAAAGGCATGTAGACACTCTTGCTCAAAAATGAAAGGTGTGTCTTTTTCTAAAAGCCTAGTAAGTGGTTTAGCGATTTTAGAGAAGTCCTTAATAAACCGACGGTAAAATCCAGCATGTCCTAAGAAACTTCTCACT
This sequence comes from Platanthera guangdongensis, assembly GCA_039583875.1. Taxonomy (NCBI): domain Eukaryota; kingdom Viridiplantae; phylum Streptophyta; class Magnoliopsida; order Asparagales; family Orchidaceae; genus Platanthera; species Platanthera guangdongensis. The sequence continues at coordinate 73,901,375 of CM077148.1, forward strand.
GCCTTAACGGAGGTTGGTGGTGGTAACTTTTCTATGGTTTCAATTTTTTCTCTATCTACTGGAATTCCTTGGCTCGAGATTTTATGGCCAAGTACTAACCCTTCTTATACCCTGAAATGACACTTCTCCCAACTAAGCACTAGGTTTGTTTCCTCACACCTCCAAAGAACTTTCTCTAAATTATTCAAACACAAATCAAACGAGTCGCCAAAAACAGAAAAATCATCCATAAACACTTCCATAATATCTTCAACATATTCATTAAAGATGGCTAACATGCACCTTTGGAAAGAGGCGGGTGCATTACATAACCCTAAAGGCATACGTGTAACGTCCCCTGGGCCGTCCGTGGGAATCAGCCCACTAGGCCTACGTTAGACCGTTACCGGGCTACAGCCCAAGCACCCCAACCCCTCTCCCACCATAGGCGGGTTGTTTGTGGCCACAAGCTCCCTTTGATGAGCGAACTCGACAGTTAATCTGGGCCATACGGGGACTTCCCAGGAGGTCACCAATCCCAGTACTACTCTCGCCCAAGCACGCATAACTATGGAGTTCCTTCACATCTCATCACCAATTGAGCTGCATGATTGTAACAGCCTAAATTTCAAACTGCGAAAATTTTGAGTGACACGGCCTAGGACACGGTCGTGTCCCAGTGTATATCCTGCTCGGGTGCGGAGATGTCGAGAGTTCGTCGAAAATGCATTCGACAAATTTTTGGGAGGTGCACGCCTGTGACACGAGCGTGTCAGGGGGCGTGACCTAGGGCATGTCCTCCTTTGGTCGACACCAGAGTTTTGGTCAACGAGCTGCACTCGACGATCGTCGAGTATGGGGTACATGGCCTATGATACGGGCGTGTCATAGGGAGTGTCCCGCTATGTCGAGAGGTCGACACTTTTCTCTCGAGTAGGTGGAAAAGTACTTGAGTAAGAGGGGGGTCACACGGGCGTGTCATCCCTGTGACACGGGCGTGGCCGATCGGGGTACTCGAGTAGTTGGTTTTCTCTTGAGTAAGTCCTCTCGAGTAGGTCTCAAGTGGGTGACACGCCCCGTGTCACGGGCATGTCGGTCATGTGACACGGGCGTGTCATCAATAACTACTCGAGTAGTCCTCTCGAGTAGGTCGTGAATATGACTCGAGTGAGGTACACGCCCCGTGTCACGGGCGTGACTTGGCCGTCACGGGCGTGTACGGTGACCGTGACCTATTTCGAGATAAGGCGGTATGTGGACCGCTTAAATACACAGCCTGTGACACGGGCGTGTCACAGAGCGTGTCAGACCCGAAAAGCGAGTTTTAGGCTTTTTCGTGGCCGTACATTTTTCTTCAATTGGGATCTAACAGCTGAGAGCCCTCCCTACTTCCTTAAGGCCGGGAAGTCTCATAATGCTCTTGCCTTCATCTTTCTAAAAACCTTAGAGAGAGAAAGAGAGAGGAAGAAGGAGGAAGAAGAAGAGGGGCTGATCTCTGGTGGAGCTTGAGAGTGTCAAGCTGAGATCTGAGGCCATCTTTGCGGAGGAAAAGCTGTTGCGGTTATTTCTAGCCAGCTAGGAGTTCATGGCACCAAAGCGGTCTTCAAGGGTAACGACCTTTCTTCCTAGCCATGTGAAGGCCTCCTTTTTGGCATACGCTTATGATTCCCCCACCAAAGGGTGGCTGATTGTGGGAGTCGGGGGGTGGATTCATGGAATCCACAATTCGTTGGCATATAGATCCGAAAATTGAGTACGGAATAGACATGCTGTGTGAAGCACATCTGGACAGGTTGGTCTGGATTGGTGATGTTGTATACGAACCGGAGAAGTTTCTGTGATAAACATGTAGTTTAGGAGTCGACGGGTTGGACTTGTGAAAGGAAGTAGCAGGAAGTACTGGAGTGGTAGTCTAGGAAAATACCCGTAGAATGCTGGTGTTGCTTGTGCTGTTGGGTTCTACCTATGAAAGGAAGTAGTAGGAAGTACTGGGTTGGAATTCCAGGAAATACCCTTATAATGCTTAATGTTCATAGGGAGTCCACCTGTGAAGAGAGTAACAGGAAGTACTGGCGTGGTAGCCAGGAAAGACCCCTGACATTTGTGATATTTGCGATGTCCACCTGTGAAGAGATTAGCAGGAATTACTGGTGTGCCCAGGAAAGACCCGCTAATGTTATGATAGGATTGGGTGTAAGAGAAATACCCAGGCTTGAATGCCAGAACAGGACTGGTGAGACCGACCCGCGCCTTTTGTAGCCGCGAGTACGCCGTACTCGGTGATGGTAAGGCGATTTGAGTAACGCGAGGAGGAGGATCTTACCTGCATTATGTCCGTCCGACGTGAGACCAGAAGGTGCGGTCTGTTGGAGCGCATAGCGAGAGTCGTAGGCCTGCGTGCCATGACACAATGGGGCGATACGTGCCAATCCCGGTGCATTACGACTAGAACTCCAGTTGCACGCTAGACAAGCTCCTTCTTCTGTTACATAAGGAGCAACATCGAGGGCCACCTCATGGCCGAATACTCGTACATGCTTCAATTGTGGATGGGTGGGGCATATAGCCCGCGAGTGTAGGGCGCCGCCCAAGAGTGAAAAGAAGGCGGGAGCGTCCTATGCGGAAAAAGGCAAGGCAGTGGTGGAATCCGCTGCATCACAGGCGCAGCCCCGGGTCTACAATCTTGGCCAACAGGAGGCCATCAAACAAAATGACGTCGTCACAGGTACGAGTTAAGTTTTGCACATTGTATTGGTTGTATACTTGGTTTATTGCATATGTGTATGTGGCCTGTATGTGTGACATGATGGTCACAGGTTTTGTGATGATTCGAAACACACTGGCGCGAGCACTGTTTGATACGTGTGCGTCGCACTCTTTTCTGTCTAGCGAGTTTATAGCGCGACTTTGGATACCTAGTCGTGTAAAGACATATAGCGTCAGGGTGGTGTTGCTGAATGGTTGTATGATGCATGCGAACCAAGATTGCGATGTGGCGGTGCAAATAGGAAGTCGGGAATTCTGCTTGACTGCATATGTATTGCCGATATCTGAATTAGACGTGATTTTTGGAATGGATTGGCTTGCGGAGCAGCATGCCTTGATAGATTGCCAGTCCAAAGAAATCACGTTGGGCCAGAATCCCGAGCAGGAGACTCAGTTCGCGGGGATGTGAGGAGTGGGAGGGACGTTCATGTCTGCACTCCAAGTTGTCAAAGCTGTTCGGAAGGGCGCGGAGTGCTACTTTGCACTGATTCAGGCTGTGGAGCCTAAGGATAGTGTTTGCGATGTTCCGATCATGTCAGAGTTTATAGATGTTGTTCTCAAGGATCTCCCTGGGCTACCACCCCAGTGAGAGATTGACTTCACAATCGAGTTGGTGCCAGGTGCGAAACCTGTGGCCCGCTCGCCATATCGCGTTGCCCCTAAGGAAATGACGGAGTTGAAAGTCCAACTGCAGGAATTGTTAGAGCTGCATTATATATGCCCAAGCATGTCTCCTTGGAGCGCCCCAGTGTTTTTTGTGAAAAAGAAAGACGTGGCTTGCGGTTATGCATTGACTACCGCAAACTGAATAAGCTGACCGAAAAGAATAAATATCTGATTCAGCGGATTGATGAGTTGTTCGATCAACTAGTGGGATCGACCGTCTACTCCAAGTTGGTCTTCAAATCTAGTAATTACCAGTTGAGGATACGGGAAGAAGATATTTCCAAAACCGTATTTGGAACACGGTACGGGCACTACGAGTTCATGGTCATGCCGTGTAACGCCCCCACCTGTCACATGACATATAACGGTGGGTCCGGTCGGGGCCCCACGCCATATATGCAAGTCAAGAAATTACTTGTGGGAATCAAACTCTACGCGTATCCTTAACTCATTCCATTCTAGCACAGCATTTTTATGTTAGCATGAACTCAAACCAGAATGTCCAACAATATATAAAGATCAAATTTATATAGAACAACACCAGGAATGTATACAACCCACACACCCTGGCCTTATGGCCTTACAAGTTCCTCTTTGACACATCAATAATTTCGTACATCGGCACGCAGGCCGGCCACACATGAAATCCAAACACAACTCTTCGCATGACCTTCAAGGGCCTATAGCAGCAAGCTAGCCATTCTTTCCACTTATGCAGTTCACGCCACAACACCTGCAAGTAGACATCCAAGCCAACACCGAAAACAAAGTAACGGTCAGCATTTGGCTGACCCATTATAACGACCCTACCCCCTACCCGGGGTAGTGGTTCCTTCCCTGTATACAGTGCTATCATCTATCATCAAGTATCATCAAACAGCATATGTATATCATTTTCTTTATCCCGCTAGCAAACACACTACATCACAAACGCTGGAATCCACCAGACGCTCCGTGCACTCAGGGCACCTTCTTGGCGTACCGGAATCCACCAGTCATACACCGCCGATCCGAGGTTTTAACTTGTTGGTTGACCGGAGCTAATCCACCAGTCTCGCAAGCTGGCAACATCCCGCCCAAACCACTTAGAGGTACAACCTCACAGCATCCAATAACAACCAGAGCAGATCGACCCACACCATGTGGTGTGGCATGCCGGGTTTATCTAAGCTCCCCAGGCCTTACCACCAATCGACCACCCTCCTATTCCGATCGACCCACCCATGTGGTGCAGCAAGCCGGGTTTAACTCGGCTCCCCAAGCATTGCCACCAATCGATCCCTACCTAACTAGATCAACCCACCCTAGTGGTGTAACAGGCCGGGTTTATCTCGCGCTCCCCAGGCGTGTTACCAATTGATCATATCATAACCAGGAGCTTTGCCAAAGCCTCCTCACAGTCAACATCACATCCATACATTCATCACAACAGAAATCTATTTGCATCTCATCAAATCCACGGAGTCTTCTCCGTTTTACCCATGAACATCACCAATCCAGACTACCGGTCCAGATGGGCTTCACACAGCATGCCTATGCCGTACTCCATATTTTCGGCTCTAAATGCAGACTGAACAAAGGCATCACTTCCGCAAATCCACCTCTTGGTGGAGGCTTCCAAGCACATGCATAAAGGAAGGACTTCGATGTCCAAGAAGGAGATCGTTACCCTTGAAGATCGCTTCGGTGCCATGAAGTAGCCGGATGGAAATTACCGCCTCGGCTCTGCCTTCACGAATCCGCTCTCGGATCTTCGCTCCACACTCCACAGCTCCTCCAGCAGCTGGTAAACTACTCCCTTCCCTCTTGCCTTAGGCCTTTCTTCTTCCCTTTCTTGGAATAACATGAAGAAGAAGAAGAAGATGATGAAAAGAGGGATTAAATCCCCTTTTTCTCGGCCTTCACAATACCTGGATAGAGCCCAACCATTGGATCCAGGAAGAGGGAAACAAACGGCTCAGATTTGGCCAGAAAAGCTTAAACACGGCCTGACACGCCCTATGACACGCCCGTGTCACAGGCCGTGTCCCCCTAAACGGCAGTCAACCGACTCAAAACCAACATTACACGGCCATGGGACATGCCCGTGTTACATGTTGTGTCCCCGACATGCCCTCAGACACGCCCGTGTCTGAGGCCGTGTGCCTCAACGAAAATAATCCCAAAACAACCCGAGACTTCACACGGCCTGGTACACACCCGTGTTCCTGGCCGTGTGCACCTGGACACACCCGTGTCCCGCAAACACGCCCTAGCTCGAAACGTCGAGTTGAGTTCGACGACCACTGACACGCCCTGTGACACGCCCGTATCACAGGCCATGTCCTCACTCGACACTCGACACTCGACGATCGTCGAGCAAAATTCGTCGACCTGACGACTCGACACAACCCAGGCCTGACACGCCCTGGGACACGCCCGTGTCCCAGGCCGTGTCACCCATGCCTGAACACAACTTGGCCCAAATTGACCCAGAACTTCGGGGTGTTACAATCCTCCCCTCCTTCAAATAATTTCGTCCTCGAAATTTGACTCCAATCAGCCACAACATCCCAACTCTTACACCCCAAGCCTCCTCATAAACTAACAAACATACAACACAAACAAACATCCCTAACTTCCACTTGTGCACATTCAGCCCCATAAGACCTCAAAAAAAACAACATGATTTATTTATCTTCTCACATACACAACCATGGACAATTCAGCAAGTTCTGATTCAGTCATAGCATCGAAGTGATTCACATCACACTTCACTTCCGCTCAGCCTCCCGATTTTGGAATTCGCGATTAAGAGACAAATTAAACACCCGAGGTTGAATTTCACCAACGGAGCTTTGCGGCTCTTGCACTTCCATAGCATGCAATCGAGGTTGCGTCCAGGGTGCAGATGATTCAGCCACTGCTTTACCCTTTTCTTCATATGACGCACCTGTCTTTTTCTCACACCCTGGAGGGGCATTCCAACAGAATTTTGCTATGTGTCCTTGTTGCCCACATATATAGCATATACGCGTATCAATACGTCCTGACCCATAAGTAGCCCCCGAAGAAATAGTCGATGGCGTTGATTCCGTAGGCCTAAATCTTTTCATCTCTCGTCGTCTGAACTCCGATTGATCCGATTGCGGCACTTTAAACTCTGGCTTTTCCGCTGCCAGTCTCTTATTCTCGTATACTCGCTTCATATCTTTTTCCAAGGCACGAGCTGTATCGACCAATGCTTGAAAGCCTTGGCTCACTGAACTCGGAAGTGCCAACCTCAATTCATCCCGTAATCCTTCATAAAACCGATTTGACTTTCGCGCTTCCTCCGCAAAGGTAGATCCTGCATATCTCCCCAATCTCGTAAACTCATGCAGGTAGATATCAATATCTCGCTCACCCTGCACCAAACGGAGAAACTCATTTTCCATCGCAATCCTCTGCGACACTGGCACATACTTGGCTAAAAATATTTGGGAGAATTCATCCATGGAAACCTCCGTTAAACCTCGACCTGCCAAGTGATGCACTTCGATCTCATCCCACCACAATCTCGCATCTCCTTCGAACAGAAAAGTGGCCAAAGTCACTTTCTGCTCCTCTACCGTCTTGATTGCAGTTAGAATCCTTTTTACCCTTGCCAACCAATCTTCTGCCTACTTTGGTGAAAGCGCTCCACCAAACGTAGGTGGATGAAAATGCATAAAACGTGGCAATGAGTCGTCACTTGCTTGCGCTTCCACCACCACTGCAGCATGCTCTTGCCTTGCACCAGGTCTTGCCTGTCCAGTAGGTTGTGCCTGTAACACTGCAAGCACTGTCTCTGTCACCACCCGTATGGCCTCTGCCGAGGGAGGCATAGGCGCTTCCATGGGTGCTGCACTTTCATCAGATCGCTGGGGCTCAGACGGCCCAGCTCCATCCCTCGCCACCTATCAATGTACAGAACACCATTAATACTTCCAATCATAATGGTACTGGTACATTGACTACACACTCATGCACATCATGTGCATGATATACATTCCTAGTGGACATTCATGAGTTCAATTATGTTCTCTCCTCCCAAACAATCTCAACCTGGCTCTGATACCACTTTGTAACGCCCCCACCTGTCACATGACATATAACGGTGGGTCCGGCCGGGGCCCCACGCCATATATCACAGGCAAGTGAAGAAATTACTTGTGGGAATCAAACTGTACGCGTATCCTTAACTCATTCCATTCTAGCGCATCATTTTTATGTTAGCATGAACTCAAACCAGAATGTCCACCAATATATAAAGATCACATTTATATAGAACAACACCAGGAATGTATACAACCCACACACCCTGGCCTTATGGCCTTACAAGTTCCTCTTTGACACATCAATAATTTCGTACATCGGCACGCAGGCTGGCCACACATGAAATCCAAACACAACTCTTCGCATGGCCTTCAAGGGCCTATAGCAGCAAGCTAGCCATTCTTTCCACTTATGCAGTTCACGCCACAGCACCTGCAAGTAGACATCCAAGCCAACACCGAAAACAAAGTAACGGTCAGCATTTGGCTGACCCATTATAACGACCCTACCCCGTACCCGGGGTAGTGGTTCCTTCCCTGTATACAGTGCTATCATCTATCATCAAGTATCATCAAACAGCATATGTATATCATTTTCTTTATCCCGCTAGCAAACACATTACATCACAAACGCTGGAATCCACCAGACGCTCCGTGCACTCAGGGCACCTTCTTAGCGTACCGGAATCCACCAGTCATACACCACCGATCCGAGGTTTTAACTTGTTGGTTGACCGGACCTAGTCCACCAGTCTTGCAAGCTGACAACATCCCGCCCAAACCACTCAGAGGTACAACCTCACAACATCCAATAACAACCAGAGCAAATCGACCCACACCATGTGGTGTGGAAAGCTGGGTTTATCCAAGCTCCCCAGGCCTTACCACCAATTGACCCCCCTCCTATTCCGATCGACCCACCCATGTGGTGCAGCAAGCCGGGTTTAAATCGGCTCCCCAAGCATTGCCACCAATCGATCCCTACCTAATTAGATCAACCCACCTTAGTGGTGTAACAAGCCGGGTTTATCTCGCGCTCCCCAGGCGTGTTACCAATTGATCATATCATAACCAGGAGCTTTGCCAAAGCCTCCTCACAGTCAACATCACATCCATACATTCATCACAACAGAAATCCATTTGCATCTCATCAAATCCACAGAGTCTTCTCTGGTTTACCCATGAACATCACCAATCCAGACTACCGGTCCAGATGGGCTTCACACAGCATGCCTATGCCGTACTCCATATTTTCGGCTCTAAATGCAGACTGAACAAAGCATCACTTCCGCAAATCCACCTCTTGGTGGAGGATTCCAAGCACATGCATAAAGGAAGGACTTCGATGTCCAAGAAGGAGATCGTTACCCTTGAAGATCGCTTCGGTGCCATGAAGTAGCCGGATGGAAATCACCGCCTCGGCTCTGCCTTCACGAATCCGCTCTCGGATCTTCGCTCCGCACTACGCAGCTCCTCCAGCAGCTGGTAAACTCCTCCCTTCCCTCTTGCCTTAGGACTTTCTTCTTCCCTTTCTTGGAATAACATGAGAAGAAGAAGAAGATGAAAAGAGCGATTAAATCCCCTTTTTCTCGGCCTTCACGATACCTGGACAGACCCCAACCATTGGATCCAGGAAGAGGGAAACAAACGGCTCAGATTTGGCCAGAAAAGCTTGAACACGGCCTGACACGCCCTGTGACATGCCCGTGTCATAGGCCGTGTCCCCCTAAGCGGTAGTCAACCGACTCAAAACCAACAGTACACGGCCATGGGACACACCCGTGTTACATGCCGTGTCCCCGACACGCCCTCAGACACGCCCGTGTCTGAGGCCGTGTGCCTCAACGAAAATAATCCCAAAACAACCCGAGACTTCACACGGCCTGGCACACGCCCGTGTTCCTGGCCGTGTGCACCTGGACACACCCGTGTCCCGTAAACACGCCCTAGCTCGAAACGTCGAGTTGAGTTCGACGACCACTGACACGCCCTGTGACACGCCCGTGTCACAGGCCGTGTCCTCACTCGACACTCGACACTCGACGATCGTCGAGCAAAATTCGTCGACCTGACGACTCGACACAACCCAGGCCTGACACGCCCTGGGACACGCCCGTGTCCCAGGCCGTGTCACCCATGCCTGAATACAACTTGGCCCAAATTGACCCAGAACTTCGGGGTGTTACATGTTATTTGGGTTGTGTAATGCGCCCTCGGTATTTATGGACTTGATGCACCGAATATTCCGAGAGTAACTGGATCTGTTTGTGATAGTGTTCATTGATGATATCCTAGTGTACTCGAGATCGGAAGCCGACCATGAGAAGCACTTGCAGTTGGTGTTGAATACATTGAGGCTAAATCAGCTCTATGCCAAGTTCTTGAAGTGCGGATTTTGGCTAGCGTCCGTGGCTTTTCTAGGCCATGTGGTGAGTGGAGCAGGCATCGCAGTGGATCCAGCAAAGATAAGGGCTATACATAAGTGGCCAGTGTTGTCTTCAGTGGCTGAGGCCAGGAGCTTCCTTGGACTGGCAGGCTACTACCGAAGATTTGTTGAAAATTTCTCGCGTATTGCTTTGCCGCTAACCATGCTGACGAGAAAATATCAGAAGTTCATTTGAACGCCGGAGTGCGTGCGAGCTTTTGAAGAGCTGATGATTCGGTTGACCACGACGCCTGTGTTGACATCGCCATGTGGTACCGATGGATTTGTAATCTATAGTGATGACTCATGAAGCGGCTTAGGCTGCGTTCTTCTGTAAAATGGAAAGGTGATTGCTTATGGCTCACGCTAGCTGAAGGTGCACGAGTAAAACTATCCCGTCCATGACTTAGAGTTGGCGGCGGTGATCTTTGCACTAAAGCAGTGGTGACACTATCTTTATGGTGTGAAGGTGGAGATCTATACAGATCACAAAAGCCTAAAGTACCTGTTGGAGCAGAAGGACTTGAATATGTGACAACGAAGGTGGTTGGAGTTACTCGGGTACTACACCTTTGAGATTTACTATACTCCCGGGAAGTGAAATGTAGTCGTGGATGCCTTAAGTCGGAGAGCTCCTGCAAGGGCGAGCTGGTTTCAAAAGCATGATGAACGTCTCATCCATGAGTTAGAAGCGTTAGAGATTTCTTGTGTTGACAAGAATTCTACCGCCAATGCATGTTTGAAATGGACGGAGGTGTAGTGTGACCTTGCAGACCGGATTCGACGAGCAACATGGCTAGATGAATATCTCCCACGCTATGCGAAAGATGGGCCAGAGGGCAAGTTCTCCTGGGATGACGGTCTTTTGCGAAAAGAGGGCTGTTTGTGCGTCCCGAATTTGGGTATATTGAGGGAAGAACTGATGTATGAAGCGCATTATACGAAGTACTCAATCCACCCAGGGAGCACAAAGATGTTCAGAGATATGAAAAAGTTGTTTTGGTGGCCAGGGCTAAAGAAAGATGTTGCTCATTGTGTTGCCAAATGCCAAACATGTGCTATGGTAAAAGCAGAATGCTAAAAGTCGGGCGGTTATTTGAAGTCGTTGCCAATTCCAGAAGGGAAGTTCGACGATATTTCCATGGATTTCATGCACGGGTTGCCGAGATCTCAGCGCGGAAATGACTCCATTTGGGTAATTGTCGGTCGGCTAACGAAAGTGGCACACTTTCTGCCGAACAGACGGGATGATTCGGTGGAAACTTTGGCAAAGTTGTACATTGACCAGATTGTGCGGCTACACGGTATTCCTCGGAGCATCGTAAGTGATAGAGATAGGCGGTTCACATCAAATGACTGGAGGCTAGTTCATCAACTATTGGGAACGAAATTACAATTCAGTACGACTTTTCATCCATAATCAGATGGCAAAACTGAAAGGACCAACAGAACGATGGAAGACATGCTCCGGATGTACGCCCTCGACTTCTGAAAGAGATGGGAAGATCATCTATATATGGTGGAGTTCGCTTACAATAACAACTACCAAGCGAGCATCGACATGGCGTCGTATGAAGCTCTGTATGGTCAAAAGTGTCGTACTCCTTTGGCTTGGGTAGAAGCGGGCGAAGCTAAAGTTTTTAATCGTAATGAAGTCGATGAAGCAAACTCGACCATATGTACTATTCGAGAAAGGCTACTTATAGCCCAGGATCGACAAGCGAAATACTATAATGCCAAGTACCGGAACGTGGAGTTCGCGGTAGGCGACTGGGTATACTTGAAGATCAAGCCCTTCAAAGGCCGATACAGGATTCTACATCTGAAAACATTGAGTCCAGGATACCTTGGCCCGTTTGAAGTGGTCGAGCGAGTCGGGGAAGCTGCATATCGACTAGCTCTATCGGCAAACTTGGGCTTGATTACATGTTGTGTTTCACATCTCGGTGCTTCGGAGGGCTGTGAAGGATCCAGCTCAAGTGATCGAGACTGATCGTGTGCCGGTAGACTATGGGCTAACGACGAAGGTTAGACCCATTCAGATCGAGGATCATGCCAAGAAGCAACTGCGGAACAAGATGGTCGGTATGGTTAAAGTCCGATGGGACAATTGCGGCCATGAGGAGCTTACATGGGAGCGAGAGCAGACCATGCGAGTTGGGTTTCCCGAGCTATTTTGTAAACCGGTTGGCAAGTGAACATTTGGATGTTATCACATTTTACTTGCTGGTTTCCTTCCTGTGTATGAATTTCGAGGACACGAAATTTCTTGTAGGAGGGGAGGATTGTAATAGCCCAAATTTCAAACTGGGAAAATTTTGAGTGACACGGCCTGGGACAAGGGCGTGTAGCCGGGCGTGTCCTGCTCGGGTGCGGAGACGTCCAGAGTTCGACGAAAATGCGTTCGACGAATTTTTGGGAGGTACACGCCTGTGACACGGGCGTGTCAGGGGGCGTGTCCTAGGGCATGTCCTCCTTTGGTCGACACCAGAGTTTTGGTCGACGAGCTGCGCTCGACGATCGTTGAGTATGGGGTACACGGCCTGTGACACGGGCGTGTCACAGGGCGTGTCCCACTGTGTCGAGAGGTCGAAACTTTTCACTCGAGTAGGTGGAAAAGTACTCGAGTAAGAGGGGGTGACACGGGCATGTCATCCCTGTGACACGGGCATGGCCGATCAGGGTACTCGAGTAGTTGGTTTTCTTTAGAGTAAGTCCTCTCGAGTAGGCCTCGAGTGGGTGACACGCCCCATGTCACGGGCGTGTCGATCATGTGATACGGGCGTGTCATCACTAACTACCCGAGTAGTCCTCTCGAGTAGGTCGTGAATATGGCTCGAGTGAGGTAGACACCCCGTGTCATGGGTGTGACTTGGCTGTCACGGGCGTGTACGCTGACCGTGACCTATTTCGGGATAAGACGATTTGTGCACTGCTTAAAGACATGGCCTGTGACATGGGTGTGTCAGACACGAAAAGCGTGTTTTAGTCTCTTTCGTGGCCGTCCATTTTTCTTCAGCTGGGATCTAACAGCTGAGAGCCCTCCCTGCTTCCTTAAGGCTGAGATTTGAGAAAGAAGTCTCATTATGCTCTTGCCTTCATCTTTCTAAAAATCTTAAAGAGAGAAAGAGAGAGGAAGAAGGAGGAAGAAGAAGTGGAGTTGATCTCTGGTGGAGCTTGAGAGTGTCAAGCTGAGATCCGAGGCCATCTTTGCGGAGGAAAAGCTGTTGCGGTTATTTCTAGCCAGCTAGGAGTTCATGGCACCGAAGTGGTCTTCAAGGGTAATGACCTTTCTTATTATCCATGTGAAGGCTTCCTTTTTGGAATACGCTTATGATTCCCCCACCAAAGGGTTGCTGATTGTGGGAGTCGTGGGATGGATTCATGGAATCCCCAATTCGTTGGCATATAGCTTCGAAAATTGAGTACAGAATAGGCATGCGGTGTGAAGCCCAACTGGATAGGTTGGTCTGGATTGGTGATGTTGCATAAGAACCGGAGAAGATTCCGTGCTAAACGTGTAGTTTAGGTGTCGACGTGTTGGACCTGTGAAAGGAAGTATCAGGAAGTACTGGAGTGGTAGTCCAGAAAAATACCGGTAGAATGCGGGTGCTGCTTGTGCTATTGGGTTCTACCTGTGAAAGGAAGTAGAAGGAAGTACTGGATTGGAATTCCAGGAAATACCGTTGTAATAATTAATGTTCATAGGGAGTCCACCCATGAAGAGAGTGACAGGAAGTACTGGCGTGGTAGCCAGGAAAGACCCCTGACATTTGTGACATTTGCGGTGTCCACCTGCGAAGAGAGTAGCAGGAAGTACTGGTGTGCCCAGGAAAGACCCGCTAATGTTGTGATAGGAATGGGTGTAAGAGAAATACCGAGGCTTGAATGCCAGAACAGGATTGGTGATACCGACCCACGCCTTTTATAGCCACGAGTACACCGTACTCGGTGATGGCAAGGCGATTTGAGTAACGGGGGGTGGAGGATCCGACCTGCATTATGTCCGTCCGACGTGAGACCAAAAGGTGCGGTCTGTTGGAGCGCATAGCGAGAGTCGTAGGCCAGCATGCCATGAAACAATGGGGGGCTATGGGCCATTCCCGGTGCATTACGACTAGAGCTCCGGCTGCACGCCATGGAGTAAATGCCCAAGTGATTTACCGTTGGGTTGCGACCCTGATACGGTGGTGGGCAACTTATTCGCTGGTACACCAAGAATGTGCCCTGAGTGCACGGACTGTCGGGCCGGGTGGCTGACGGTTGTGATGGCATGTGTGCGTAAAAGCACATTATATGAGATATTTATATCATACATGCTTGTGATATGCTATGCCTGCAGTGAAGAATACGGCTGCCCCGAGAAAAGGGGTAGGGTCATTATAATTTTGTCAGCTGAATGCTGACCGTTGCCTCTATTTGCCACCCTTGGGTGGAATGTCCCTGTGCAGGTGCTGGAGAGCCGAGCGGGATGCATAAGGGTTGAAGTCCCTACTGCATTTGCTGCTGCCGTTGTTATCTTTATATGTGGCCGGCCTGCGTGCCAATGCTTGAGGCCACTATTTTGAAAGCCCTGTAAGGCCATAAGGCCAACTACTTGTATGCGTAAGACATTCCTATCATGTATAAAATGTGGGGTTTTTATATGTTGGACATTCAAGTGTGGAGTTCAAGTGTAGCGTTTTAGGCTTCCGCTAGAATGCAATGTGTTAGGTGCGCTGCGCTACTCTGGTGTCACTCCGTAGCTTCATCGTCTGTTTTGTGGTATATGCTGTGGGGCCCCGACCAGACCTTCTAGTATATATTATATGAACGGATGGGGTTGTTACATTTTTTGTATCAGAGCTTTCGGTCTTTCCATTTCGAAGTCGTGGTCGACTTCTTTTGTGGGGTGGCGAGCACGTGTCTGTGCGAACCACGTTAACACATTTGAACTCTTGAATGTCCATGGTAGGAATGCAAATAAATGTGTTTGAGGGACCTGCATGTTCCTAACTTGTTGATATTGCTTGGGTACGGTGGCTAATGTGCGTGTCTTGTCCACCTTTAGGTGACGCGGAGTGGTGCGGGGCAATCGGAGCCCCAGCAGTCTGATGAAAGTACAACACCAGCTGAGGTGCCTACACCTCCGCCTTCTGTGGAAACTGCGCGACAAATTGCTGAGGCTTTGTTTGATATGGTTCAAGGACAGCCGATTGGGCAGGCGCAAGGGCAGGCGTAGCCGGCCGTGAGGCCAGAACAGGCCGCGACAAGGCCAGAAATTGTACCGGCTGTGAATCCTCGAGCAGTTGAGAAACAATTAAAGCAGTTCATGAGTTTTCCCCCGCCTATGTTCTTGGTAGTGGGATCTCCTGCGCAAGCTGAAGACTGGTTGTCGCGTCTCAAGAGGATTATGACGGCGATTGGAACGGAGGAGCATCAGAAAGTCAACTTAGCCACCTTCTTGTTGGAAGGCGAGGCGCGATTTTGGTTGGACGAGATGGAGCTGCATCATGTAGTGGGAAGACCATTAACCGTAGTGTCGATGGAAGAATTCTCTCGACTCTTGCTGGAGAAGCACCTCCCGGTGGCACAACGTATAGCCATGGAGAACGAATTCCAAAGGCTTATGCAAGGTGAAGGCAGTGTGGAAGCTTACCTACATGAGTTTACATGCTTGGGGCGGTATGCGGGTTCAATTTTTGTTGATGAGCAAAGGAAGACGAATAGGTTCTACGAAGGACTGCGGGACGAGTTGAGATTCCTGCTTTCTAGTTCTTTGAGCCAAAGCTTCCAGGCATTAGTTGATACTGCCTGTGTAAGACCCACCCCCCCCTTTTTCTTTTTAAACACCGGGGTCTTAGGCCCAGAACCGCCGTTTTGCGGTGACTCCTTCACGCCCTGAAGGTCATCACCACAAAGCGCTGATTCTGCTGGCCAAATTCGGTCACAGAAAAGTAGCAAAACAAAGTAAACGCAAACTTGCAGTCCACAGAAAATCACATATCATAATAAATAATCTCCACGAAGGGAGTGTCCACAAAATAATATAACAGAGTACTAAAATACGGGCTTATGCCCGGTACATCATGTCCTCACTACAAATCACTCATGCGGAAGCAAAAACAAAACATCTACTCAAGGTCGAGACTTACAGTCCCGGCTGTATGAACTCCGGAGCTAGACTGCCCCATCTCCGAGCGCACCGGTCTATGGGGCTGCTCCTCCATGCTAGGCTCCACGATCCCCTAAATGATTCAGATTCGAAAACCGTTAGTCTAAAAGACTAATCCCTATAATCCACCACCGCTTCCCCCATGGCTCCTAGGAACCGAGCGGAGAGGAAGAAAGGGGAGGACTTGAAGGTGGAGAATAATCAAAAACAGATGGCAGCGGACCTATACTAGCAATTCTATAATAGATATTGACAATAAGATGAAGTATGAAAAGTAACCTTCACTTATGTGAGAACAGATAAGCCAAGGGGTCTTCTGCAAGGCTCCCATCGTATAAAAAGTCTCATACCAATTTATACGTTGGAGTGTAGGTTACCAAACAGCAGTAAATATTTATCAAAATAGGCCTTAATTTATAAACTTGCCCACACAAGCTTATAGACCAAGGGGTCGTTTTGCAGGTCCTAATGTATAAGTGTCCCATTCCACATATACTTTAGGTGTCAGGGTTAAATGAATCGATTATGCTATGACATGCAAGTGGGTATGATGGAACATGCAAGTGCAACACACACACCCGACTCTGTGCACACAAACCTTTAGTTACCCCTTTCGGAGCCGTTACCTCCTAGGATACCTCCGTAGTGGTAGACGGAAGCGGTGGGTTGGGACTCGCCCACCTTAAAACCAGTAATAGCACTACCGGTCTGACCTATCATACGCCTCAACGCTTGGTGCACTAAGAGGACTACCGCGTACTCTTGCCGACTGGACCGCCAGACTTAAGTTTGGCGAAGTGTTAAACCACACTTGCCGAGTCATCGTATTGGCGTCGGTGCAATGACTAACCCATACCAAAGACCCACCACCTTAGGTATTTCTTATGCACATGCAATATTCTAAAAATAGTATACAACGAGTCGAGTTCCCGGACTGAACCGTCTGTGTTAACCTCAAACCGAGAGGAAGCTCCCCGGACTAAACTATCCGGCACAAATTCCAAACCTCATCCCTTTGAACACCGCGGGATGGCGCCGCTTTGAACACCTCGGGATGACTTAACCATTTCCAATTCTTGTCCAACTAGTGTGTGCAGTGTGAAACCCTATCTACTAAATTACTCTTTGGATTTGTTCTTTAAGTTTACATTAGCCCAAGACTACCTCCGGATTTACCCTGTGAAGGGTTCTCAATAGGCACTAGGAACTGCGATGGTATGACAGACCAAAGTTCCCTTTCGCAAGGCACTTATTATTATTGGTTGATTCCCTTACCTCTCCCCCTTTAACATCACATTAAACTAGTACCTAGGGTAGTTTAGACCTTTCACTCTCGCAGGAACGACGATCTTTCGTCGAACTCGCGTACCTTCTAACACACACTCGATTCCCACCACTCCTTAAAACTTTCTATGGTGACTCATCCACTTTCATTCAAATAATTCAACACGAATAACTCTACACTATTCCAACTCTTATCCTAATACAACTTTTCCCCAAATTACTATTTGCAGACCAACTAATACTAAGTGATGTTCATGATTGGATGTCCTTCAAGTTTTCATCCGAATGACCTAGGTTATTACTGGAGTCCTATCATGACATAAGTGATTTAATTCCAGAATATTTTATTTTCCTCAAATAATCTTCTATTTAAATAATTTCTTAAAAGAGCCAATTATTGTCAAGTTGATCATGAAGTATACATTTTAGACATGATCAATGTTTCATAAATTCATGATAATATTCCATATATCTAAAAGTGACAATTTCCAAATTTGACATTTTCTACAAATATTTAAGGGTCCTAAAATTATTTTAGCAGTAATTCCCATATTCCAAGATTTGTAAATCAACTACTTGAAATTATCATCCAAATAATTTGAGTTAAATATATTACACTATTACAGTTCTAAAATTGTCACTACCCAACTTTCATGATTTTTCACAAAATATTTAATTCTAAATAAATTCAATACATAAATCTACAAAGGACATAATTGTGAATCAAGTACTATGAATATACTTCACAAATTCATAATTAAATTCCTAACAGTAGATATCATCCTAAAATCATCAGTGGCCAAAATTCACATTTTTACAAGTTCAATTATTCTTTAAATGATTTATTTACTAAGTATGGCCTTTACAAAATTTATGAAGGAAGCAATATATAAAATCCTTTAAAAATTATAATAAAATTCAGAGACCTCTATTTAGGTCAAAAACCTCTACTGACCAAATTTTACTAAATTTCATTTAAAACAAATGATCAAATTAAATCAAATACTAAATTGGACACTTTGATATTTAACAAAGGAACTACCATGAATATAATCTATAAAATTCCACTAAAAATATCTAGGGGTTCAACTCAACCTAAGATTCATTCTATCTCATCTTCACAATTTTTAGATGATGTTAAGTTACTGTTTTGACCTAGTAATGCTTCTACCCTATGTAAGACCCCCCTTTTTTTTCTTATCGACACCGGGGTCTTAGGCCCAGAACTGCCGTTTTGCGGTGACTCCTTCACGCCCTGAAGGGTCATCACCACAAAGCGTCGATTCTGCCGTCCGATTTCGATCACAAAAAGTAGCATAAAGAAGTAATGGAAACTATCAGTCCACAGAAAATCACATATCATAGTAAATATATCTCCACGAAGGGAGTGTCCACAGAAGAATACATCAGAGTAGCAAAATACGGGCTTATGCCCAGTACATCATGTCCTCACTACAAGATCACTCATGCGGAAGCAAAAGCAGAAAAACTACTCAAGGTCGAGACTCACGGTCCCGGCTGTGTGAACTCCGGAGCTAGACTGCCCCACCTCCAAGCGCACCGGTCTCTGGGGCTGCTCCTCCATGCTGGTCTCCACGATCCCCTAAATGATGCGGTTCGAAAACTGTTAGTCTAAAAGACTAAGTCCTATCATCCCCCGCCCCATCCCCCACGGCCCCTAGGCACCGAGCGGAGAGGAAGAAAGGGGAGGACTTGAAAGTGGAGAAAATCAAAAGCAGATGACAGCAGACCTATACTAGCAATTCTATAACATGTATAGACAATAAGCTGAAATATGAAAAGTAACCTTCACTTATGTAAGAACACATAAGCCAAGGGGTCTTCTGCAAGGCTCCCATCGTATAAAAAGTCCCATACCAATTTATACGATGGGGTGTCGGTTATCACACAGCAGTAAATATATATGTCAAAATTAACCTTAATTTATAAACTTGCCCACACAAGCCTATAGACCAAGGGGTCGTTTTGCAGGTCCTAAAGTATAAGCGTCCCATTCCACTTATACTTTAGGTGTCAGGGTTAAATGAATCGATTATGCTATGACATGTAAGTGGGTATGATGGATCATGCAAGTGCAACACACACACCCGACTCTGTGCACACAGACCTTTAGTTCCCCCTTTCTGGACCCGTAACCTCCCAGGATACCTCCGTAGTGGCAGACGGAAGCGGTGGGTTGGGCCTCGCCCACCTATAAACTAGTAAAGCACTACCGGTCAGACCTATCATATGCGTCAACGCTTGGTGCATGAAGCGGACTCCTGCGTACTCTTGTCGGCTGGCGCACCGGACTTCTGTTGGCGAAGTGCTAACCACACTTGCCGAGTCAACGTATTGGCGTCGGTGCATCGACCCTCCAATACCGAAGACCCACCACCTTAATTTCCTTTCCTTTTATGCACATGCAAATTTAGCGTAATCAAAACCCGAGCAGAAGCTCCCCGGGCCAACACGTCCATGACAAACAATCGAGCCGAAGCTCCCCGGACCCAAAGTCCGTCTTTTAACCATCCGAGCCGAAGCTCCCAGCTAACTTCCGCTGCCAACAGTGTTTGTGAAATGTGCAACCCTAATTACTAAGTTACTATTTTCAGCTTGTTAAAACAGTTTACGTTAACCCAGGACTGCCCCCGGTATTCCCTGTGAATGGCTCTCAAGGGGCACTAGGAATTATGTTGGGATTACGCCCAACGTTGACTTTCGCAAGGTACTTATTTTGTTATTGGTTGATTCCCTTACCCATTCCTTCCTCATGTTACGATAGGCTAATCCTAAGGTGATTTGACTCCACTCACCTCAGGGAGGACGATCTTTCGTCGGACCCGAGCGCCTCTAAACCCTAGATAAAGTAACACCCTACTCACTTATCTTCCAAGATGCACCTAATTCTATTTATCCTTCCAGCAAACCAATCAAGACCCATCACATGTGCTCTAATTCATGTCCCAAATGATTTCATGCAGTTTTACTAAATGCAGACAACTTAAGCTATATGACCCGTAAAAAGGGAAGTATGTCATATGATCATCCAATGCTCATATAAAAATTATTAGAGGTCTATATGGGCATATGTAGACTGAATCCACAATTTCCTAATTTTATAATTTAAATGCTAATTTATTTATTTATTTTAAAAACCAAAAGTTCCAAGGTTGAACAGGAAGTACAAGATTTAAGCAAGATAAAGCTCCACTAAAATTATGATAAATACAAGATGGGTAATAATCTAAAAATCCAGAAACTCCAAATTTTCCAGCAAGATTTTAGCCCTTAAATTTTATTTCCAATCTATTCCAAAATAATTCATTAAAAGGGGATGTACAATAAAAATACTTCCACAAATTCAGAGCAAATTTCAGGATGATGGTAAGGGCACATAAAACCTCTATGTAAACTTTCATAATTTGTTTGAAAGAATTATTCCCCAAATTAATTAATTATCCTATTCTCAAAAATATGGCCTTGTAAAGAAAGTTCTGAAAACAGACCTCTAAAAATTATAAATAAATTTCAACAAGTATTTTTTGGCCTAAATACCTCAAAACCTAAGCCTCATGATTTTTAAATAGATATATCACCCATAATGAATTTTCTTTACCAAAGCCCCTTTCTAAAATTAATGAAGGAAGTACCAAATAAAATTAATTGAAAATTGTGATAAAATTCAGAGATGATCAACTAGCCCTATAATAACCTCTGACCAAGTTTTATCATATTTTAAAACACATAACATCCATAATAAAATCAAACATCATTTTGGGCCTTTTGGTAATTAACAAATGAAGTAAGAAGAATAAAATCCATAAACTTCTACAAAAATCACCAGAGGTTCTAGGTGGCCAAAAACCTATTCTAACCAAGTTTAATAACATTTGGGGGAGGTTTAGTGGTTGAATCTTCAATTTTGTGTTCCTAACCTAAAACTTAGGGTTAGGGTTTTGAGGTGTCTACCTTGCACCAATTCTTCTAAAATTCCTACCAGAGATCTTAGGTTACATTACCCTAAATTCTACTGGGTTTACAAGGCCATGCAAGGGCATTTGCCCCCATGTCCTTCACAACCCTCAAAAGTCCTTCCTTAGGGTTTGAGGTTGAACCCTAGGGCAATTCAAGCCTAAATCATCCTAGTTTCCTCAAGAGGGTGACATTGTCCATGGCAAGTCAGTGTCCAAAGCTTCTGCCTCTGTTGAGGGGAGGGGACCACTCTAAGTCCATAGTGCACTTGAGGTCAAAAATACCCTCTTGAGGCCAAACTAGGGTTTGGTGATTCCCTAACCACAACACACCCAAATGTGCTCAAAGTTTGTATAGAACTAGGTCTTGATGCCAGGGACCACTACCCAAAATTTGGGAGGGTTTGGAGGTCATTGGACACCTAATTAAATTACCGTAGCTTTATTAAATAAAAGCTAAAACTTTAGGAAAAGTGTGTCCAAAAAATCTGACTTTTGGGCAGGCCCTAGGTATGGCTAGTGTAGGCTCGCTGCCAAAATTTCATTTTATTTGGGCTATGGATGAAGTGTGGGCACTCAGTTTAATGTCTGTCTAGCCCTACGTACATGTCTCACCAAAATGGGTGCCCTGGTCAGACCATGCACCCAAATGGGTTCAAACAAACTTTACAATAAATTAGACTCAAAGGGCTACAATTTTCAGGTTGGAGGTTTTTCCACTAGGTGAGCCTAGGTATTTTTAAATATTAAAACCAAATAATACTAAAACTGTGACATAAATCAGAATATCAAAATTTAATATCCTATAGTTTAGAATCAGGAGTAGCACGAATCTTGACGCAGAATCGACGGAATCCCGTCATCTTCTACATTGAGCAAACGGCCAGGATCCACCCCTGCCTAGAGCCGTTTCCAAGCCCTGATGTCGGCGATCCAGCCCCTTCCCCGGCCGGCCACCGCCACCACCACCTCCGTTGAGGTGGTGGCTATCGCCAGGCGGCGGCTCTGCTGCCGGAGAGGCGTTTTCCGGCAGTTATAGCAAGAAGGTTTATTGCCGAAAACCATGAAAGTCCTGGATTTGATCGGGCTCAATTGAGCATAAATCTTAAACCTAAGGAGTCCTATGATCTACCCGCGAGTTAAGGAGAGGGGGAGGACCTTCCTGGCGGCCTGAATGCGAGAGGAGCGGCGAGATGCCATTGTTGACGGTGGCGGCGCTCGGCTTCTGCAACAGCACAGTGTCACGGCCCGTCTCCTCCAGGTAAATGCTCGAAAATGTTCCCCTCTGCCCACTGATGGTGTTTAAATGACAATTGGGGAGGGGTGGTGGCTGGTTCTTCAATGGCCATCAACACCATTTATGGTGTGGCTCGGGTAGAGTGGAGGGGGCTGAATCCACCCCTTGGTGGCCGGGAAACGGCTGGAATCAACTCCTCTTCCCTAGAGGAGTTGATTGAAGCCATTAAAGGTGGCTGTTAGCCTCCCTTGGCCGGCTCCACTCTCTCCCTTCCTCTCCCCCATCATCTCTCTCCTCCATTAACATGGAGGGAAGCTCCCTTCACTCTCCTAGTCACCCCTGGTTGACTGGTCAACCCCATAGGCTAAGTGCAGCCCACTTAGTCATGATGAAAATGGAAATGAGGTTAGCCTAAGGAAGAAGTGGCTTGGGCTTGGGTTAGCACTTTTAGGCTAATTTGACCTAACACTAGAATAGAGTTGACCTTGGTCAACATGACCATTTGAGTTGACCTTAATGGGTCCTTGGTGACCCATTGGACTCCCTTAAGGTCTAGGAAGACTTGAGTAGGGTTGGTTGGGCATCTTGGGGGTCAAATGTCCCTTGGTCAGGGCACTTGACCATTTTAGGGCTAGAGTTGACTTGGGTCAACATGACCATTTGGGTTGACCCCAATGGGTCCTTGGTGACCCATTGACCTCACTTTAGGGTTAGGAGGGCATAGGTGGGGTCCTCTAGGCTAGGAGTATGTCAATTGACCCTAAGTAGGCTAGTTTGACCCATTTAGGGATAGGGTTGACCTTGGTCAATTGAGCCTCTTTGGTTGACCCCAATGGGTCCTTATGCCTCTAAAGGGCCTCCCAAGGTATTAGGGAGTGTTGTGGTAGGGTCTTGGGGTCAAGGTGTAGCCCATGGTCATTCTAAATCATTGTTCAGAGTTCTACTATTTGCAGACCATGATGATTTTTCCACA
Organism: Platanthera guangdongensis; assembly: GCA_039583875.1. Taxonomy (NCBI): domain Eukaryota; kingdom Viridiplantae; phylum Streptophyta; class Magnoliopsida; order Asparagales; family Orchidaceae; genus Platanthera; species Platanthera guangdongensis. The sequence goes on from CM077148.1 coordinate 73,924,888, forward strand.
TTTTGTCTCCTATCTCTTGGCCCATTCCTGGTTTCCTAGGGTTTGTCATGACCTAGTCATGGACAAAACCACTCCTAGGGGTCTAGTTGGAAATGTGATGTTACAAATCCCAATAAACAAAACAAAGATTTCGTCCCCGAAATCAAGGTTAAGCCTACGGAAATTTTCTACCGAAGAAGGAAACTTGTAACATCCCATCACGACGTCGTGTTTGCTATACTAGGTTTCAAGGTAAGCCTAATCTATGCCCAATTCACCCAATTAATGAAACCAAGATCACAATAAACAAAAGATAAGCCCCCAATAAATAAAAGATAAGCCTCTACCCGCCTAAAGCAGCCCTTACTAGTTTAAAGCAGGAAAATAATTAAAACATCTTGAGGGGTTTGTGAGGTATACCTGACTGAACAGCTCTGGGTATCTTTGTCGCATCAGGTCCTGCGGCTCCCAAGTATGCTCCTCCTGGCCGTGGTTCCTCCACAGGACCTTGACTAGTGGACCTTCTTGCGTCGCAAGACCAGTACTCCTCGGTCGTCGATCCTAACCGGCTCCAAACGAACTGACCGGTCCGAAGCTACCAGCCCTTCGGTGGTCAAAATCTGCGGTTCCAGGCATAGTAGAGCCCTCCTCAGTGAAGAAATATGGAAGACATCGTGCAGAGCTTCCAGCTCTGGTGGTAACTCCAGCCTGTAGGCTAGGGGCCCGATCCGCTCCAGGATCCTGTAAGGGCCCATGTACCTAGGGCTGAGCTTCTTCCTCCGACCACGCACCCGCGAGACTCCATGCATGGGCCGGATCTTCAAAAACACACGGTCTCCCACCTGGAACTCCACCTGCCGATGCCGGGCGTCATAGTACTTAGCCTATCTACTCTGCGCCTCTAGCATCCTGTCTATAATCAGCCTCACCCGCGCCTCGGTGTCTTCAACAAACTCTGATCCCAACATCTTCGGATCTTCGTCCTGAACCCAAGAAAGCCAGGTCCGGCATTTCCTTCCATACCAGGCTTCGTAAGGCGCCATCCTGATGCTGGACTGGTAGCTGTTGTTATAGGAGAACTTGACCAGGGGTAAGAGTTTCTCCCACGGTTCCCCGAGGTCCAAAATGCATAGCCTCAAAAGATCTTCCAGCGTCCGGTTGGTGCGTTCTGTCTGCCCGTCCGTCTGGGGATGGAATGCAGTGCTGAAGGTCAATCGCGTGCCTAAGTAAGCTTGCACGGATCTCGATCCGACACGATCATCTTGGGCACCCCGTGATATCGAATGAACTGCTCCACAAATCTCCGTACTAATACTCCCACAGCGTCGTCCTTCCTGATCGGAATGAACCTGGCTACCTTAGTCAATCGGTCGACGATGACCCAAATCGAGTCATTCCCTGTTCGTGATCGGGGAAGTCCGTGAATAAAGTCCATCGCGATGTCTTCGAACTTCCACTCTGGTACCGGGAGTGGTTGCAACAAACCCATGGGGTTTTTGCACTCTGCCTTCACTAGCTGGCAAGCTTCGCAGTGGGTCACAAACCGAGTGATATCCTTCATCATGTCAGGCCAGTACATAGTCTTCTTCAAATCCGCAGTCATCTTCGTGATGCCCGGGTGCACCGAGTATCTGCTGTGGTGGGCTTCCGCCATGATATCCTCCCGGACATGGCCTCCTTCCGGTATATAGGTCCGACCTCTGAAGCATACCACGCCGTCCCTCATTGTGTAATCTCCTGCTGTACCGTTCTCCAAGGCCCAGAATATCGGCTCCAATTTGACATCTCGCCTCTATCCCTCTCTGACTCTGTCCCGGATATCGTCTGTAGCACTCACCGCTGCTAAATACTACGTGTAAAGTTCGGGGTCCTCGGATGACACCAGTGTGATGTGCATATCCTCCAATCTCCTCACCAGCTCCATAGACATAACCTGAGGTCCGACTTCGGAAGTGGCAGCTCACCGACTCGATGCGCCCGCCACCACGTTTGCCTTCCCTGGGTGGTAGTGCATCTCATACTGATAATCTGCAAGGAACTCCACCCATCGCCTTTGCCTGATGTTCAATTCCTTCTGCATGTCCACGTATTTTAGGTTCTTGTGGTCGGAAAAGATATCGCAGTGGACTCCATAAAGATAATGGCGCCAGACCTTCAAGGCAAAAACGACCGCCCCCATCTCAAGGTCATGCACTGGATAGTTCTGTTCGTGCTTCTTCAACTGGCGAGATGCATATGCAATCACATGGCCCTTTTGCATCAGTACAGCTCCCATACCCTGGTAGGAAGCGTCGGTGTAGACCTGAAATCCTTCCCTCCCGAGGGGAGAGTAAGAATGTAACACCCCGAGGTTAATCAGATCAATTTGAGCAAAATCGGGTTCAGGCATGGGTGACACGGCCTGGGACACGGGCGTGTCCCAGGGCATGTCAGGCCTGGGTAGTGTCGAGTCGTGAAGTCGACGAAATTTGGGGTCGACACAGCGGACACGGCCTGCGACACGGGCGTGTCGCAGGGCGTGTCGGGGCCGTGTCGATGATCGGCCTGGATGTCAATGAATTTTCTCGACGATCGTCGAGTGTCGAGTGTCGAGTGAGGACACGGCCTGTGACACGGGCGTGTCACAGGGCGTGTCAGTGGTTGTCGAACTCAACTCGACGATTCGAGCCGGGGCATGTTTGCGGGACACGGGTGTGTCCTGGTGCACACGGCCAGGAACACGGGCGTGTGCTAGGCCGTGTGCCAGGCCGTGTGAAGTCTCGGGTTGTTTTGGGATTATTTTCGTTGAGGCACATGACCTCAGACACGGGCGTGTCGGAGGGCGTGTCGGGTACACGACACGAGACACGGGCGTGTCCCATGGCCGTGTACTGTTGGTTTTGAGTCGGTTGGCTGCCGCTTAGAGGGACACGGCCTGTGACACGGGCGTGTCATAGGGCGTGTTAGGCCGTGTTTTAGCTTTTCTGGCCAAATCTGAGCCGTTTGTTTCCCTCTTCCTGGATCCAATGGCTGGGCTCGGTCCAGGTGTGTTGAAGGCCGAGAAAAAGGGGATTTAAACCCTCTTTTCTCTTCTTCTTCTTATTCTTCATCCTTATTCTAAGAGAGAGAGGAGAAAGGCCTAAGGGAGAGAGAAGGGAGAAGTCTTCCAGCTGCTGTAGGAGCTGCGGAGTGCGGAGCGAAGATCCGAGAGCAGATTCGTGAAGGCAGAGCTGAGGCGGTGATTTCCATCCAGCTACTTCATGGCGCCGAAGCGGTCTTCAAGGGTAACGATCTCCTTCTTGGACATCGAAGTCCTTCGTTTATGCATGTGCTTGGAATCCTCCACCAAGAGGTGGATTTGCGGAAGTGATTCCTTTGTTGAGTCTGCATCTAGAGCCGGAATTATGGAGTACGGCATAGGCATGCTGTGTGAAGCCCATCTGGACCGATAGTCTGGATTGGTGATGTTCATGAGTAAACCGGAGGAGACTCCGTGGATTTGATAAGATGGAAATGGTTTTCTCTTATGCTGAATGTATGGATGTGATGCTGAATGTGAGGAGGCTTTGGCAAAGCTCCTGGTTGTGATATGATCAATTGGTAGCATGCTGGGGAGCTCCTGATAAACCCGGCCTGTTACACCACTAGGGTGGGTTGATCTAGTTAGTTAGCGGGATCGATGGGTGGCAATGCTTGGGGAGCCGAGTTAAACCCGAGTTGCTGCACCACATAGTGTGGGTCGATCGGATTAGGAGGGGGGTCGATGGGTAGACATTGCCTGGGGAGCTTGGATAAACCCGGCGTGCTACACCACATGTTGTGGGTCGACCTACTCTGGTTGTTGCTGTGAGGTTGTACCTCTGTATGGTTTCGGCGGGATGTCGCCAGCTTGCGAGACTGGTGGACTAGGGCCGGTCAACCAACAAGTTAATACCTCGGATCAGCCGTGTATGACTGGTGGATTCCGATACGCCAAGAAGGTGCCCTGAGTGCACGGAACGTCTGGTGGATTCCAGCGTTTGTGACGTCGTGTGTTTGCTAGGGGGATAAAGGAACTAATATATATCTACTATTGGATGATGCTTGATGATACTTGATGAGCACTGTATACAGGGAAGGAACCACTACCCCGGGTAGGGGGTAGGGTCGTTATAATGGGTCAGCCAAATGCTGACCGTTACTTTGTTTTCTGTGTTGGCTTGGATATGGAATTGCAGGTGCCGCGGCTTGAACTGAATAAGCGGAATGGCTAGCTTGATGAGGCTCTTGAAGGCCATGCGGAGAGTTGTGTTTGGATTTCATGTGTCGCCGGCCTGCGTGCCGATGTACGAAATGATTATTGTGTAAAAGAGGAACTTGTAAGGCCATAAGGCCAGTGTGTGTGGGTTGTATACATTCCTGGTGTTGTTATATATAAATGTGATCTTTTATATATGGGTGGACTTTCTGGTTTGAGTTCATGCTAACTTAAAATATGCTGCGCTAGAATGGAATGAGTTAAGGATTCGCATAGATTTTAATTTCCACACGTGATTCCTTCGCTTGTCTGTGAGATATGGCGTGGGGCCCTGGCCGGACCCACCGTTATATGTCATGTGATAGGTGGGGGTGTTACAAAGTGGTATCAGAGCCAGGTTTAGATTATTTGGGAGGAGAGAACATAAATGAACTCATGACTGTCCACTAGGAATGTATGTCATGCACATGATGTGCGTGAGTGTGTAGTCAATGTAGCAGTACCGTTATGATTGGAAGTATTAATGGTGTTCTGTACATTGATAGGTGGCGAGGGATGGAGCTGGGCCGTCTGAGCCCCAGCGGTCTGCTGAGAGTGCCGCACCCGTGGAAGCGCCTATGCCTCCCTCAGCAGAAGCCATACGGGTGGTGACGGAGACAGTGCTTGCAGTGTTACAAGCACAATCTACTGGACAGGCAAGACCTGGTGGAAGGCAAGAGCATGCTGCAGTGGTGGTGGAGGCGCAAGCAAGTGACGAGTCATTGACACGTTTTATGCACTTTCATCCACCGACGTTTGGTGGAGCGCTTTCCCCAACGCAGGTAGAAGATTGGTTGGTAAGGGTAAAAAGGATCCTGACCGCAATCCGGACGGTCGAGGAACAGAAAGTGATGTTGGCCACTTTTCTGTTGGAAGGAGATGCGAGATTGTGGTGGGATGAAATTGAAGTGCATCACTTGGCAGGTCGAGGTTTAACGGAGGTTTCCATGGATGAATTCTCCCGAATATTTTTAGCCAAGTATGTGCCAGTGTCGCAGAGGATTGCGATGGAAAACGAATTTCTCCGTTTGGTGCAGGGTGAGCGAGATATTGATACCTACCTGCATGAGTTTACAAGGTTAGGGAGATATGCGGGATCGAACTTTGCGGAGGAAGCACGAAAGACAAATCGGTTTTATGAAGGCTTGCGGGATGAATTGAGGTTGGCACTTTCGAGTTCAGTGAGCCAAGGATTCCAAGCATTAGTCGATACAGCTCGTGCATTGGAGAAGGATATGAAGCGAGTACAAGCGAATAAGCGACAGGAAAAGTCAGAGTTGAAAGTATCGCAGTTGGATCAATCGGAGTTTCGACGACAAGAGAAGAAAAGATTTAGGCCGGTGGAATCAGCTCCGTCGACTGTTTCTTCGGGGGCGACTTATGGGTCAGGACGTGTGGATACACGTATATGTTATAAATGCGGGCAGCAAGGACATATAGCAAAATTTTGTCGGAATGCCCCTTCAGGAAGTGAGAAAAAGATAGGTGCGTCATATGAAGAAAAGGGAAAAGCAGTGGCCGAGTCATCTGCACCCCGTACGCAACCTCGATTGCACGCGATGGAAGTGCAAGAGCCACAAAGCTCAGTTGGTGAAATTCAACCTCGGGTGTTTAATTTGTCGTTTAATCGTGAATTTCAAAATCTGGAGGCTGAGCGAAAGTGACGTGTGATGTGAAGTACGTCGATGAGCATGGTGGTGTATGTCAACTATGTGTATATTTATATTTGTGATGAATAAAAGATGGTGTACATATCTATCAAACCTTGGTGCACTTTTGCTTGGGAAGAGATATATAAATTATGTTGTTTTGTGTTGAGATCTTATGTGGCTGATGGTGCACAAGTGGAAGTTAGGGATGTTTGTTGTGTTGTATGTTTGTTCGTTTGTGTGGAGGCGTGAGGTGTAAGCTTTGATGATGTTGTGGCTGATTGGAGTCAATTTCGAGGACGAAATTATTTGAAGGGGGGGGGAGGATTGTAACACCCCGAGGTTAATCAGATCAATTTGAGCAAAATCGGGTTCAGGCATGGGTGACACGGCCTGGGACACGGGCGTGTCCCAAGGCATGTCAGGCCTGGGTAGTGTCGAGTCGTGAAGTCGACGAAATTTGGGGTCGACACAGCAGACACGGCCTGCGACATGGGCGTGTCGTAGGGCGTGTTGGGGCCGTGTCGACGATCGGCCTGGATGTCGACGAATTTTCTCGACGATCGTCGAGTGTCGAGTGTCGAGTGTCGAGTGAGGACACGGCCTGTGACACGGGCGTGTCACAGGGTGTGTCAGTGGTCGGCGAACTCAACTCGACGATTCGAGCCGGGGCGTGTTTGCAGGACACGGGTGTGTCCTGGTGCACACGGCCAGGAACACGGGCGTGTGCTAGGCCGTGTGCCAGGCCGTGTGAAGTCTCGGGTTGTTTTGGGATTATTTTCGTTGTTGTACACGGCCTCAGACACGGGCGTGTCGGAGGCCGTGTCGGGTACACAGCACGTGACACGGGCGTGTCCCATGGTCGTGTACTATTGGTTTTGAGTCGGTTGGCTGCCGCTTAGAGGGACACGGCCTGTGACACGGGCGTGTCACAGGGCGTGTCAGGCCGTGTTTTAGCTTTTCTGGCCAAATCTGAGCCGTTTGTTTCCCTCTTCCTGGATCCAATGGCTGGGCTCTGTCCAGGTGTGTTGAAGGCCGAGAAAAAGGGGATTTCAACCCTCTTTTCTCTTCTTCTTCTTCTTCATCCTTATTCTAAGAGAGAGAGGAGAAAGGCCTAAGGGAGAGAGACGGGAGAAGTCTTCCAGCTGCTGTAGGAGCTACGGAGTGCGGAGCGAAGATCCGAGAGCGGATTCGTGAAGGCAGAGCCGAGGCGGTGATTTCCATCCGGCTACTTCATGGCACCGAAGCGGTCTTCAAGGGTAATGATCTCCTTCTTGGACATCGAAGTCCTTCCTTTATGCATGTGCTTGGAATCCTCCACCAAGAGTTCGATTTGCGGAAGTGATTCCTTTGTTGAGTCTGCATCTAGAGCCGGAATTATGGAGTACGGCATAGGCATGCTGTGTGAAGCCCATCTGGACCGATAGTCTGGATTGGTGATGTTCATGAGTAAACCGGAGGAGACTCCGTGGATTTGATAAGATGGAAATGGTTTTCTCTTGTGCTGAATGTATGGATGTGATGCTGAATGTGAGGAGGCTTTGGCAAAGCTCCTGGTTGTGATATGATCAATTGGTAGCATGCTGGGGAGCTCGTGATAAACCCGGACTGTTACACCACTAGGGTGGGTTGATCTAGTGAGTTAGCGGGATCGATGGGTGGCAATGCTTGGGGAGCCGCGTTAAACCCAGGTTGCTGCACCACATAGTGTGGGTCGATCGGATTAGGAGGGGGGTCGATGGGTAGACATTGCCTGGGGAGCTTGGATAAACCCGGCGTGCTACACCACATGTTGTGGGTCGACCTACTCTGGTTGTTGCTGTGAGGTTGTACCTCTGTGTGGTTTGGGAGGGATGTCGCCAGCTTGCGAGACTGGTGGACTAGGGCCGGTCAACCAACAAGTTAACACCTCAGATCAGCGGTGTATGACTGGTGGATTTTGGTACGCCAAGAAGGTGCCCTGAGTGCACAGAACGTCTGTTGGATTCCAGCGTTTGTGACGTCGTGTGTTTGCTAGCGTGATAAAGGAACTGATATATATCTACTGTTGGATGATGCTTGATGATACTTGATGAGCACTGTATACAGGGAAGGAACCACTACCCCGGTTAGGGGGTAGGGTCGTTATAATGGGTCAGCCAAATGTTGACCGTTACTTTGTTTTCTGTGTTGGCTTGGATATGGAATTGCAGGTGCCGCGGCTTGAACTGAATAAGCGGAATGGCTAGCTTGATGAGGCTCTTGAAGGCCATGCGGAGAGTTGTATTTGGATTTCATGTGTGGCCGGCCTGCGTGCCGATGTACGAAATGATTGTTGTGTAAAAGAGGAACTTGTAAGGCCATAAGGCCAGTGTGTGTGGGTTGTATACATTTCTGGTGTTGTTATATATAAATGTGATCTTTTATATATGGGTGGATATTCTGGTTTGAGTTCATGCTAACTTAAAATATGCTGCGCTAGAATGGAATGAGTTAAGGATTCGCATAGATTTTGATTTCCACACGTGATTCCTTCGCTTGTCTGTGAGATATGGCGTGGGGCCCCGGCCGGACCCACCGTTATATGCCATGTGACAGGCGGGGGCGTTACAAAGAATGGGAGCCATGGTTAGCCGATCCTTCAGCTCCTAGAAAGCTGCCTGGCACTGCGGGGTCCACACGAACGGTACCTCCTTCTTCGTCAAGGATGTGAGCGGGAGGGCGATTCGAGAGAATCCCTCCACGAACTTCTGGTAGTAACCGGCAAGTCCTAGAAAACTCCGTACGTCGGTGGCTGTCTTCAGCTGCGGCCAATCCCGAATTGCCTGAATCTTTGTCGGGTCAATAGCCAATCCGGCTCCACTGATAATATGGCCTAAGAAGCCCACCTCTTTCAGCCAGAACTAACATTTACTAAACTTCGCATATAGATGATTCTCCCGCAGTCTCTGCAGGGTCAGTGTCAGATGGCGAGTGTGCTCCTCCTCCGTCCTCGAGTAAATGAGGATGTCATCGATGAACACAATGACAAACACATCAAGATATTCCTTGAAGACTTGGTTCATGAGGGTCATTAACGCTGATGGTGCATTGGTGAGTCCGAAGGGCATCACCGTAAACTCGTATAAACCATATCTGCTACTAAAAGCAGCCTTCTGAATGTCCTCCTCCCGAATCCGAAGCTGGTAGTATCCCGACCTCAAATCTAATTTCGAAAAGAACTGCGCTCCCTGTAGCTGGTCGAACAGCTCATCTGTCCATGGCAGTGGATAGGTGTTCTGGACCGTCAGCCGATTTAGTGCTCGGTAGTCGATGCACAATCTGAGGGTCCCATCTTTCTTCTTGACGAATAATACCGGGGCTCCCCAAGGTGAAGAGCTTGGCCGGACAAATCCGGCTTCCACTAACTCCTGAAGCTGGCTCCGGAACTCTGTCAACTCCTTTGGGGCCATCCGGTAAGGTGCCTTGGATGCTGGCTTGGCCCCCGGCACAAGCTGTATCTGGAAGTCCTGCTCCCTACGCGGGGGTAATCCGGGTAATTTCTCTGGAAAGACGTCCTCAAACTCCCGCACCACCGGAATATTCGATGTAGAACTCGTGGCCTCCGCCATCTCAAACAGCACCTCGTAGACCTCCTCCCCTTGTAAATAGGCCTTAACGGCCTGTACTAAAGATAAGGGTATACGTGAGGCAGGTCTTATACCTTCGATGATGATGGTAGAGTCCCCGTGCCTCACGGTGATCCTCTTCGCTTGACAATCAATCTGGGCATGATTCCACTGTAACCAAGTCATGCCCAGGATCAGCTCGAAGACGGGCATCCTCAGGACCGTTGCCGGAACTTCGAACGACTTTCCTCCAATCTCCACCTCCATGCTGCAGTGGGCTGAGGTGAGTATCTCCGATCCGTCGGGTAGACGCACCCTCCTCATCCGGCCTGTGAACCGTTCCACTCCTTCTAGCCCTTACAGAAAGGTCTCCGACACAAACGAGTGCGAGGCACCCGTGTCGAACAGAGTATAGCCGGGCTTGTCGCTGATGAAAACTATACTGAGACGATTTAAATGTCTTAGTACTTTATAACGGGTTTTCTTTCCTATTTATTCTACTCAGGGCAGTTCTACTTGTTGAGCAAATGAGAACGGAAATTTAATTTAAACAATTTAAACATCTTAGCTTACCCGTGATGACCCGCTCTGGGTTTCGAGGCTGTGCCAGGTCCAAGGCATATACCTGCTCCCTTTCCTGTCTTCGATCTCCTCCCTGGTAACCACATCCTCGGCCGCATCCTCGGCCTCCGAAATGTTGGGCAGGTGGGCCACCCTGTGGTGCTGGAGGTGGTGCCCCCCTCATGGGGCAGTTTCTCCTGAGGTGTCCCACCTGATGACAATGAAAGCACTCCGGCGGGGGATACGCCATACCCCCGGGTCTCGGTATCTCCTGTATCCGAAGAGGTTGAGGGGCCAAAGCCACCTGATCTCTCGGCTCCTGCCTCACCTCCTAACGAGGCTGCTCCTCTGTCCTTCTCCCATCTGGTATGGTGCCTCGCCGCTGATCATTTCGGGCCCTCCGGCCCTGATCCTCCGCTTGCCGCTTCCGGCCCCGAGTGGTGTGCCAATCGGCCTCAATCCTCTTTGCCATCTCCAAAATCTGGGAGATAGGCCCGTCAGATACAAATAGCAAGGCCTCCCTCAACTCCTCTTTTAGGCCCTTATAGAATCTCTTAACGTATCCTGCTTCGTCCAGCTGGTAAGAACCTGCATATCGAGCCAAATGGTCGAACTCTCGGTGGTACTCCACCACCGTCCTGGTGCCCTGCCTCAGCTGTAAGAACCGCTCCTCCAACTCGTCCCTGGCCGACTGCGGAACGAAGTGCTCCAGCAGCGTGGCCCTGAATTCCTCCCAAGTAATTTCTGCAACCTCCCTATCGGCAAACGTCGTGTCCAACGGCGTCTTCCACCACCTCTTGGCATGGGACTCCAAGCAAGATACCACCAAGGTCACCCTCTCCTCCCAATGGCATCGTATCCTAGTCAACATCTCGTACATAATATCCAGCCACTCCTCTGTCTGCACTGCCGACTCTGTCCCCAAGTATGATGGGGGAGAGAGTCCTCAGAAGGTGCTCATCCAGTTGGCCCCTGGGTTTGGCTGCTGGGCCGGATCCTACTGAGCCCGGAAGGCCTCAAGGATAGCTGTAATGGTTTGCCCCATGTCTGAATGAAGGAAAGGTGTGGGGACCATGGGAGGTGGTGCAATGTCTGGAGTCTGCTGAGCTCCACCTTGTGGGGTGGGCTGAGCTGGGGGCTGCAAAACGAACTACATTAGTACGTAATCGACTCAATACCTAATAAAAGTGGACAATTTACATGTGATCCCCCATATGGGCACACCACTGCTTCCGCTGCTTAGTTTGTCCCCAAACTAAACTCGCGCGGGGGTGACCCAGGGTTGTGGACTGCTACTTTTCGATCGAGGTCTGCTCTGATACCACTTGTAAGACCCCCCCCCCCTTTTTTTTTCTTATCGACACCGGGGTCCTAGGCCCAGAACCGCTGTTTTACGGTGACTACTTCACGCCCTGAAGGGTCGTCACCACAAAGCGCCGATTCTGCCGGCCGATTTCGATCACAGAAAAGTAGCATAAAGAAGTAATGGAAACTATCAGTCCACAGAAAATCACATATCATAGTAAATATATCTCCACGAAGGGAGTGTCCACAGAAGAATACATCAGAGTAGCAAAATACGGGCTTATGCCCGTTACATCATGTCCTCACTACAAGATCACTCATGCGGAAGCAAAAGCAGAAAAACTACTCAAGGTCGAGACTCACGGTCCCGGCTGTATGAACTTCGGAGCTAGACTGCCCCACCTCCAAGCGCACCAGTCTCTGGGGCTGCTCCTCCATACTGGTCTCCACGATCCCCTAAATGATGTGGTTCGAAAACCGTTAGTCTAAAAGACTAAGTCCTATCATCCCCCGCCCCTTCCCCCGCGGCCCCTAGGCACCGAGCGGAGAGGAAGAAAGGGGAGGACTTGAAAGTGGAGAAAATCAAAAGCAGATGGCAGCGGAGCTATACTAGCAATTCTATAACATGTATAGACAATAAGCTGAAATATGAAAAGTAACCTTCACTTATGTAAGAACACATAAGCCAAGGGGTCTTCTGCAAGGCTCCCACCGTATAAAAAGTCTCATACCAATTTATACGATGGGGTGTCGGTTATCACACAGCAGTAAATATATATGTCAAAATTAACCTTAATTTATAAACTTGCCCACACAAGCCTATAGACCAAGGGGTCGTTTTGCAGGTCCTAAAGTATAAGCGTCCCATTCCACTTATACTTTAGGTATCAGGGTTAAATGAATTGATTATGCTATGACATGCAAGTGGGTATGATGGATCATTCAAGTGCAACACACACACCCGACTATGTGCACACAGACCTTTAGTTCCCCCTTTCTTGAGCCGTAACCTCCCAGGATACCTCCGTAGTGGCAGACGGAAGCGGTGGGTTGGGCCTCGCCAACCTCTAAACCAGTAAAGCACTACCGGTCAGACCTATCTTACGCCTCAACGCTTGGTGCACGAAGCGGACTCCTGCGTACTCTTGTCGGCTGGCGCACCGGACTTCTGTTGGCGAAGTGCTAACCACACTTGCCGAGTCAACGTATTGGCGTCGGTGCAACCCTCCAATACCGAAGACCCACCACCTTAATTTCCTTTCCTTTTATGCACATGCAAATTTAGCGTAATCAAAACCCGAGCCGAAGCTCCCCGGGCCAACACGTCCGTCACAAACAATCGAGCCGAAGCTCCCCGGACCCAAAGTCCGTCTTTTAACCATCCGAGCCGAAGCTCCCAGCTAACTTCCGGTGCCAACAGTATTTGTGAAATGTGCAACCCTAATTACTAAGTTACTCTTTTCAGCTTGTTAAAACAGTTTACGTTAACCCAGGACTGCCCCCGGTATTCCCTGTGAATGGCTCTCAAGGGGCACTAGGAATTATGTTGGGATTACGCCCAGCGTTGCCTTTCGCAAGGTACTTATTTTGTTATTTGTTGATTCCCTTACCCATTCCTTCCTCATGTTACGATAGGCTAATCCTAGGGTGATTTGACTCCACTCACCTCGGGGAGGACGATCTTTCGTCGGACCCGAGCGCCTCTAAACCCTAGACAAAGTAACACCCTACTCACTTATCTTCCAAGATGCACCTAATTCTATTTATCCTTCCAGCAAACCAATCAAGACCCATCACATGTGCTCTAATTCATGTCCCAAATGATTTCCTGCAGTTTTACTAAATGCAGACCACTTAAGCTATATGACCCGTAAAAAGGGAAGTATGTCATATGATCATCCAATGCTCATATAAAAATTATTAGAGGTCTATATGGGCATATGTAGACTGAATCCACAATTTCCTAATTTTATAATTTAAATGCTAATTTATTTATTTATTTCAAAAACCAAAAGTTCCAAGGTTGAACAGGAAGTACAAGATTTATGCAAGATAAAGCTCCACTAAAATTATTATAAATACAAGATGGGTAATAATTTAAAAATCCAGAATCTCCAAATTTTCCAGCAAGATTTTAGCCCTTAAATTTTATTTCCAATCTATTCCAAAATAATTCATTAAAAGGGGATGTACAATAAAAATACTTCCACAAATTCAGAGCAAATTTCAGGATGATGGTAAGGGCACATAAAACCTCCAGATATATTTGTTTGAAAGAATTATTCAAATTAATTAATTATCCATAATGAATTTAAAGAAAGTCTGAAAACAGACCTTACCAAAGCCCCTTTCTAATTTTTAAACAGATTTCTTTACCAAAGCCCCTTAATGAAGGAAGTACCAAATAAAATTAATTGAAAATTGTGATAAAATTCAGAGATGATCAACTAGCCCTATAATAACCTCTGACCAAGTTTCATCATATTTTAAAGAACAGAACATCCATAATAAAATCAAACATCATTTTGGGCCTTTTGGTAATTAACAAATGAAGTACTAAGAATAAAATCCATAAAATTCTACAAAAGTCACCAGAGGTTCTAGGTGGCCTAACTCCTATTCTACCCAAGTTTAATAACATTTAGGGGAGGTTTAGTGGTTGAATCTTCAATTTTGTGTTCCTACCCTAAAACTAGGGTTAGGGTTTTGAGGTGTCTACCTTGCACCAATTCTTCTAAAGTTCCTACCAGAGATCTTAGGTTACATTACCCTAAATTCTACTGGGTTTCCAAGGCCATGCAAGGGCATTTGCCCCCATGTCCTTCACAACCCTCAAAAGTCCTTCCTTAGGGTTTGAGGTTGAACCCTAGGGCAATTCAAGCCTAAATCATCCTATTTTCCTCAAGAGGGTGACATTGTCCATGCCAAGTCAGTGTCCAAAGCCTCTGCCTCTTTTGAGTGGAGGGGACCACCCTAAGTCAATAGTGCACTTGAGGTCAAAAATACCCTCTTGAGGCCAAACTAGGGTTCGGTGATTCCCTAACCAAAACACACCCAAATATGCTCAAATTTTATACAGAACTAGGTCTTGATTCCAGGGACCACTACCCCAAAATTTGGGAGGGTTTGGAGGTCATGTGGACACCTAATTAAATTACCCTATCGTTATTAAATAAAAGCAAAAACATTAGGAAAAGTGTGTCCAAAAAATCTGAGTTTTGGGCAGGCCCTAGGTATGGCTAGGGTAGGGGCCCTGCCAAAAGTTCATTTGATTTGGTATAGGGATGAAGTGTGGGCACTCAGTTTAATGTCTGCCTAGCCCTAGGTACATGTCTCACCAAAATGGATGCCCTGGTCAGACCTTGCACCCAAATGGGTTCAAACAAATTTTAAAATACATTAGACTCCAAGGGCTACAACTTTTATGTTGGAGGTTTTTCCAGCAGGTGAGCCTAGGTATTTTTAAATATTAAAACCAAATAACACTAAAACTGTGACATAAATCAGAATATCAAAATTTAATATCCTAGAGTTTAGAATCAGGAGTAGCACGAATCTTTACGCAGAATCGACAGAATCCCGTTATCTTCTACATTGAGCCAACGGCCAGGATCCACCCCGCCTGGAGCCGTTTCCAAGCCCTGCCGCCGGCGATCCAGCCCCTTCCCCAGCCGGCCACCGCCACCACCACCTCCGTTGAGGTGGTGGCTATCGCCAGGCGGCGGCTCTACCGCCGGAGAGGCGTTTTCCGGCGGTTATAGCAAGAAGATTTCTTGCCGAAAACCATGAAAGTCCTGGATTTGATCGGGCTCAATTGAGCCCGAATCTTAAACCTAAGGAGTCATATGATCTACCCGCGAGTTAAGGAGAGGGGGAGGACCTTCCTGGCGGCCTGAATGCGAGAGGAGCGGCGGGATGCCATTGTTGACGGTGGCGGCGCTCGGCTTCTACAACATCACAGTGGGACGGCCCGTCTCCTCCAGCTAAACGCTCAAAAATGTTCCCCTCTGCACACTGATGGTGTTTAAATGACAATTGCGGAGGGGTGGTGGCTGGTTCTTCAATGGCCATCAACACCATTTATGGTGTGGCTCGGGTAGAGTGGAGTGGGGCTGAATCCACCCCTTGGTGGCTGGGAAACGGCTGGAATCAACTCCTCTTCCCTAGAGGATTTGATTGAAGCCATTAAAGGTGGCTGTTAGCCTCCCTTGGCCGGCTCCACTCTCTCCCTTCCTCTCCCCCATCTTCTCTCTCCTCCATTAACATGGAGGGAAGCTCCCTTCTCTCTCCTTGTCACCCCTGGTTGACTGGTCAACCCCATAGGCTAAGTGCAGCCCACTTAGTCATGATGAACATGGAAATGAGGTCAGCCTAAGGAAGAAGTGGCTTGGGCTTGGGTTAGCCCTTTTAGGCTAATTTGACCTAACACTAGAATAGAGTTGACCTTTGTCAACATGACCATTTGAGTTGACCCCAATGGGTCCTTGGTGACTCATTGGACTCCCTTAAGGTCTAGGAAGACTTGAGTAGGGTTGGTTGGGCATCTTGGGGGTCACATGTCCCTTGGTAAGGGCACTTGACCATTTTAGGGCTAGAGTTGACTTGGGTCAACATGACCATTTGGGTTGACCCCAATGGGTCCTTAGGTGACCCATTGACCTCACTTTAGGGTTAGGAGGGCATAGGTAGTGTCCTCTAGGCTAGGAGTAGGTCAATTGACCCTAAGTAGGCTAGTTTGACCCATTTAGGGATAGGGTTGACCTTGGTCAACTGAGCCTCTTTGGTTGACCCCAATGGGTCCTTATGCCTCTAAAGGGCCTCCCAGGGTATTAGAGGAGTGTTGTGGTAGGGTCTTGGGGTCAAGGTGTAGCCCATGGTCATTCTAAATCATTGTTTAGAGTTCTACTATTTGCAGACCATGATGATTTTTCCACATTTTGTCTCCTATCTCTTGGCCCATTCCTGGTTTCCTAGGGTTTGTCATGACCTAGTCATGGACAAAACCACTCCTAGGGGTCTAGTTGGATATGGGATGTTACACCCTAAAGCTAGGGTTTGACTTTTGAGGTACTTAACTACTTCTAAATTCCCTAACATATCAACCAGAGGCTTAAATATACATAAGCTATCTCTCTACTAAATTACAAGGCCATACAAGGGCATTTGCCCCTATGTCCTTCATAACCCCCAAAGGTCCTTCCTTAGGGTGTGAACTTGGGTCCAAGGGTAAATCAACCCTAATTCATCCATCTTCCATAAAGAGGGGAGGGTACTTAAGGTAATAATAAGTCAGTGGTCCAAAAGGGCTGTGCATTCAATATTTCATTTTTTGGCTATAAGCACACCAAGCCCTTTACAAGCCAACACATGCACGGGGGTTTACCTAACTTGCTCTGGTCCATATAGGATGCAAATTTAACCATGCCGTAATAATGTCCCCATGGACATGCCACCAAAAATTGGGGCCTTTTGGAGTTGAACTACTCCAAGAATAACCTAAACAATCTTAGGGGTATTTTAGTAATTTCCCCATAATTTTAATTACAATTAACCCCATTTTTGGGCAGGGCTTACGTATGCCCTAAATCAGTTACTTCCCAAAATCCCAAGTCATTTGGGCCTCTGTATGGGCTTCGGCATCTCTTCCAATTTCTGCATTTTTGTTATTTGCAGCCGAAGACCATTCACCTTCTCAGATCTTGCAAGTGAGATATCACAACCTGTAGAGGGCAAAATTGACTAATTTTTCTATCATAGGTCTAATATACCCCTAAGGGCAAGCCACCAAAATTTGGGGCATATTGGACTTGGTATGCTCCAAAAATCAACATACTTTGGTTTATCATATTCTGACTAAAACTATAGAATTATTTTCCCCAAAAATTCCCATTTTTTGAGAGGGCCTAGATATGTCTAAATACGCCACATGCCCAAAATGTTAGTCCATTTGGACTTAGGGTTTGGTCAGGGCACTCATTTTATTTTCTGACCTACCCTAGGACCAGCCCTAGGAAAATGGCTCTATAGGGCAGTAGACTTAACTAAAATTTATGTGTAACATATCAAATTAAAGGCAACTTCAAGACCTACAATTGTCATGTTAAGTATATATTATGAAAAAGGTTGTAAGTTCCCTAATTATTTGCATGCAAAAGTCGGTTATAGAAGACAGAAAATAACACTATTCATGTAATTAAATAATTCCAGGGTTAATATTATTGTATGGCACGAATCTTAAAGCCATCAGACGGCTACTGTATTTCTTCTCCAAATGCATAGAATCCAGCCCGAGCTTTCACGGGGGCTTTACCTGGGGGCTACCGGCGGCGCCTCCACCGGAAAACTTCACCTCCCCCCTCACGGTGGTGGGGGCAACCTTTTGCCGGCGGCTAGGGCGGCGGGAGGTGGCGGTGCCACCTCACCCGAGAGCTTCCAAAAATGCCATTAATGGAGAAATGAAGAACTAGGTTCGGGCTCATTCGAGCCCGAACCCTACCCTAAACACTCCTAAGATCTAGGCATGAAGAGAGAGGTGAGGGAGGACCTTCCAGGCGGCCTTGCGACGTGAGGAGCGACGGAGAACCATTGCGGCGGCGACGGCGCTTATCCCTCGGTTTCACGGCTCCAGCTCGGGTTTAGCTCCAAGGCTCGGTTTCTCTCTCTCTCTCTGCTGCTCTCCTTTTCCTGAGGGTGATGGCCGTCCCTTGGTGTCATTGAGGAGGAGGTGGATGGAGTGGGGCCTACCCATGCATGCATGGTGACAAGAACAAGGCAAACCCGCCCCTCTCATTTAGAAAATATCGCCCCCCCATACTTCATCTCCTCATTCCCCCCCCCCCCCCCTCACTCCCCTCAGTTTTCTATATTTAAACCTCTGGTTGAAATGTTAGGGAATTTAGAAGTAGTTAAGTACCTCAAAAGTCAAACCCTAGCTTTAGGGTAGAAGCACTACTAAGTCAAAACAGTAACTTAACATCATCTAAAAATTGTGAAGATGGGGTAGAATGAATCTTAGGGTGAGTTGAACCATTAGATATTTTTAGTGGAATTTTATAGATTATATTCATGGTAGTTCCTTTGTTAAATATCAAAGTGTCCAATTTAGTATTTGATTTAATTGGATCATTTGGTTTAAATGGAATCTAGTAAAATTTGGTAAGTAGAGGTTTTTGACCTAAATAGAGATCTCTGAATTTTATTATAATTTTTAAAGGATTGTATATATTGCTTCCTTCATAAATTTTGTAAAGGCCATACTTGGTAAATAAATCATTTAAAGAATAATTTAACTTGTGAAAATATAAATTTTGGCCACTATGATTTGAGGATGATATCAACTGTTAGGAATTTAATTAGGAATTTGTGAAGTATATTCATAGTACTTGATTCACAATTATGCCCTTTGTAGATTTTTGTATTGAATTTATTTAGAATTAAATATTCTGTGAAAAATCATGAAAGTTGGCCAATGATAATTTTAGGACTGTAGTAGTGTAATATATTTAACAAACATTCAAAGCAGAAATGTAACAAACAAAATATTACAGAAACACTGACATTATCACAGATAGTTCAGAAAACAAAATTTACTGTCATCTTACAGAATCATTCCTTTTCCTTGCTCTTTATGAGAACTATTTCTCTGTTGGGGTTGAGAGCTTCTTTCTTGGATCTTCTGTCAACAGCTGCACCTAGAGAAGTTTGATGTTTTGGCCTGGAGACTACAGCTTCTGGATGCAGCTTCATATAACTTTCTGAATCAAAGAATTTGCTGAAGGAGTATCTCTCAAGTTCTTTCTTTCTTTGTTCTGATAGAGTAGTGATACTGGATGTATCTCTTCCTTGTTCTCTAGCCTTCTTGATTTGTCTAGTGCAGCCAATTCTTTCATTCTTGCTGTCCATGAAGTGGGATTATTTTCTGGGTCTTCAAATGGAACAGGAGGCTCATATCTGTTTGAAGAATTATCAGGAGAAGCTCTGGAAGAGACTAGATCTTTAAGCTTATAAGGGAAGGGACTAGAAGTAGTGTCAGAGGGACCTTGTCCTTCCCTTTGATAAGGATGTTGCCTGGAATACACTCTGAGTTCTCTTTGATTTCCTCTGTACTGTCCTCTTCTGGACTGGTAACCTCTAGACTGATTTCCTCTGTACTGAGATCTTCCTTGAGTTTGATATGAAGTTTGGCTTCTGGCAGTAGATTGGAAGGCAGAACTTCCACCTGCACCTGCATCAGGTGAAGGAGAAGGAGGAGGAGGATTGAAATGGGATGATCCTTTGTCATACTTTCTTTTCTACTTCATGGCTTTCAGTTGATTCCTGGAGTACTGCATCCATGGTTCTGTAATAGGGCAATCATTCAGTATAAAATATGAAATATCATTTGTGTCTTTCACTTTCTCTGGGGGAACTCTCTTCATGGCCTTGCATTCTGGCTTTTCTTTTCCTTGCAATTGTTGCAGAGGAATCATCAGAGTCAGTTCTAAACTGATCAATATCTGAGCTTTGAGGATTATCATACACTGCATCAATCCTTTTGAGATATTCTTTCCGTTGTTGAGACTGAGCATAAGAGACAGCAGAAACAGCAACAGGAGCAACAACAGCAGCAGGAATTTGAGTAGAAGCAGCACTGGCAGAAGGAGCTATGACAGCAGCAGTAATAGAAGCAGTAGAAACATATGAAACTGGAAAAGCAACTTCAGAAACACAAACAGCAAGCTCAGAGGTAACTGAAACAACAGATTCAGAGAAAAAAATAGCAGGCTCAAAATCAATTGCCTCTGTCATAGGCATATCTTCAGAAACTGAAACAGCAGCAGCAGCACGAGCAACAGAAACAGAAGGAGTACTGTCAACAGCATTGAAGGAGTTTATATAAGAACTTATTAAGCTGGGGTCACAGCTGGAAATAGGCACAATGACCTTAGTGAGATCTTCAATATGTTGGGCTGGAAGGCAGTTGAAGTATACATAATCAAAAACTGACAACAATGACCTGAGGTCCACTGTAACGACTGCAACTGGAGCTACTGGAGCTTGGTCTGAAGTTACTGCAGCATGCAATCTCTCAGCTTCATAAGGCATCTCCCCCTGCCTAGATTCAGTGAGAACTGGATCAAGGCACCCAGAAGAAGGGATTGCCTGAGGAGGAAGAAAAGAAGATTGCTTAGCAGACAGTTCCTGAACTATTTTTAGAAGTGGAGCCAAAGAGGTCTCCAGCAATAGTGATAGCCTTGGAGCTATCAGCTCATATAGCCTGTCTGCAAGAGCTGGAAAGTCTACTTGCTCAAGAGGGACTTGAGGAGAGGTAGAGATGGAAGTTGGAGCAGCAGGAGATGTTGGTGGAGAACCTGTGGATGGTGGAAGTGATGGTTGAGATATTGGAATTGTTGAGATGGAAGATAATGGAATGGAAATGGATGGTGTGAATGATGGTTGAGCAACGATGTCCTGAAGGAGTTATTGATAAGAGGTGGATGAAGATGGTGGCTCAGGAGAGATGAAGGAGAATCAACCATATAGGAATCATCTATAAGAGTGAAAGATGGAATATAAGAGGATGAATCAATATCCAGGTGTGGGTAGTGATGTAGTGGATGAAATATTTCTTAAGTTAATGGTGGAGTTGGAGAGGGGATTGAAGTTGGAGATGGGATGGAAATGGGGATGAAATTGTGATGGTGACTATTGTAGATGAAACAATAGGTGGAGGAGGAGGAGATGAAGCAGGCAAGTCTTCTGCAGGGGCAGAAACCTGAGGGAAAGAGACTGAAGCAGTCCTTGTGCCTGAAGAAGAGATTGCAGAGGGCCTGCTGGGCTTGACAATCTGCCTGTCCCATTTTCCAAATAGGGCACAGGTAAGCATCTTGGAGGCATTGATGTACATCCCACTGGAAACAACAGTGCAGGGCTTCTATTATGAAGAAACAGCCCTAAGATCCTCCCAAAATTAACAAAGTTGTTGTTATTTTTCTTCTTGATTAAATCAAAAAAGACTTCTCCCCAGTTCAGTTGTTTCTTGTCCACCAGGGCACCCATCAAACAGAGCTGATACCTAGATATTGTATCATGAGCTGAGTGTTTTACCAACAACACTTTTCCAACAACATCAGCAAGAAATCTGTACTCAACAGACAGATTTTTCTTAAGCAATTTACTAGGGTTAGCTTCTGAATGTCCCATCCTTTCAAGCATATTAGAAAATTCCTCTCCAGAAAGCTCAACAGAATCTTCTCCAGAATTTAATTGAAAAACCTCTGTCAAAGCAGCAGGTGTTAGAGATACCTGAGTTCCGGAGATGGTTCCAACCACTGTGTTCTGATCCAGATTGTGGGCAGTATACACCCATTCCATTATCTCATCTGCAGCCGATTTGATCCTTGTAGTCATTATGGTAACTAGCTGTTGGTCTTTGAAAAGTTCCAGAATGTCCTTGAAGATTTGATCGTTGTTATTAAAAGAATCCATGTCGATATCAAAGCATGCGTCAAATTTCATTGCGGCCAAGATTGCGACTGAAACTGCTATTGATTCCTGCAAAAATGAAAAACAAACGAACAAGTGTGGAAAAGTTTGGAGGGAAAACGGGAAAATTTGCAGAGAGTATGAAAGCGCAAAGGGAGAACGACGACCGGAAAATGAGTTTTATATTAGGGTTCAACGCAAAAAATGAAAGATCGTTGAACTCTGTTCGACGATCTGGGCTTCTAAAGGAAACTGAAAGGTCATCAATAGCGTCGATCTCCGTTCGACGATATTGGAGAGCGTCGAGCTCTGTTCGACGATCGCTGACCTGAAAAAAGATAGTTTAGCACTATCTGAGAAGCGCTGAACTCAGGTCGATGATTTCGGACATCATCGATCTCAGTTCGACGATCTTGCGGAAAATCGTCGAGCGCAGTTCAGAGACCAGAGACAAACTCTAGACACTAGAAAAAAAATCAAAATGTTTTCCTAGTCTTGGTCAATTTTAGAGTTTTAAAATCTTCGATCTTATTTTAGACTTCCTCCATCTAACATTCCTAACTGATTCAGAAAGAATGTATGTTTCTTTTCATCCAAGGGTTTGGTGAAAATATCTCCCTTTACAAATCAGTTGGGATATATTGAAGTTCAATTTTATTTTTCTCAACATTATCCCTTAGAAAGTGATGCCTAATTTCTATGTGTTTTGTCCTACTTTGGAGGACTGGATTTTGTGCTATAGAGATAGCACTGGTATTATCACAAAATATTTTAGACTTTTCTAAGTTGTAGCCATAGTCTAGGAGCTGATTTTGAATCCACAAGATTTGTGAACAACAACTACCTGCAACCATA
The DNA here is from genome assembly GCA_039583875.1 of Platanthera guangdongensis. Classification (NCBI taxonomy): domain Eukaryota; kingdom Viridiplantae; phylum Streptophyta; class Magnoliopsida; order Asparagales; family Orchidaceae; genus Platanthera; species Platanthera guangdongensis. Next base: position 73,947,543 of record CM077148.1, read on the forward strand.
TATTCAACTTCAGCAGTTGAAGTTGACACATATGTTTGTTTCTTGCAAAACCAGGAGACAAGTCTGTCACCAAAGAACTGACAAGTTCCACTAGTGCTTTTCGTGTCTATTCTGCATCCAGCATAGTCAGCATCTTAAAATCCAGTTAAGTCAAATGCTGAATCTTTTGGATACTAGAGACCTAGATTTGGACAACTTTTTTACATACCTAAGAATCCTTTTTACTAAGGTTAAGTGTGACTCTCTAGGGCTCACTTGGAATCTAGCATATATGCATGTAGCAAACATTATGTCAGGTCTACTAGCTGTAACAAATAATAAAGAGCCAATCATTGATCTATATGTTGTCTGATCAACAAGTTTCCCATGTTCATCAGCATCTAATACAACATTAGTAGGCATAGGTGTTTTCATACATGATGCTTCATACATACCAAATTTCTTAACCAATTCTTTTGCATACTTGGTTTGAGAAATAAATATGCCTTCAGCATGTTGTTTGATTTGCAATCCTAGAAAGAAGGATAGCTCACCCATGCTACTCATTTCAAATTTAGAATGCATTAGGTTGGAAAACCTTTTGCACAAATTTGAATCAGTAGAACCAAATATAATATCATCTACATAGATTTGTACTAGTAGGGTGTGGGACTTATGGGTTCTAATAAAGAGAGTTTGGTCTACTCTATCCCTTATAAACTCATTTTTTTTCAGAAGAAAGCATGCTAGGGTCTCATACCATGCTCTAGGAGATTGCTTTAGACCATATAATGCTCTAGGAGATAAAACTTGGGGGTTGTCTGACATAGACTTCTTCTTTGATATCTGCATTGAGAAAAGCACTCTTTACATCCGTCTGGTATACTTTGAATCCTTTGTGTGCTGCATATGTTAAGAAGATTCTTATGGCCTCTAACCTTGCAACTGGTGCAAAGGTCTGGTCATAATCTATCCCTTCTTCTTGAGAGTACCCTTGAGCAACTAGCCTTGCCTTGTTCCTTACAATGACTCCTTGATCATCCAATTTATTTCTGAACACCCACTTTGTTCCAACAATGGAGTGATCCTTTGGCCTTGGTACTAGTTCCCAAACTTTGTTCCTTTCAAATTGATGCAACTCTTCTTGCATTGCAATGATCCAGTGTGGATCTTGCTCTGCATCTTGAATGAATTGAGGTACAATTTGAGAAAGAAAGCAAATGTGCATCAGGTTTTGGTTGACCAGATTTCTGGTTTGCACACCAGCTGAGATGTCTCCAATCACTTGGGAGATTGGATGGTCTCTTAATGTTACTAAATCAAGAGGAGATGTTGATTGTTTACCAACCTGTGTTGTTGTTTCCTCTGGTGGTACAACAACTGGCTCTTCAAGAAGTTTCACTTCAAGATGTTGAATATCTTTTTCATCTTCACTGCTTTCATCTTTTTGAATAATTTGTAACCTGTCCAAGTTTTCAGCAAGAGAGTGTACCTGCAAAGGTTCTATTGTAGAAGTATTTTTCTCCTTGAAAGACATGTTAGATTCATCAAAAGATATATGAACAGATTCTTCAATTTTGAGAGTAGATTTATTATATACCCTATAAGCTTTACTGATCATGGAGTATCCCAAAAACACTCCTTCATCAGCTTTAGCTTGAAGTTTTGCTAAATATTTCTTGTCATTATTATGAATGTAACAAATACAATCAAATATTTTAAAGTAATCTACTTTAGGTTTCTTCTCTTTGAGTAATTAATAGGGAGTCTTGCCCTTCAGTTTATGTATTAAACTTCTATTCAACACATAGTTGGAGGTGTTCACTGCCTCTGCCCAAAAGGATAGGGGAAGGTGAGCATCTGACAACAATGTAGTATCAGATTCAATAAGGGTTCTATTTTTTCCTTTCAGCTACCCCATTTTGTTGAGTAGTTCTACGAGCTGAGAAAGTGTGCCTGATCCCTTCACTCTGACAGAACTCTTGCATAAGAAGAGAATCAAACTCTGTCCCATGATCACTTCTGATTAGGGCAATGTGAGTATTGAACTCACTCTATATGCATTTGAGAAACTCTGTCAAACATTTAAAGTTATCAGACTTCTTTCTCAGAAAGAACTCCCATGTGAATCTAGAGAAGTCATCTACAACCACTAAAGTATAAGATTTCCCTCCTAAGCTTTGTACTGTAATGGGTCCAAAAATATACATGTGTAACAGATACAAAATCCTAGGTGAATCACTCTTATTAAGTGACTTGAAACTATTTTTAGTTTGCTTGCCTAATTGACAACCATGCAGAGTCCTTCCTTCCTGTAGGGTCCAGAAGGTAGTCCTCTAACAAGGTTATACTTGGATAGCCTAGCAATGGTTCTAAGGTTTATATGTCTTAATCTCTTATGTCATAGTTTATTAAGTCTACAAATAGAGTTAAACAAGCAGATATCTACCTTGGTTGAAAGAAAATCTACAAGATAGATGTTACCTTTCCTTTTACCTATCAACACAGTTGTGTTGTCCTCTGATTTGATCTTGCATAAGGATTTGCTGAAAGTCACTTGGTAGCCTTCATCACACAGTTGACTGATACTGATTAAGTTGTGCTTCAGTCCTTCCACATAGGCTACCTTCTTGAATGTGACTGTGCCAATCTGGACTGCACCATATCCTTTTGTTAGTCCAAAGTTTGAATCACCAAATATTACTTTGGGTCCAAGCTTGGCTTTGAAGGATGTGAAATTGTCCTTGTTTCCTGTCATGTGCTTTGAGCACCCACTATCCAGATACCATTGCTGGTTTGATGTTGGATAGGTCTTCACCTGCACATAAAATAATTTACTTGTTTTTGACCCAGTTTACCTTGGGCCTAGGTTGATAACCTTTGAATTCAGAAAAAAAAGACATCCTTGGTTGACTCTTATAGCCTTCAGGATGATATCTCCTTGGAGGTATTATCCATTCAGTATAAGGGTTAAATCTTTGGGATGAAGGACCCCTAGGTTTGAAATTTGATTTACCTTTGAAAAAATTTTCAAAACTCTGATCTCGGCTCGACGATCGCTGAGCTGAGTTCGACGATCTTGGGTCAGATCATCGAGCTCCGTTCGAAGATCGACTGTGGCAGAGTTCAGGGTTTAGAGATCGTCGACCTGAGTTCGACGATTTAGCCTGAGATCGTTGATCTTCATTCGACGATTGTCTAGCTCCGTTCGACGATTTCTGTTGAACTCTTGTTTTCTTAGGTAAGTCAGAATTCTTCCTAGCTATCTCTACAACTCCCTTACCTTTATCATAGATAAACTTGATAGAGGTTGTTAATACTATAGGTTGGCTAGATGAGGCACCCAAGCACAGTATAATATTGAATCTTGAGTTCACTATGCTTGTGATGTCCATTAGCTTGATACTTCTCCCATTGAGGGATTCTTCAAACTTTTTGGCCTCTGATAGCTCACCTTTCAGTGAGACTATCGGCTCCCTACAGCATTCCAAATCCTCATAGAGTTTGAGGTTTTCTGATTTTAAAGTACTGTGTTCAGATAACTAGTTTCTGAGAGAAATGATTTCATACTCAGATTTTAATAAATCCAAACATAGTGCTTTAAACTCACACTTGAAGTCCTTAGAATTAAAATCAAAGGAACTTATTACCTGATCCTCTTCAGATTGAGTCTCTGATTCTGACTCTGACTCTTCTGCATCAGAACTTTGTTGTGAGGCATTGATAGCCATCATGTAGAATTCATTTTATCATCATCATCTTCATCATCACTTGAGCTGGATGAAGCTTCAGATTCTTCTTCTGTCTCACTCCAAGTTTCAGCAACAAACCCCTTCCTTGTATGTTTGTTCTTGCTGGAGGAGGGTTTGCCATTGCTGCTCTTCTTGAAGTCCTTTTTTTTCTCCTTTCTTTCCTGTCCTTCTTGTCCTTGTTTTTATTTTCTGGACAGTCAGACACAATGTGGCCTGGTTTCCTGCATCCAAAACAAATAATCTCTTTGTTATTGGATTTGTCATACCTTGGCTTGTCATGCTCTCTATGTGATCTTTTCCTGAAATCCGTCGTGGCCATTTTGTAAAACCTTTTTGCCAGTAGGCTTAGCAGCTCTTCATTGCCTGTGACCTTGTCTTCATGCTGATCTTCAATGGCTTTGAAAGCTATTGATTTTTCTTTTCTTGTAGCTGGTGAGGCAGCCTTCTTCTCTTCTTCTCTATTCTTGATGAGCAGCTCATAAGACTTGAGCTTGCCCAAGAGAGCTTCAGTTGTGATCTCATTTAGGCTTCTGACATCCATGATTGGCCAGATCCTTGAGTCCCAAGTGCTTGGGAAGCACATTAGGATTTTATCATTGAGCTCAGTCAATGAGATCTCTTTGTCTAATGATTTCAACTCATTGACTATGAGACTGAGTCTATTATACATATCTGCTACTGACTCAGCTTCTCCTTTCTTGAAATTCTCATATTGTGTTATGAGGTTAGATGTTCTATCTTTTCTCTCATCAGTAGATCCTGAGACTATCTCAGATAACTTGTCCCAGATGTCCTTTGCTGAGTTGCATTCAGCTACCTTTTGGAATATTTCATCAGACATAGTCTGGGCTAGAATGTTCATAGCCTTTGCATCTGCCAATTTCCATTTCTTGATTTCTGTCTCTGTTCCTGAAGGAGGTGGAACAACACTTGTACTTGTATTTTCTGGATGTCTTGGACACACTGTCAAAACAGAATTGAAAATGTCTTCATCAATAGAGTTTATGTACAGTCTAATCCTTGCCTTCCAAAGTGCAAACTTAGATAGATTGCACACTGGAGGTCTGGTGCTAGCATAATCTTTGTTTTGGGCCATGTTCTGTGAAGCAATAAATCTAGTAACAAACTTAAACAAACAGATCTAACTAGAGGGATTTTGGGTTCAGGTGTTAGCCTGTGAAACCACTATGGTGTGGTATTTTAACCAACCTGAGGTCTGGTATTTTAACCAACCTCGCTTTGATACCAATTGAAAGTGCAGGTTAGATCTGTTATACTCTAGAGGTGGGGGGGGGGGGTGAATAGAGTATGGTGCTTGCTAAAACTTTTTACAACTCTTATTGTATTCCTAAGTGAACAGGGAAGCAAATGAAATACAGCAAGCACAGCAACTACCTAATCAAAAAACAATCACAGAACAATCACAAACCACAGCCAGAAAACAAAAAAAAATAAGCAACCAGATGACACAAGGAGTTATAGTGGTTCCCCAACCAAACTGGGTACATCCACTCTTCTACCACCCTAGGTAGGAATCCACTGCAGGATGAGTTGATCAGGTGTCCTGGGCACCAATGAGCTTTTGATAAGGTACTCAAAAACCAAACCAGATTTTTTGATCAGGTGTCTTGCCACCACTAAGTTTTGACAAGGTCTTAGAAACCAACACAAACTTTTGAAGGGAGTTTGAAAAACCCTTTACAGCAGAGAGAGAGAGAGGGAGAGGGATGATCTTCTCTGTCAACAATCAGAGAGAAGATAGTGGATGTTGTCAAAGCACCCCCTGAGATCTATAGTTGTTCAGGAAGTGAAGCTTTGCAGTAGGGTGATAGGCCTTCAGAAGATTTGATCTCCAGCAAAAGATGATTCCAGCAGTAGCTGAAATGTGTGGTGTCTGGAGTCTTGAATGATGATGGCCTTTGAACACTGGAATCAAGAGGGATCTGAAAATTTCAGTATGTTGATCTCCTTTTGTGATGTATGTTCTTGTATGAATTCTAAGACTGAGAATATCTGCAACTCTTTCTCTTTTTGTTGTTGTTGTGATAGTTGTTGTTATTGATGTTGTGCAGCAGAAATGAAAAACTGATCTTTTATTCCTTAGATCTGAATAGAATATTTCTCTGTCCAAGATAGCCGTTAGCCTGTCATAAATGACTTCCTTAACTGCATTTTGTCTTCTAGAGGAAAGTACAATAAAACATTCCTTTGAAAATCCCTTGAAACTTGCTCCAGATTAATTGAAACGGCTACAAGATCTTTGACATAAATGCTGAGAATAATTCCATAACTGTCTGAATTTGAATCTTGAAAAACGTCGATCTCTCTAGAAAAACGTCGACCTGAGCTCAACTATCGTTGAACTGAGCTCAGAGACTGGACTTAGACTGAAGCAGAAAGCATCGATCTGAGCTCAACTATCGTCGAACTGAGCTCAGAGATAGAGAAACAAACTAGAAACTTGAACGCCGATCTGAGCTCGAAGATCGTCGAATGGAGTTCGACGACTCGTTGAAGTTGAGCTCAGAGATCGTCGAATGGAGTTCGACGATTCGTCGAGGTGAGCTCAGAGATCGTCGAATGGAGTTCGACGATTCGTCGTCCTGAGCTCGACGAAATGACTTAGTCTGCTGAACTGAAATATCTGGTCTTGAGGGTCTTGAGGGCAACTTTCAAACCTAAATACTAACCCTTAGACTCAATCTAATTGACCTTTAGATCTATACAAGGAGGTCGAAACAAATATCCTAAAAGACATAGTGATCCTTGCCCAAATCAGTAATAGGGTGTTCCAACAATATTCTTTTGCATTATCCGAGCATAAGATTTTAATGGATACATCAAACTGAGTCTGAATGGAGTGATAAAAGGATGTCCATACATCAAAAAGTTCAGAGCGGTCGCGTAAGAGATATACCCAAGTACAACGAGAAAAGTCATCAATGAAAGTAACAATATAGGAACTACCCCGACCAATGGTAAGTGTAGGAGCAGGACCCCAGATGTCAGGGTGAACAAGATCAAATGGATGGGTAGAACCACGATCTTGATTTGGAGGAAAGGAGGAGCGGTGATACTTGCCAAGTTAACAGGCATCACAATTAAGAGGAGGATGATGCGGCGGGAGGTGGGGCAGAAGTTGGCGAGGGAGCCGGGGAGGAGCATGACCAAGGAGAAGATGCAATTGGAGTAGGTATGTAGAGGAGGAGGAGAAGGCGGATAGAGAAGAGACGTTGTCGAGTGTTGGGTACATTGGAAAATGTGTAGCAGATTTGAAAAAGCCTCACCCTACTCAATGATATGCATCAAGGTGTATTTGATGTGTTTTGAGTTTATATGTGCAGGTTAAGTAATTGCAGGAACTGCAGAAAATTTCTAAGTCCATGTGTCGAAACCTAGAGAAGCAGTGTCGACACTTATGAAGGCTTGTGTCGACACTGGAGAAAAGCTGTTTCGACACTTGGAGTATTTGTGTCGACACCAGGAAAGGTAGAGTCGACACCAGAAGAAATGTGTCGACACATATAGGCAGTGTCGACACACTGTGAAGAATTGTCAACATAAATTGTGTCGACACATAGAGGCAGTGTCGACACCCAGAGAAACTTGGTCGACATCAAATGTGGCGACACCAGGAGGTTGTGTCGACACTCTACAAGCTTCAACAAAGTTAAAGTAAAAGAAGTATTAATGTCGACACAAAGGAGATGTGTCGACACACAGCAGAATTCAACTAAGATTTAAAGAAGAAGTACTTGTGTCGACACACTCAATCAGTGTCGACACATTCACCAGAAGCAGTGTCGAGAAGATGTTACAACGACAGAAGGAGTTGTGTCGACACCATCAAGGCTAGTGTCGACACTTAGTTCACTTGTGTCGACACTTGGTCTATTTGTGTCGACACATAATGAAGAATAGTCTCGACACTTTTAGACAGAGACAGTGATTTCAAGAAGTGACTGGATGACTTGACAGCTACCATTTCAACCGGTCTACTGCTACTATCAAAGCTGTCAGAAGGTTGTTAGAAACCGGATTAGCCGGTTACCATGGAGGAAGACTATATAAAGGCTTTCTCCTTCAATAGAAAAAGAAGATCAATTACAACCAACTAACAACAACTAAGAGAGAATTAATTATACAGAAGATTTTCGACAGAAGATCCAGAAGAAGTTGGAGAGAGAGAGCTGCATCTAAGAAGAGTAGTTACTGAACCAGGCTGCAAAGAAAGATTCAGATTGATATCTGGATCTTAAGTCAGAAGGTGATTAAAGATCAACTTCACAGAAGATTCAACCATACTGAGTTCAGATTCAAGAAGCTTTGAAGAAAGCTAAGGGAGGTTGATCTCTGCAAAGTTCTTCCAAGAACTCATCAAGAAGCCAGCCAACCCTTCTCTCTCTATCTGGGTTATGGTTAATTACTTTGTAAACATTATATTCTGTAGGATCCTAAGGGATCTGAATTGTAAGCCTAAACTTATAAAGGCTGAGGTAGGGCTTTTGAGCCTGAGTGTAGGAGAATCTATTCTCTGAGTGTAGGTCTTGTTGAAGACTGAGTGGTAGGGCTTTGTGCCTGAGTTGTAGGAGACTGTGTTCTCTGAGTGTAGGCCTTGGTGAAGGCTGAGGTAGGGCAGTTTGCCTGAGTTGTAGGAGTGGGGGCACTCTGATTTGTTGGAACCTGTTTGGGGTTCTGAGCTGTAAGATCTGAGGATCTGAGGAGAAGTTCAGAAGTTAGGCCGAATCTAGTACACTGCTAGATAGGCAAAGAGTGAAAGTGGATGTACCCAGACCTTGGGGAACCACTATAAAACCTGTGTGCACTCTGTGAATGTTTATTTCTGTGATTTCTGTGCTGATAGCTGTAGAATTTGCAATTGCTGTGTAAATTTCAGAACAGATTGTCTGCCTTTAAAGCAAGAGAAACAATACACCTATTAACCCCCCTCTAGGTGGTTATGCACTATTTATTTCAAGTGCTATCAAAGCCAGGTTACTCAAGAAAGGACTTAACAGTCAGAGTAAGATCCTTAAGGCAGATATAAGAATCAAGAAAGAATCAAGAAAATTGGTTCAGGTGAAAATCACAAGGAGCTGGGGTCAATGAAATTACCAATATGTAGAAAAGAGATATTTGGCATATGGAAAGAGAGGGTCAGACTCTTTATGGAAGCTTCTGACCCAAGAATATATATTACAGTCAAAGAAGGCCCATATGTGTCCATGAAGACATCCATTCTGGATGCAAATCAGAAAACTCCCAAGGATTTTTCTGAACTTACTAAAGATGAAATCATTCTGGTCACTATGGACAAGAGAGCCCAGAATATAATTATTAGTGCCATTGATGATTCAACATTTCAGAACTTAATTCATTGTACAACCTCCAAAGAAATGTGGGAAACATTAATAGTCTATATGGAGGGCTCAGAGGAAGTAAGACAAGATAGGAAGTCAATGTTAAATCAGGAATATGAAAGCTTCAGACAAGGAAAGTCTGATAGCATTACAGAATGTTTCAAGAAGTTCTATAGGATTGTTAATGAGTTGATGTCCTATGGAAGAGACTTCAGCAACTATGAGCTTAATGACAAGTTCTTAAGATCCCTGACTAAGGACTGGGACACCAAGATTTGTGCCATTAGGGAAGTGGCCAAACTTGCTGATATACCTCCTCCAACTTTGTTTGGAAAACTGCTATCTTATGAGATGCAGTTAATGGGTAGAAAGGAGGAAGAGAAGAATACTAGAGTGGAGCACAAGGAAAAGTCTGTGGCCTTCAAGATTGAAGCCACTAAGAAGTATAAAAGCAAATCTCCATCTACACCTAAAATAATTGCTGAGGCTGTCACAGAAAATTCAGATAGCAAGAGTTCTGATAGCAGTGAAAGTGATGAAGACTTTGCTGCTTTTACTAGGCACTTTCAAAGATTTCTAAAGAAGAAGCAATGGAGGTCCAAGCCTTCCACTTCTCAGGCAAAAGATGACTACTATCAGAAGAGAATGTCATCCAGGAATGACAGAAGCAAGTCCAAGCCAAGCAAAGCTACATCTTCAAAGATTGTGTGCTATTGCTACAATAGACAGGGACATGTAGTGGCTGACTGTCCTGAAAAGAGGAAGGAGTCAGCTGACAAAAAGAGGACTCAGGTTAAAAGCAAAAAGGAAAAGTCCTTTGTTGCTAAGAAAGACAAGAATCTGACAGACCAGTCATCTTTAGAAACAGAATCAGAAGCTGAAGCCTACATTTGATTTTTTGCTGAAGAGGAAGAAGATGAGTTCATGCAGCTAATGAACTCAATTTATGAGCATGAAGACCATCAGTGCAAGGGACTGATGGCTATATCTGAAGGAGACAAGTGCTAGGATAAGCCTGCACCAAGTAAGGTACAAAGTTGTTCTTCTAGTTCAATTTATAGTACTGAGTCAGAGTCAGATACATCTGCATCAAGTGATGTGGGTGAGTCTGAATCTGAAGGAGATATTCATCAGTTAATTGATGAATATAGAGACTTGTTACAGGCCTTGAAGAAAAGCAAAACCTTGGCCAAAACTCAGGCAAAGGAAATTGCTAGTCTTAAGTTGGCTGCAGTAGATTCAGAGAAATTGTTAGATCAAAAACTGAATGAGATTTCTAGATTGAAAAACATAACTGTTATTTAAATGGGCACAATCAATTTCAAGAATGATCAGATTAGAAATCTGGAGGTTCGACTTCAGAAGGAGATAGAAATTATGGCTAGCTTTTCTAAACCTAAATCTGTTTTACCCTTGATAGATGAGTTTGTACATCAAAAGGGTAAGGCTGGATTAGGGTTTAAAAAACCTGCCTGGACTGCTAGGTCCAAATTTAAAGGCAAAGCTCCAGCACAAAACAAGAAGCCTGCTATAGATAATTCATCTAGGGTTGTACCTAAACAAATGTACAACAAGTTTGAATGCTGGTGTTGTGGCAAGGTAGGACACTTTGCCATAGATTGTTGGCACAATTCTAGTGTCAAGGAGAATAACAGTCTGCCTGTGAGAAGACTTACATGCATATTTATTAGATTTCAGGCTAACATGAACCAAGGACCCAAAACTCATTTGGGTTTTAAGGTTAACTAGTCTTTTTTGTAGTTGAGTACAAGTGGCCATGCCCCAATATGGTACTTGGACAGTGTTGAAACCGGAAATCGGCCTCTTATGGAGTTCGACCCTTGGGGAAGGGGTGGTCTCGCGCCTACTTCGCACCTGCAAGAAAAACAACGAAAGAGACAAGAAAGGACAGACCCAAGGGCTCGGCAGGGAGGTCCCACCACAAACCCGGAAGATCTCTGAGCGCTTCCCCTCCTTAGCCAAGAGCCGAGCTAAGGTACCCTCAGAGAACAAATGAGAGTAAGGAGGCACTGGAAGCGTGTCCTCTGAGGTACCCCTTGGGTCTTATTTATAGATTTTCAGAATCTGAACTGCCAATAACCAAAAGAACTGACCTGGAAATACCAAAAAGCCCCTGGTTGGGCCTGCCAACAGCCAAACTCCGCTGTTCTGAATAGCTATGCGCAGTCCAACCTGGTCTGCCAACAGCGGGGCTCCGCTGTTCTGAGTAGCTATTCGCACCCATGGGGGTCAGCTCGCCTCCAGTTTCCCCGCAGGAGGCGGGCGCGGCCTGGCCTCGCGGCTCGCCTATCCTACCTGGGCGAGCGCGAGGCGATATGGGCGAGCTGTCCGTCTTCTGCCGGGCGGACCGACAGCCAGGTCGCGTGCGGGTTGGCCGGCGATCGTCGCGATCAAGGTCGCGACTCGCATATCACAGGTCGCCGGGCTTATCTGCTTTGGCCAAGGATTCCTTCTCCGACCCGCTCGCTCGCCTGCCGGCTCGCTCGCCTGCCGGCTCGCTCGCCTGAAATGGGCGGGAGCGGGCCAACCCTTCTGCCGCTCTGCTCAACCTCTCTGGCGGGACCCGCTCGCCGGACACGGGGTTGTACAAATCCCCGCTCTTTTTGAGCTTGAATCAAGCTCGGAAAGAATCATCCAACCCGCGTGTTCGGCGAGCACTGTGCTGAGCTGGCAGGGATTCTTTTGGTGGCCCCCACTGTCCGGCTATAAATACGTACCGCTGACCCCTGTAGGAGGCTCCCCAAATCCCTTTATTTTCTCTGAACAGACTTTTGTTTCTCGATGCCGGTTAGCGAAGAGGTGCGAGCTCGCCTGGCGGCAGCGGTGCTGCAGACTCAGGAGGAGGCCCTCGAGGCCGCCCCATGGCTAGTACGTGGATCTTCCGGCCCTCTCTTCAGGCCGGCGAAGGGAAAGATTGTTAGGCGTTCTCTGGCGGGTGACTGTCCGGGCTCCAGCTCGGCGGCGGGTGCTGAGGTCGTCCCTGGGGTACGTGGCCTTCCGCGGATTATCGCTGCTTCTCTGATTTTCTGTTTTGCAGGTAATTCCCTGTGAGGAGGTGGGGAACCGGGGAGAGGATCGTCCCCCTCCTCCGTCGCCTGAGAAGGTCGCGAGTTCCCCAGGTCTGGATCGCCCACCTCCGGAAACTCCCTGTCCGGCGGTCTCCCACGGGCTGGGGAAATCTCTTGAGACCCTCGAGGGAGGGAACTTTCAGGGTCGGCCGGGCTCTTCTCGCCCATCTGTCGGTGCGGGCGACGTGCCAACCCCCGGTGAGCTGGTTTTTATCGTCGGCTTTGTCTCTTGCTCGCTCATTCTGACCCCTCCCCGCTTGCAGGCTTTCACAGGGCCTCTCCTGAGACCGAGATGAGCGAAGGGTACTCGCCTCCGCCTGACGTGGACAGTGTTTCTGACTATCTGGGCGACCCGACCGATGCGGCGGGGATGAAGAGGCAGGTGACGCGGCTATTCCAGAAACACACACTGCTGCTGCAGGAGATCATGAAGAGAATCGATGACGACAAGGCCGAGACCGAGGCCCGGCTCGCAGCCTTGGAGGGCCCTCCGCGCGAAGCGGAAGACGACGATGTCACCTCACCGGGCGTGCATATAACGCGAGCCGAGGGGCATCTTAAGAGCGCCGTGGAGCAGGTCGGCCTGGCTCAGCGGGAGCTGGTGGTGGTTCGCGATTACCACGATCCCGGTGTGCCGCCTCGGTCGGGAACGAAGAGGCGGCACAGGTGGAAGTGGGTCGAGTACTGACCCAGTTGCTTGCCCCTCGCTCGCGGGATACCGCGGGGTTATCGTCATTTCGCAGTTATCTTGTATTTGTAGTTGCTTGCGACTCTTTTAGCCCGCCTATGGGCCTAACTATTTTGTTGCTGAGATGTATTGAAATTATCGTGCTGCTTTTCTTTTGTTTTCTGTGGGCGGGTTAAGGGGAAGGTCCATTCTTCCTTTTGCGCTGATCGGGGCGAGGGCGAGCCGAGGAGCTCGCTAGACGGGAATCTCCCGTCTTGCGCGGAACGGCGTGCGGGTGCGGGCTGGGGTTGGTTCGCCCGCACTGGTCTTCCGCGATTGCAGCCGGGCGAGAACCGTGCCGGATCGACCTTTGAGGTGCGGTCGTGCGCGGGAAGTCGAACCGTCGGATTAATTTTTGCTATCCGCACCCCATCTTTCGGCGGGAAGTTTCCCGCCCTCTCTCTTTTCCTATAAATAGGACTTGCCGGCCCTTATTTCTCCACCGACTCCAAACCCTCCTGCTTCCTGTTCCCGCGGAGTATCGTCTGTGTTCGCCTTCTGGCTTTTTCTCGCGCGTTCGGCGGCGACTCGACGAGTATGGGCGGAGGCGGTGGCGACGTGGACGGCCGAAGCAAGTGCGCTTGGACCTTCTCTGAGCATGATTTCCCTCGCGCCGTTATCACAGAGCGCGAATACTTGGAAGCTCTAGGCGACCATATCCCAGCCGGGTTTTCTGCGAGGCGACCCGAAGAGGGGGAGAAAATCAACGACCTGTCTAGGGATGAGCTCGCCATCCCTCTCGCTCACTTTGAGGTAGGCCTGCGACTCCCCCTGTGGCCCGAGGTGCGCCAGGTGCTAAAATACTTCGGGGTCGTCCTGGGCCAGATGACCCCGAACTCCATCGCCGTCATGATGGGGTTCGCCTGCTTCCTGCGAGAGGAGCGGGTGGAGTTCAGCCTCGCAGTGTTCCGGAAGCTGTTCTCCTTCAGGGCGAATCGAGACGGGACGGCCTACTTCTCCAGCGCCCACCTCAAGGTGCGGGAGACAGTTAACAAGAGCCACAACTGGCTGAAGAAGTTCCTGTTCGTCAAAGGGGACTTCGGCAACGTTCCCTTCTCGCCGGTGCAGCTCAGCGAGGCGAGCTACCGACCACCCAGCCTAGGCGGCCACGAAGCTGATCTGTGCGCGTTCTTCGCTGGGAAGAACTTTGAGGTCGCGTTCCTGCGCCGCCATCTTGACGACCTCGCTGCTGTCCCGCTGGGGGGAGGTTTGTTACTCGCCGCTGTTATACCTTATTCCCTTTCTTCCTTTATCTCACCCCTTCCTTTTGTCAGGCGAGCGCGACATCCCTCTGCATCCTCCTTACGAGAGCGCTCGTATTCCCCCCGGGGTTCTCGCCCGTGCGCAGGCTGCGGATGCCGCCCAGCGCGACATCCCATCGGTCCCGGCCAAGAAGCGGCCGGGTGGCGGACAGCCTGTCCCTCCGCCGAAGGTGGCGAAGACCGTGGATCATCAACCCGCCGCGAGCCAAAGAAAGGGCAAGGCCCCTGCGGTCCTACCGGCTGAGGGCCCCTCGCCCCCGCAGGTTGCCTCAACCAGCGACTCCCCGGTCAGGGTGGCGGGCACCTCCGCGCCGCTGGGCGGGTCTCAAGCTGCTGCGGAGCCTGTGCCGAGAGGGCATCGTAACTTTGGCTACGGCGAGAGGTACCAGGACGAGCTCGGCGTCCCGCTCCTGTCGTGGGATAAGGAGTCGAACCGTGCGACGATCTCGACCCTGCTGCCGAGCTGGATGGAGCAGGATACCATCGGCGGGGAGGCGTACAGCCTCTCCTTTGGTCTGTACTCGCGCGAAGACGCCGCCATTTATGACAAGGAGGAGACGCGAGTGCTGATTCATGAGAGCGCACGGGCCCAGCTGCACGGTCTGGAGCTGGCTCACATGGTGGGGAGGCGTTGCACCCAGGTGGAGCGGAACGCCGCGTCCATCCAAAAGATGGCGGATGAGAAGGAAGTGGCCCGAAAGCTCGCTCAGGCAGACGCGAACCTTCAGAGGGGGCGAGCCGACGCTGCCGAGGAGACCCTCGCGCAGTACCTGGGCGGGGCGGTACGTGCTCAACCTGAATTACCCTTCCCCTTTTTCGCGGGCACAGATCACGATTATTCTTATACCTTTCCCCAGGACGCGGCGACGGCGAGCCGGATGGGTGCCGAGATCGCCACCCTTGGCCAAGAGAAGGCGGCGTTGGAGGCGCGGGTACGCGAGCTGGAGGCCGCCGCCGCTGTCCCTCCTCCAGACAGCAGTGTCTGCCCGCGCGAGCACCTCTCTGACTACGACCTGGAAGTGCTAATGCAAAAGAACGCGGCCAGCGCAGCGAGATACACGATGCAAATGCTGAGGCGCGCGGATCTGCTTACGAGCGAGGCAGCGGGACTCTCGGCGAAAGACGTGGTGCCGGCGCTGTTTCTCCCCGTGCCGGAGCCTGGAGACAAAGGCTTCCAGCCCATTTAGGATTTCTCACCCCTGATCTCGCGTTTCCCCAGACTCTTGTAATTTATTCTTTTAGATGAACATTATCATGCATATCAATCTGTTCTGAGATGTGCGCGCGAGTTGCGCCTATACTTCGTATTTTTTTAGCTGTTGCTCTTTTTATAAGTGCTCTCTCGCCCCCTTTTTATTTCTTCCAACGCTGTTATTGCCGGATGGCGCGACCTGCCCCTGCGGCCCGGCTCGGGCGAGGTGGCTGCCCGTCCGCCGAGCGAGGCGAGCCGTTTCGTCCCTCGTGCGAGGCGAGCCGGCTCGTCCCCCGGCCGTATGCCTAATTCCCTGCGGGCTCTCGCCCAGGCCTTTGTGTTTACTCGGCCGCCTTTCCTGGGGCTTGAGGGTGGGGCTATGCTAGGCCCTTTATCCCTTTTCTCTGACTAACTCTTGTGATTCCGACCTGCTGCTCATGCCTTTCGAGTAATTCCCGGCCTCACCGGCTAGGTGGGAATCCGACAACGTGATTTGTTCTGGGTTGAAGGTTATCGTCTACTGAATCATTCCATCGAGTGACTTCCGGCCCTGCCAGCTAGGTGGAAGCCTGGTAGCGGGATCTTCTCGAGGCTCGGGATGACACCGAGTGACTTCCGGCCCTGCCAGCTAGGTGGGAGCCTGGCAGCGGGATCTTCTCGGGGTCCAAACACATTCCATCGAGTGACTTCCGGCCCTGCCAGCTAGGTGGAAGCCTGGCAGCGGGATCTTCTCGAGGCTAGGGATGACACCGAGTGACTTCCGGCCCTGCCAGCTAGGTGGGAGCCTGGCAGCGGGATCTTCTCGGGGTCCAAACATATTCCATCGAGTGACTTCCGGCCCTGCCAGCTAGGTGGAAGCCTGGCAGCGGGATCTTCTCGAGGCTAGGGATGACACCGAGTGACTTCCGGCCCTACCAGCTACGTGGGAGCCTGGCAGCGGGATCTTCTCGGGGTCCAAACATATTCCATCGAGTGACTTTCGGCCCTGCCAGCTAGGTGGGAGCCTGGCAGCGGGATCTTCTCGAGGCTAGGGATGACACCGAGTGACTTCCGGCCCTGCCAGCTAGGTGGGAGCCTGGCAGCGGGATCTTCTCGAGGTCCAAACATATTCCATCGAGTGACTTCCGGCCCTGCCAGCTAGGTGGAAGCCTGGCAGCAGGATCTTCTCGAGGCTAGGGATGACACCGAGTGACTTCCGGCTCTGCCAGCTAGGTGGGAGCCTGGCAGCGGGATCTTCTCGGGGTCCAAACATATTCCATCGAGTGACTTCCGGCCCTGCCAGCTAGGTGGAGGCCTGGCAGCGGGATCTTTTCGAGGCTAGGGATTACACCGAGTGACTTCCGGCCCTGCCAGCTAGGTGGGAGCCTGGCAGCGGGATCTTCTAGGGGTCCAAACATATACCATCGAGTGACTTCCGGCCCTGCCAGCTAGGTGGAAGCCTGACAGCGGGATCTTCTCGAGGCTAGGGATGACACCGAGTGACTTCCGGCCCTGCCAGCTAGGTGGGAGCCTGGCAGCGGGATCTTCTCGGGGTCCAAACATATTCCATCGAGTGACTTTCGGCCCTGCCAGCTAGGTGGAAGCCTGGCAGCGGGATCTTCTCGAGGCTAGGGATGACATCGAGTGACTTCCGGCCCTGCCAGCTAGGTGGGAGCCTGGCAGCGGGATCTTCTCGGGGTCCAAACATATTCCATCGAGTGACTTCCGGCCCTGCCAGCTAGGTGGAAGCCTGGCAGCGGGATCTTCTCGAGGCTAGGGATGACACCGAGTGACTTCCGGCCCTGCCAGCTAGGTGGAAGCCTGGCAGCGGGATCTTCTCGGGGTCCAATTACATTCCGATTTTCTGAGCAAGCTAGACACGACAATCCTGGGGGGGGGGAAGAGAAGAAAGACTTCATTATAACAAATCGCGTCGCTTACAGGTGCCTAGGGAAAAAACCTCTTCATGTCGTCTCCACTCCAGGTGAGACTCAGGGTCTCTCCCTCTACATTTTGGAGCCGATAGCCCCCTGACCTCAAAGCTTCCTTCACAATGAATGGCCCCTCCCAGCTGGGGTTGAGCTTCCCCACGGATGCCGACCTTCCTGCCGCATCCACCTTCTTCAGCACCAGGTCCCCTTCTGCAAATTGCTTGACCCTGACATGCTTGTCGAAGTATTTTGCCATCCTCCTTTTGACCTCCTCCTGTCGGATGGCCGAGAGGTCCCTCAACTCTTCCACCATGTCAAGGGAGAGTCTCAGCTCCTCCTCGTTCTCGGCTCGCCATTCCTCTCGGCCCTCTTTGGCCGTCCCGACTCGCGGCGTTTGGACTTCAAATTCTATGGGGAGCACCGCCTCGCATCCATGGGAGAGCTTGAAGGGGGTCTCCCTCGTGGCCGTGTTAGGAGTGGTTCTAAGGGCCCAAAGAACGGCGGGGAGCTGCTCCACCCAGCTCCCCCTCAAGTTTTCCACCTTCTTCTTGAGGAGATTGACGATGATTTTGTTTGCCGCCTCCACATGCCCGTTGCTCCTGGGGTGGTGGACCGAGGCGAATCTGAGGTCGATCCCAAGCTGCTCGCAGAAACTGGTGAACTCGGCACTGGCGAACTGAGGTACGTTATCGGTGACGATGGCTTGCGGCATCCCGTGGCGACAAATGATCTCCCCCCAGACGAAGTTCCTGATTACTTGGGAGGTCACCTTGGCCAGTGCCTTCACCTCCATCCACTTTGAGAAGTAGTCGATCATCACTAGGAGGAATCTTCGCTGGCCGCTGGCCTGTGGGAACGGTCCAACCAAATCCATTCCCCAGATTGCAAAGGGCCAAGGGGCCGTGACACTCTTGAGTTGTTGGGCCGGCTGTAGCTGGAGGGGGGCGAATAGCTGGCACTTATGGCATCTTCTTGCGAACTCTGCGGCGTCCCGGCCCAGGGTGGGCCAGAAATACCCTTGCCTGACTATCTCCCTTCCAAGGTCCGACTCCCGGAATGACTCCCGCACTCTCCGGAGTGGACTTCTTCTAAGATCCTCTGCGCCTCACCCTCGGACACGCAGCGGGCCAGCATCCCGGAGAGGGTCTTCCTATATAGCTGCCCGTCTTTAAGGAGGTAGTAAGCGGACTTGTGCCTCAGCTTCTTCTTGTCTACTCCCTCCGGATATTCTCCCGTGGAGAGAAAAACTACTACTGGATCCATCCATGAAGGCTTCCGGTCTATCTCCATGAGCTCCCCTTCTTCGATGGAGGGGCGGAACAGGTCGGTGATGGTGCCCCCCACCTGGGGGCCGCGCTTTGCTAGCTGGTCGGCATGGTCATTCTCTCCCCTCGGTACGTGCCGGATGGAGAAGGTCTGGAAGGTCCCTATGACTCCCTTCACTTTGACCAAGTATAACTTCAGAGCGGGCTCCCTTGCTTCGAACTCTCCGTTGATCTGGGAAGCCACCACCATGGAGTCGGTTAGGACCTCCACATCCAGCACCCCCAGCTCCCTGGCCAGGCGCAGCCCCGCTATCACTGCTTCGTACTCGGCCTGGTTGTTGGTAATGGGGAAATGCACCACCACCGTCTGCTCAATCTGAGTCCCTTGGGGGCTCTCCAGAACCACTCCTATCCCGAGTGAATGCCTTCCTGAGGCTCCATCCACCCTCACCTTACAAGGAGTCGGGCAAGTGAGCTCCTCCTCTGCTACTTCGACCACGTAGTCGGCCAGGAAGTCGGCCATCGCCTGAGCTTTGATTGAGAGCCGCGGAACGAAGGAGACATCGAACTCGCTTAGCTCCACCGACCACTTGGCCAGCCGGCCTGAGTGCTCCACCCCCTCGAAGATGTTGCGGAGAGGATGGTCGGTCACAACTCGGATCGAGTGCGCCTGGAAGTAAGGCCGTAGCCTCCGAGCTGAGACGATTAAAGCGAATGCAAGTTTCTCCAAGATTGGATACCGGAGCTCGGCCTTCCTCAGGACCCAGCTGACATAATAAATGGGGAGCTGCCTCTTCCCCTCTTCACGTACTAAGACGGAGCTCAAGGCCTCTGCCCCGACCCCGAGATATAAGAACAAATCCTCACCCTCCTTCGGCCCGTAGAGCAGCGGAGCCTGTGTCAGCTGCGCCTTGAGGGCCTGGAACGCCTCATCACATTCCTGGGTCCATTCAAACCTCTGGCCTCCCCTCAGCGTTTTGAAGAAAGGGGAGCATTTCTCCCCTGATCGAGAAAGGAAGCGACTCAGTCCTGCTAGCTTCCCTGTCAACCGTTGGACCTCCTTTGCATTCCGCGGGGACCCCAGCTCCAAGATGGCCTTAACCTTGTCCCGATTCGGCTCGACCCCCGCGGGGGTGAGGAGATGCCCCAGGAACTTCCCCCGGCTTGCCCCAAAGACACACTTAAGGGGATTCAGCCGCATTTTGTATCTGCGCAGGGTGGCGAACGTCTCCTCTAGGTCCCGGAGGTGGGAGTCCACGTCCCGGCTCTTGATCATGAGGTCGTCCACGTAGACCTCCAAGTTTCTCCCTCTTTGCTCTTTGAAGACCCTGTCCATCATTTTTTGGTAGGTGGCCCCGGCGTTCTTCAGCCCGAATGGCATCATCTTGTAGCAGTAGCAGCCGTCCCCTGTGATGAATGAGACATCCTTGATGTCCGGGGGGTGCATCCTGATCTGGTGGTAACCTGAAAAGGCATCTAAAAAACACATTATAGAAAAGCCGACGGCGGAATCAACCAGCGCGTCGATCCGAGGCAAAGGGTAACAGTCCTTAGGACAAGCTTTATTAAGAAGAGAGAAATCGATACACAACCGCCAGCGGCCGTCTCCTTTTTAACCATCACAACGTTTGAGACCCAGCCGGGGTACTGAATTTCGGACACGAAGCCGGCTTTGAGAAGCTTCGCCACCTCCTCCCTGATGGGTTCCGCCAGCCTGTCCGCGTGGACCTCTTCTTTTGCTGGACGGGGCGTGTTCCCGGGTCCAGGTTGAGGCGGTGGCAAGCCACATCCGCGTCAACCCCCGGCATCTCCGCGGCGCTCCAGGCGAAGATGTCCACGTTCTTCTGGATGCACTCCAGCATCCTGCCCTGGTCCTCCGGGGTCAGCCCTCCGCTGACGCGAACCTTCTCCATCCTTCCTCCCCGTGTGAACACCTCCAGCTCCACCACTTCTTCTGCGGCCTCCAGCCTGGACCGCTCTCCCCATCCTTCGGCGTCCCATTCTTTCAGAACGGGGACCTCTACCTCCATCTCTCCTTCCTTGGCCCTTACTTCGGCCACCTCTTCCAGATCTCCTCCTGGAACCGATCCACATAGCTCCCCAACGTCTCCTTCACCCCCTGCTTTATGTAGAACAGGGACTCGGACTCCTTCTTCCTCTTCTTTGAGGTAGTGAACCTCAACATGAACCCTCGACGCAGGTCCTCGAAGCAATAGATGGAACTGGCCGGCAGCTGGTGGAACCACTCCCTGGCCTTCTCTCGGAGCGTGATGGTGAAGAGACGGCACTTGAATCCGTCCGACATCTGACGGATGGAGACCACGTCCTCGAACCATTGGACATGCTGAACCGGGTCTCCTTTCCCGGTGTAGTAGGACATCTCGGGCTCCCTGAACCCTTCTGGCACTGGTGCTGAGGAGACCAGCTCGCTGAATGGGCTGCTTCCAACCGCCGGGCGAGCCGGCGAGTCCCGCGAGCCCAACTCGCCGAATCGGCCTCGGCCTGCCGAACCGGGGAAGAGCTCGCGCCCCGAGAGCTCGCTCCCCCGGCCTTCCTCAGCTACTTCCTTTCCAGCTCGCCGGCCAGGGGCGTCCTCGCCCAGAGAGGGGGCGGCCGCGATCTGGGCTGCCGGAGTCGAACACTCGGCCCGCACGCCGAGTGCGATCTTGACGAGGTCCAACACCTCGTTCCTGAAGTCTTCAAACATCCCTACTGTTGCGAGAAGCGGGGAGGGGGGGCGGCGAGTTCTGCCTGTCAGATCCTTGTCCTCCCGTCATTGAGCTCGCCGAAGCTTTTCTGCACTGACCACTCTCCACGCTCACCGCACCAAGATGTTGAAACCGGAAATCGGCCTCTTGTGGAGTTCGACCCTTGGGGAAGGGGTGGTCTCGCGCCTACTTCGCACCTGCAAGAAAAACAACGAAAGAGACAAGAAAGGACAGACCCAAGGGCTCGGAAGGGAGGTCCCACCACAAACCCGGAAGATCTCTGAGCGCTTCCCCTCCTTAGCCAAGAGCCGAGCTAAGGTACCCTCAGAGAACAAATGAGAGTAAGGAGGCACTGGAAGCGTGTCCTCTGAGGTACCCCTTGGGTCTTATTTATAGATTTTCAGAATATGAACTGCCAATAACCAAAAGAACTGACCTGGAAATACCAAAAAGCCCCTGGTTGGGCCTGCCAACAGCCAAACTCCGCTGTTCTGAATAGCTATGCGCAGTCCAACCTGGTCTGCCAACAGCGGGGCTCCGCTGTTCTGAGTAGCTATTCGCACCCCTGGGGGTCAGCTCGCCTCCAGTTTCCCCGCAGGAGGCGGGCGCGGCCTGGCCTCGCGGCTCGCCTATCCTCCCTGGGCGAGCGCGAGGCGATATGGGCGAGCTGTCCGTCTTCTGCCGGGCGGACCGGCAGCCAGGTCGCGTGCGGGTTGGCCGGCGATCGTCGCGATAAAGGTCGCGACTCGCATATCACAGGTCGCCGGGATTATCTGCTTTGGCCAAGGATTCCTTCTCCGACCCGCTCGCTCGCCTGCCGGCTCGCTCGCCTGAAATGGGCGGGAGCGGGCCAACCCTTCTGCCGCTCTGCTAAACCTCTCTGGCGGGACCCGCTTGCCGGACACGGGGTTGTACAGACAGTGGATGTTCCAGGCACATAACTGGAACAAGGGGGTTGCTGAAGGACTACACAACTATCAAGGATGGCCCTAAAGTAACCTTTGGTGGTTCAGAAAAAGGAATCATCAAAGGATTTGGTAACATATCCAGTAATCAGATTACTATAACTCAAGTGGCCTATGTAAAGGGTTTGAAACACAACCTCTTTAGCATAAGTCAGCTGAGTGATTTAGGATATGACATCTCATTTGTCAAGAATGATTGTCATATCAAAAGGTCAAGTGATCAAAAGATCATTTTGACAGGTTATAGAAAAAGGAATGTTTACTGTCTTGACATTGTTTGTGAGAACAATGTTTCTCCTATTTGTCTTGTAGCTGATGAGAGAGTCTCTCATTGTGTCAAATGGCACAAGAGGCTAGCCCATCTTAATTACAAGAATATTGGCCAACTCTTTAGCAAAGACTTAGTGAGGAATGGTCCTCAAGTTAAGTGTATTAAGGATGGGATATGCTCAGCTTGTCAAAAAGGCAAGCAGACCAAATCCACCTTTAATAGCCTTGAAAACAAGGATTCAGTGAGGTGTCTTTACCTCTTGCATATGGATATTTTTGGTCCTATGCCAATTCATAGTCTAGATAGGAAAGTCTATACATTTGTGGTGGTAGATGACTATTCTAGATATTCCTGGGTGTTCTTCCTAAGACAAAAATCTGAAACCCTAACTGTCTTATATAATTTTGTTAAACAAATTCAGAATGAGTTGGACAATACATTGGTCAAAATCAGAAGTGACCATGGTACTGAATTTCAATCTGAAAGTATGACAAGACTATGTTAAGAATTTGAGATTTTTTAGGAATTTTGCTCACCAAGAACACCACAGCAAAATGGTATTGATGAAAGGAAGAATAGAACATTAATAGAGGCTGGTAGAACCCTATTGAGTGGCACTTCTCTCCCAGAAAATTTCTGGGCTGAGGTAGTAAACACTGCATGTCTTGTAATCAATAGGGCTACTGTCACCAAGTGCCACAAGAAGACTCCCTATGAGATTGTGAAGGGCAGAAAACCAAATTTATCCTATTTCAGGATCTTTGGTTGCAAGTGCTATATACTTAACAATGGCAAATCTTATCTAACCAAGTTTGCTACCAAATCCCAAGAGGGGATCTTTGTTGGGTACAGCAACAATAGTAAGGCTTATAGGGTCCACAACTTGGTTACTCAAGTTGTAGAAGAGTCTGTACATGTAGTCTTTGGTGAAACAAGACTCATTAACTGTGAATTGCCAAGTAGTGTTTGTAGCTCTATAGGTATAACTGAGAGGATGGACAAGCTTACCATTACAGAAGATTCTACTGCAAATCAGCAAGTGGAAAATGGTGGCTGCTGTCCAACGGGAGTACAAGACTCTCTAGATGCAGAAGAAAACCAAGAGGTGCAGCTAAATGAAGAGGCTGGAGGTGTTCAACCTGAAGATAGACTACCTCCAGCAAATAGACACTTAAAGGATCATCCAGCCAATCAGATAATTGGTGATCCAAGACAAGGAGTGCAAACAAGAAGCAGGAATCTGAACATATTTCTTTGCTCCAGTTTCCTATCATAAGTAGAACCAAAGAAATTTGAAGAAGCAGTTCTAAACCCACATTGGATTGATGCCATGCAAGAGGAGCAAAATCAGTTCAAAAGATGCAAGGTCTGGAAGCTAGTTCCTAAACTCAAGGATCACAACATCATTGGAACTAAGTGGATCTTTAGGAACAAATTGGATGAGAATGGAATTATTGTAAAGAATAAAGCAAGACTTGTTGCAAAAGGATATAAGTAGGAAGAAAGTATTGATTTTGATCAAACCTTTGCCCCAATAGCAAGACTGGAAGCTATCAGAATGTTCATAGCTTATGAAACATATCAAGGGTTCAAGGTATTTCAAATGGATGTAAAGTCAGCTTTCCTAAATGGAAATATAAAGGAAGAAGTCTATGTAGAGCAGCCCTCGGGTTTTGTTGATCCTCTTAAACCTGATTATGTTTATAGACTTAGGAAAGCATTGTATGGGTTAAAACAAGCCCCAAGGGCTTGGTATGAAACCCTGTCTAGTTTCCTCATTGAGAACAAATTCTCAAGGGGGAAAATAGACAAGACTCTATTCCTGAGGGAATCTAAAGGTAAGATTATCCTAGTCCAAATATATGTTGATGACATAATATTTGGGTCTACTTAAAGTAATCTTTGCAGGAAGTTTGCAAAACTTATGCAAGGAAAATTTGAAATGAGCAGTATGGGAGAACTTAAGTTCTTCTTGGGTCTCCAAGTAAGACAGACTGAAGATGGCTTGTCCATATGCCAGTATAAGTTCACCCTAGAGTTGATAAATAAGTATGGTATGGAATCTTCCACTACCATAAAAAATCCTATGAGATCAAGTATGTCTCGAAGAAAAGATGATGCAGGGAAACCTGTAGATGAAACTTTGTATAGATGGATAATTGGCTCCCTTCTGTATTTGACTGCTAGTAGACCAGATATCATGTATGTTACATGTGTCTGTGCTAGGTACCAAGCATGCCCTAAAGAATCTCATCTGACTGTAGTAAAAAGGATTTTGAGATATCTTAAGGGTACCCCTTATCTAGGCCTTTGGTACCCTAGGAATAGAGATTTTCTACTGACAGACTATTCAGATGCAGATTTTGCAGGTTGTAAGGAAGATAGAAAGAGTACTACAGGCACCTGTCAATTTCTAGGTGGAAGACTAGTGTCTTGGAGAAGTAAGAAGCAGACCAGTGTGGCAATCTCCATAGCTGAGTTAGAATATGTTGCTGCAGGAAGCTGCTGTGCAAAACTTTTGTGGATTCAACATCAGCTAGTAGACTATGGTATTCAAGTAAGTAGAACACCTTTACTTTGTGATTCTACAAGTGCAATTTCTATAGCTAATAATCCTGTCTCACATAGTAGGACTAAGCACATAGAAATTAGATACCATTTTCTTAGAGAACATGTAGAAAAAGAGGACATTTCCCTAGAATATGTTAAAACAGATAATCAGATAGCTGATATGTTTACTAAGCCCCTTGATGAAACTAAATTCAATAAGTTCAAAATTGAATTAGGAATGTTGAACTTAGAATAGTTTGATAACATTTGGCTAAGTAAAATAGTGTCGACACAAGGAGTTGTCTGTGTCGACACATAGAAGTGGTGTCGACATTTCAAAGAAATGTTGTCGACACATCTAGAAGGTCCGTGTCGACACTTTAGAGAAATAAGTGTCGACACATCCAGAGTAGGTGTCGACACATCCGGGGTGGTATCGACACTTAGATTTAACACTAATTTCGTCGAGTGAAGTATCGACTAATCGTCAAACGCAGATGTATAAGTGTCGACACATCATAATTAGTGTCAACACATATAAGTTAGCACCGTTGTCGAGACTTAAGTAGTCAGTGTCGACACTTTTCAACAGTGTCGACACATTTTGAGGATTGTTGCCCCGCATTTTCACCTTCGTTCTAGAAAGGTATAAATAGGTCTTCAACATTATTTGTCGACACATTATCCATAGTTTTGAGACCAAAGTTGTGTGTCGACATCTCTCTCTTCTAAATTCAAGATCTCTCAAAACCTTAATGGCGTATAAGCTTGAGGAGAACGTGAATGAAGGATATGAGCTCGTACGACATGCCTTTGACGATGCGGAATCTGAAATTAAGGAGACAGTAACCATAATTACAGAGAATAAGTTGAAGTATCTAGTGTCTGAACCAACCAAGATCTGGAAAAAGGAGGTACTCGAATTCTTTGGTGCAGCAACTCTTGATGAAACTGGTCTCAAGCTTAAATCCATAGTCCATGGAGAAAAAGTAAAACTCACCCAGAAGAGTCTAAGAAAAGTTCTACATCTACCAAGAACTACAGAGGAAGAAGATGTACCTACATCTAAGACAAGGGAGGCACTGCAATGGGTTGGACTTGATTCAACCATGAAGATTGGATCAGTTTTTAACAGGAAAGGCATGAACATGCAAGATAAGTTCTTGTCTGAAGTAGTAGGGAAGGTGATTCTGTGCAAGCCAGGTGGGCATGATAGGATATTAGCTCACATGTTCAGTTTAATGACAAGGATCATTTTCAAACTAAAAATTGATTGGTCAGCAGTGATGTTTGACAAGATTAAGGAAAGTCTGAAGAAGCCCAATCTGGGTAGAATTATGAGTTTATACTTGGTTAGAACTATTCCAGAAGTAATGAACCAAGCTGCAGGTTCTAAGATAAATCACATGAGGAGAATGGATGTTAGGATTATCTCAAGGTGGGATAGGGTGTTAACCAAGGACATGGCTACTCCAGAAAAGAAAGTTCCTCATCATAAGAAGAAGAAGAAAGCCATAGTGGCTCCTGAATCCTCCAGTAGTTCAGAGGTGCAAGTAGTCTTCAATTCAAATGAGGAAGAAGGTGATAATACTAGAAGGTCCCCAGTAGGGAATAAAGGAGCACAGAGGTAGGGTGAGCAACCATCTGCTAGCCCAATTCACCTGGATCCACTCTAGGGGGAGCCTCAGCATATGGAAGAGCCAACTCACCTAGATAGTGAAATGGCAACTCATACAATCCTTGAGGTAATACATGAAGTTAATCAATCAATTTTTCATATTGAGGATGAAGTATTGACTGAATCTTTAATTGATGTTGATCAGCCACAAGATGTTATCATGGAAGACATATGAGTTGCTGATAATGTTCCTGAGAAAAGAAACTCTCTAGTCCCTACTCAACAAGAGTTTACTCTAGAAGAGCTGTTCCCTGATTTGGTACAGACTGAAATTGAGGGGGAGCAGGCAGCTTTTGTGGGAGAGAAAGCAGTATTTGAGGTGGAGAAGGTAGATCTTGAGGGGGAGCATGTAAGATCTCAGGAGGAGACTGCAAGGAATGATGAGGAACTGCCAAGGACTGAGAAAGAATTGCCTCCTACTCCTAAAGATAGAGTAGACATTGCCAGTACGTCTACTTCTGAAGATGAACAAGCTGCTAGAGCCAAGAAAAGAAAGCTTATGGTCTTCAAAAGAAGGAGTCAGAGCTACAAGAAGGCACTGCAAACAATTGCTCCACATCCTGCCCCAACAGCTGAATACACCTCTTTGTTGGTGGCTTTGCAGATCAAAATGGATGAGCAAAGGAAGGCTCTAGAAAAATATATGGATGAAGGACATAAATCACTTCAATTTGATCTGGCTCAAGACATAAAATCTATAAGATTTGAAGTGAATCAAAATAAGAAGGAAATGACTGACTGTTTTCATAAAGGAGGTAATGCAGTGGTTTACCTAGCCACTTATCAAGAAAAGATAAAGACTCAAGTGGATGATTTGGCTGTCAAACAAGGATATGTTCTTGAGAATCATATTAGAATGAATGACAATCTAACTGAATCACATAATGTGATAGTAACTGAAATGAAGACTCTTGCAGCTGCTCAGACTGAAGCAAGGACTGCTGCCAAGGCTGAGTTTGACAAGCAATTACAAGAAGGAATAGCTGCTGTAAAACTGCTATTACAGATTACGAAAAGGTTATTTCTGGACTGCTGCCGAAGTTGAGGGGTTTTTGTAAAGATGGAGTTAATTATATGGATAAACAGATCATGTTTTAGAAGAATGATCTGAGAGATCATGTGGCTAGAGAAGTCATAAAGGGGGAGAGGGTTTTAGTCAAAGCTGGATCTGACCATGCAAAATGCTGGATCTGACCATGCTAAATGGATTTCCAATAGCATCAGAGCCACACTTGGCTATCCACCCCTGTGTGATGATGATAATGTAGCTGAATCTGGCATTCATCCTGCATATTTAGGAGGAGAACAAGCTGAAGTTGCTCAGGTGATCTATCCTCCTTCAAATTTTAAAATGATTCATCAAGAAGTCCAATCTATGTACAGCCCTCCTGAAGGTAATAAGAATATTATTTTTGAGAAAGTAGATAAGCCTATGCCTTAGGAAGTTTTGAAAGAGCAAGAAGCTCAATTTTCTAAGAAGATATTTAGAGAACAGGCAGAGTTAAGGCCTGATTTTGAACAGTGGAGCCCAACTTCTAGAAATATTATACTAACTGCTTGGAAAGCTGCAAAGGACAATATTCTAGAGAGAGGCAAATGGTATTCTGAGCAAGAGTGGAGAAAACATAAAGCCAGACAAGAAGACATAGTGCAGTATAGAAGAAAGGCTAAACCTGGGAAGCTACCTCCTAATGCACAGGAGCCTAGCAAGTATTTCCATAAGCCTTATCATTATTTTGAGAGACAAAAGATAAGGGCTGAAGAACAGAAGAAGAAAGATCTTAAGGGCAAGAAGCCTGCTGATGACACTGATGCTCCAGTTCAAGCCAAGATTCAATCTGGCAAGGACATTGTCATCAAGGAGCCAGAGCAGCCATAAAATAGAATTTTCTTGAGTTTACATTTTGTAATCTTTAGTATTAAAACATCTATGTAAACTTTTGTTCATGAAACTATTGAAAGTTATAACAAAACATGTTTAATGCTTGTTCTGTGTTAGCATTATTTATTCTGTGATGATTTGTGTTACATGTTTTGTTTAGTAATTGCCCTGTCATATAATACTGTTATACATCATATTGAGTATTTGTTATGAATGGTGTATATCATTGACTAAGAGTTATGACTTCTCCAAATAGGGGGAGATTGTTGGGTATATTGGAAAATGTGTACCAGATTTGAAGAAGCCTCACCCTACTCAATGATATGCATCAAGGTGTATTTGATGTGTTTTGAGTTTATATGTGCAGGTTAAGTAATTGCAGGAACTGCAAAAAATTTCTAAGTTCATGTGTCGACATCTAGAGAAGTAGTGTCGACACTTATGAAGGCTTGTGTCGACACTGGAGAAAAGCTGTGTCGACACTTGGAGTATTTGTGTCGACACCAGGAAAGGCAAAGTCAACGCCAGAAGAAATGTGTCGACACATATAGGCAGTGTCGACACACTGTGAAGAATTGTCTACATAAATTGTGTCGACACTTAGAGGCAGTGTCGACACCTAGAGAAGCTTAGTCGACATCAAATGTGTCCACACCAGGAGGCTGTGTCGACACTCTGCAAGCTTCAACAAAGTTAAAGTAAAAAAAGTATTAGTGTCTACACAAAGGAGATGTGTCGACACACAGTAGAATTCAAGTAAGTTTTAAAGAAGAAGTACTTGTGTCGACACACTCAATCAGTGTCGACACATTCACCAGAAGCAGTGTCGAGAAGATATTACAACAACAGAAGGAGTTGTGTCGACACCATCAAGGCTAGTGTCGTCACTTAGTTCACTTGTGTCGACACTTAGTCTATTTATGTCGACACATAATGAAGAATAGTCTCGACACTTTCAGACAGAGACAATGATTTCAAGAAGTGACTGGATGACTTGACAGTTGCCATTTCAACCGGTCTACTGCTACTGTCAAAGCTGTCAGAAGGTTGTTAGAAACCGGATCAGCCGGTTACCATGGAGGAAGACTATATAAAGGCTTTCTCCTTCAACAGAAAAAGAAGATCAATTACAACCAACTAACAAGAACTCAGAGAGAAGTAATTATACTGAAGATTTTCGACAGAAGATCTAGAAGAAGTTGGAGATAGAGAGCTCCATCTAAGAAGAGCAGTTGCTGAACCAGGCTGCAAAGAAAGATTCATATTAATATCTGGATCTTAAGTCAGAAGGTGTTTAAAGATCAACTTCACAGAAGATTCAACCCTACTGAGTTCAGATTCAAGAAGCTTTGAAGAAAGCTAAGGGAGGTTGATCTTTACAAACTTCTTCCAAGAACTCATCAAGAAGCCAGCCAACCCTTCTCTCTCTATCTGGGTTGTGGTTAATTACTTTGTAAACATTATATTCTGTAGGATCCTAAGGGATCTGAGTTGTAAGCCTAAACTTATAAAGGCTGAGGTAGGGCTTTTGAGCCTGAGTGTAGGAGAATCTATTCTCTGAGTGTAGGTCTTGTTGAAGACTGAGTGGTAGGGCTTTGTTCCTGAGTTGTAGGAGACTATGTTCTCTGAGTGTAGGCCTTGGTGAAGGCTGAGGTAGGGCAGTTTGCCTGAGTTGTAGCAGTGGGGACACTCTGAGTTGTAGGAACCTGTTTGGGGTTCTGTGCTGTAAGATCTGAGGATCTGACTCAGAAGTTAGTCCGAATCTAGTACACTACTAGATAGGCGAAGAGGGAAAGTGGATGTACCCAAACCTTGGGGAACCACTATAAAACCTGTGTGCACTCTATGAATGTTTATTTCTGTGATTGCTGTGCTGATAGCTGTAGAATTTGCAATTGCTGTGTAAATTTCAGAACATATTGTCTGCCTTTAAAGCAAAATAAAAAATACACCTATTCACCCCCATCTAGGTGGTTAGGCACTATTTCTTTCATCGAGGAAGTAGAGGCCGCCGCTCTCAGTCCCAGTAGCAATCGTCCATTGGGAGTCCGGATCCTGAAAAGAACAAGAAGTAGGAGTGAATGTGACAGAGCACTGTAGTTGCTTGCATAAAGAAGTAACCGTTAATAAATTGCAAGGAAACTTCGGCACATAGAGGGTATCTGCCAGGAAAAGAGAAGGAGTGACTTGAACCATGCCCGCCCCATTGAACGTGGAGGGAGAGCCATCAGCAACTATGACTGGGGGCAACCGATCATGTGTGTCTAGATAGGAGAAAAATTGAGGATTGCCTGTCATATGATTTTTAGCACCAGAGTCGATCAACCATCATACACGAGTAAAGGCGTGGGCACTACTAGAAGAGGTGACCACCAATGCGGATAGCTTGGAGATGGAATCCATTGAAGAGAGATGACGAGAGAACAGGAAGCAGTGATAACAACAAGTTGCAAGCCGGGCGAACAGAATCAGGCCGCGTGTCGACGAAGGCCGCAGGCAGGAGAAAAAGGGAGGCCGCAACGACTAGGAAGCAGGAGCGGCTAGAAGGAAACAGGTCGCGGTGACTTAATGATGGGTCGCGGCAACAAAGAGGAGCAGCGAGAGAAGAGGAAGACAAGACGCGAAGACAGGTCACGGAAAGCAGAAAAAAGCCGTAGAACCAAGCTCAGGGAAAGAAGTCGAGCGGCTAGAAGGTAGCCCGTGGGAACAGAAGAAGAAGATGAATCAAGAGGAAAAGAACGTTTCCTCTGATACCATGTTAGAAACGAACAAAAACAAACCGGAAGTGAAACAAAAACAAACCGGAAGTGGTTTAACAGAAACTTTATTATCTGAAAAAGGTATCAATTACAATGGTATAGCCTCCCTTTTATAGAATGGAGGAGATGAGAGAGATTACAAATAAGCAATGTTGGACTAAAAATTTACAAGTATATGCGGCTTTACAAAAAGACAAACCGGACAGGCCGTGCGGTTAGACAAACCGGCTAACCGCCTGACCACAACCAGGATGAGAGAACAAGTTGCCACAAGAGACCGCTAGACCACCCGGTCTCCAAGTCGTCTGAGACAAGCCGCTTGACCGCTGGGACACCAAACTACAACAGCCCAGCACACAGACCGGCTAGGAGAAACTGCCAGACCGCCCGTTCTCCGAACAACAACAGACCGCCCGGTCTCCATCCTGTAACAGGAAGGGCGCGGAGTGCTACTTTACACTGATTTAGGCTGTGGAGCCTAAGGCCAGTGTGTGCGATGTTTCGATCGTGTCGGAGTTTACAGATGTGTTTCCCAAGGATCTCCCTGGGCTACCACCCCAGCGAGAGATTGACTTCATGATTTAGTTGGTGCCAGGTGCAAAACCTGTGGCCCGCTCGCCATATCGTGTTGCGCCTAAGGAAATGGCAGAGTTGAAAGTCCAACTGCAAGAATTGTTGGAGCAGTGTTATATACGCCCAAGCATGTCTCCTTTTAGCGCCCCTGTGTTTTTTGTGAAAAAGAAAGACGGTGGATTGCGGTTATGCATTGAATACCGCGAAATGAATAAGCTGACCGAGAAGAATAAATATCCGATTCCGCGGATTGATGAGTTGTACAATCAGCTAGTGGGATCGACCGTCTACTCCAAGTTGGACTTGAAATCTGTTTATTACCAGTTGAGGATACGGGAAGAAGATATTCCCAACACCGCATTTCGAACACGGTACGAGCGCTACGAGTTCATGGTCATGTCGTTTTGGCTGTGTAATGCGCCCTCGGTATTTATGGACTTGATGCACCGAATATTCCGAGAGTAACTGGATCTGTTTGTGATAGTGTTCATTGATGATATCCTGGTGTACTCGAGATTGGAAGCCGACCATGAGAAGCACTTGCGGTTGGTGTTGAATACATTGAGGCAAAATCAGCTCTATGCCAAGTTGTCAAAGTGTGAATTTTGGGTAGCGTTAGTGGCTTTTCTAGGCCATGTGGTGAGTGGAGGGGGGATAGCAGTGGATCCAGTGAAGATAAGGGCCATACAGGAGTGGCCAGTGTTGACTTCAGTGGCTGAGGCCAGGAGCTTCCTTGGACTGGCAGGCTACTACCGAATATTTGTTGAAAATTTCTCGCGGATTTCTTTGCCGCTAACCACACTGACGAGAAAAATCAAAAGTTCATCTGGACACTGGAGTGTGCACGAGCTTTTGAAGAGCTGAAGATTCGGTTGACCACGGAGCCTGTGTTGACATCGCCATGTGGTACCGATGGATTTGTAATCTATAGTGATGTCTCATCGAGCGGCTTACGCTGTGTTCTTCTACAAATGGAAAGGTGATTGCTTGTGGCTCACGCCAGCTGAAGGTGCACGAGCGAAACTATCGCGTCTATGACTTAAAGTTGGCGGCGGTGATCTTTGCACTAAAGCTGTGGCGACACTATCTTTATGGTGTGAAGGTGGAGATCTATACAGACCACAAGGGCCTAAAGTACCTGGTGGAGCAAAAAGACTTGAATATGTGACAACGAAGGTGGTTGGAGTTCCATGGGGACTACACCTTTGAGATTCACTATACTCCCGGGAAGGGAAACATAGTCGTGGATGCCTTAAGTTGGAGAGCTTCGGCAAATGCGAGCTGGTTTCAAAAGCATGATGAACGTCTCATTCAGGAGTTAGAAGGGTTAGAGATTTTTTGTGTTGACAAGAATTCTACCGCCAATGCATGTTTGAACTGGACGGAGGTGCAGTGTGACATTGCAGACCGGATTCGACGAGAAACATGGCTATATGAAGATCTCCTACGCTATGCGAAAGATGGGCCAGAGGCCAAATTCTCCTGGGATGACGGTCTTTTGCGGAAAGAGGGCCGTTTGTGCATCCTGAATTTGGGTAAATTGAGGGAAGTACTGATGTATGAAGCGCATTATACGAAGTACTCAATCAACCCAGGGAGCACAAAGATGTTCAAAGATATGAAAAAGTTGTTTTGGTGGCCAGGTGTGAAGAAATATGTTGCTCATTATGTGGCCAAATGCCAAACATGTGCTATGGTAAAAGCGGAATGCCAAAAGCCGGGCGTGTCCTCCTTTGGTCGACACCAGAGTTTTGGTCGACGAGCTGCGCTCTACGATCATCAAGTATGGGGTACACGGCCTATGACACGGGTGTGTCACAGGGCGTGTACTGCTGTATCGAGAGGTCGACACTTTTCTCTCGAGTAGGTAGAAAAGTACTCGAGCAAGTGGGGGGTGACACGGGCGTGTAATCCCTGTGACACGGGCGTGTCATCCCTGTGACACGGGCGTGGCCGATCGGGGTACTCAAGTAGTTGGTTTTCTCTTGAGTAAGTCCTCTCGAGTAGGTCTCGAGTGGGTGACACGCCCCATGTCACGTGCGTGTCGGTCATGTGACACGGGCGTGTCGGTCATGTGACACGGGCGTGTCATCACTAACTACTCGAATAGTCCTCTCGAGTAGGTCGTGAATATGACTCGAGTGAGGTACACGCCTAGTGTCATGGGCGTGACTTTGCCGTCACGGGCGTGTACGCTTACCATGACCTATTTAGGGATAAGGCGGTTTGTGCATTGCTTAAAGACATGGCCTGTGACATGGGCGTGTCACAGGGCGTGTCAGACCCGAAAAGTGAATTTTAGGCTTTTTCGTGGCCGTCCATTTTCTTCAGCTGGGATCTAACAGCTGAGAGCCCTCCCCACTTCCTTAAGGACGAGATTTGAGAAAGAAGTCTCATTATGCTCTTGCCTCCATCTTTCTAAAAAGCTTAAAGAGAGAATGAGAGAGGAAGAAGGAGGAAGACGAAGAGGGCTGATCTCTGGTGGAGCTTGAGAGTGTCAAGTTGAGATCCGAGGCCATCTTTGCGGAGGAAAAGCTGTTGCGGTTATTTCAAGCCAGCTAGGAGTTCATGGCACAGAAGCGGTCTTCAAGGGTAACGACCTTTCTTCCTAGCCATGTGAAGGCTTCCTTTTTGGCATACGCTTATGATTCCCCCACCAAAGGGTGGCTGATTGTGGGAGTCATGGGGTGGATTCATGGAATCCCCATTTCGTTGGCATATAGATCCGGAAATTGAGTACGTAATAGGCATGCTGTGTGAAGCCCATCTGGACAGGTTGGTCTGGATTGGTGATGTTGCATACGAACTGGAGAAGACTCTGTGATAAACATGTAGTTTAGGAGTAGACGGGTTGGGCCTGTGAAAGCAAGTAGTAGGAAGTACTGGAGTGGTAGTCCAGAAAAATACCCGTAGAATGCTGGTGCTGTTGGGTTCTACCTGTGAAAGGAAGTAGCAGGAATTACTGGATTGGAATTCCAGGAAATACCCTTGTAATACTTAATGTTCATAGGGAGTCCACCTATGAAGAGAGTAACAGGAAGTACTGGCATGGTAGCCAGGAAAGACCCCAGACATTTGTGATATTTGCGGTGTCAACCTACGAAGAAAGCAGCAGGAAGTACTGGTGTGCCCAGGAAAGACCCGCAAATGTTTTGATAGGAATGAGTGTAAGAGAAATACCCAGGCTTGAATGCCAGAACAGGATTGGTTAGACCGACCCGCGCCTTTTGTAGCCGCGAGTACGCCGTACTCGGTGATGGCAAGGCGATTTGAGCAACGGGGGGGGGGGGGGGGAGGTGGAGGATCTGACCTGCGTTATGTCCGTCCGACGTGAGACCGAAAGGTGCGGTCTGTTGGAGCGCATAGCAAGAGTCGTAGGCCTGCGTGCCATGACACAATGGGGGGCTACGGGCCAATCCCAGTGCATTACGACTAGAACTCCGGTTGCACGACATGGAGTAAATGCTCAAGTGATTTACCGTTGGGCTGCGACCCTGATACAGTGGTGGGCAACTGGTTCGTCGGTATACCAAGAATGTGCCCTGAGTGCACAGACTGTCGGGTCGGGTGGCTGACGGTGGTGATGGCATCTGTGCGTGAAAGCACATTATATGAGATATTTATATCATACATGCTTGTGATATGCTATGCCTGAAGGGAAGAATACCGCTGCCCCGAGAAAAGGGGTAGGGTCGTTATAATTTGGTCAGCTGAATGCTGACTGTTGCCTCTGTTTGCCACCCTTGGGTGGAATGTCCCTGTGCAGGTGCTGGAGAGCCGAGCAGAACGGATAAGGGTTGAAGTCCCTGCTGCATTTGTTGCTGCCGTTGTTATCTTTTTATATGGCCGACCTGCATGCCAATGTTTGAGGCCACTATTTTGAAAGCCCTGTAAGGACATAAGGCCAACTACTTTTATGTGTAAGACATTCCTATCATGTATAAAATGTGGGGTTTTTATATGTTGGACATTCAAGTGTGGAGTTCAAGTATAGCATTTTATGCTTCCGCTAGAATGCAATGTGTTAGGTGCGCTACGCAACTCTGGTATCACTCTATAGCTTCATCGTCTATTTTGTGGTATATGCTGTGGGGCCCTTGCCGGACATTCTAGTATATATTATATGAACGAATGGGGTTGTTAAAATACGTCTATAGACAAAGGTACCAAATGGGCTGTAACGCCCCCGATTTTTCGGCAATTATTTAAATCCTCGTTTGGCGTTACGATGGTGCATTTCCGGCTCGTGTCATTGTTATAGTACCTTGTTAGGTATTCTTAGAGGTTATAGCCAGTTGTATGGTTTCCCCAGCTAGCCGTCATCTGTTTTTGAGGTCCGGCTGAGCCTCTTAGGGAATCCTTGTGCTTTGGCTTCGGGAGGTGTTAACCCGAGTGTTTGATCGTCGGAGGTTGTTTCCGACTTCTCATTTGTTTTCATAGCCTGAGTGTTTAGCTACGGTGCGAGTTTGGTCGAATCCGAGATCGTTTATTTTTGTGTCGATTCGACGGTGGCTTGTTAGCGGGTAGTCATTTTATTTAAGCGTGTATATATGTTTACGCATTCTGGCTTGTAGAGTGATTTGAGCGTGCCGGTGAATTAATGCATACGTGCACGTGCGTGCGTAGCTTTATAAAAAATATTTATGTGCATGTTTATATGGGGGTGTGCGGTATGATCGTAGATTTTCATGTTTGTACTGTTATATGACTGTTAATGCTAATGTTAATATATAATTTCGTGTCAATGTTAATTTATGCATATTAGTGTGCTATTAGTATTAGTGTGCATATAAATGTTGATTTACGC
Organism: Platanthera guangdongensis; assembly: GCA_039583875.1. NCBI lineage: Eukaryota > Viridiplantae > Streptophyta > Magnoliopsida > Asparagales > Orchidaceae > Platanthera > Platanthera guangdongensis. The sequence goes on from CM077148.1 coordinate 73,984,272, forward strand.
ATATAGCGTCCTGTTATATAAGGGTGTATGCCTAATTATGTGTTGAATATATATAAGTGTGGGTTATAGGGTTGGCTGCCATTATAACCTTTACTAAATTAATTTAGTAGTTTGTAGGTTATATATATAAAGGTTTTGATTAGGTTTAGGTTTCCTTTCCCCAAACCCGGCGGCCGATTGCTGCAGCCCGAGCGGAAGACAGAAAAGGGCGGAAACTGGAGGCTCACCGACCGGCCATTTCCCTGCCCAGCAGAGGTCGAAAGCCCTGTTTGAGGCCGGATTCGTGCTCCTTTAGGCAAGACCTTCGTTCCGAGGAAACTATTTTGGGATTTCGCATCTCCTTTTCCGATCGGGCATAGAGGGTTCTTGCTCTTTCCTTGCTTTGATCGCCCAGATTTTCTTGTCCATATTTTTCATAGGTTGTTGCTATGATCTTGTCTTGTTGGGAGGAGTGCTGTTGGCCGAATTTCTTCAAAAGCCAAGGCAAGTATCCACTTGCCAAAGTAACTTTTCCATGTTTAAATTTGGTTGAATGATTCCATGAGAGTGGTTGGTTGTTCTTGGTTTTTATATGAAATTAAGATCGGTGCTTTATTTCCATCATTTGGTTTTCCTTCCCTTGTTAACTTGCGGTTTTCCTTAGGTGTAAATGATTGTTATGGTTTTGTTTTAACTAATTCAAGAGTTTTATAATAGTTGCCCCATGGTTGTTCTAAAATCGGATCGGTATCAAACCACCCAAATCCCTTGTCATTCTTGTTTTTTTTGTGTGGGTCAATCCTCTTGTTTGAAATTAGTGTCAAGCCCCTTGTTAATGTTTGGCATCAAACCACCCAAGTGGATTGTGTAGGGGTCCAATCTAGCTAAATGTTCATGGTTGTAGCAAGTTAATTATTCGGGTTTTGTACCAAGCTAATCATTTAGGTTTAGTTGGAGACCAAACTACTTGGTTATATTTAATATTACACTGTTGTTAAGCGTTTAGTATCGAGCTTCTTGCATAAATTTTGTGTCATATCACTTTCAATTTTTTTTGTGCCAAACTACTTGGTTGGGGGAAACTCGACGTTTAGTCCGTTGGTGTGTGTATAAGTCTCTTAGGTGGGTTGCTCTAGAGTGTTTAGGGTTCAGTGTGACTTCTTGGTGGTTCATGGAACCACTAGTAAGAGTTTTCCCGAGTCATTTAGTGCTGGAGTAGGATGTGATTTTGAGGTGGGTCGGACCGATGCCGCCACCCTTGTTTTACTTCTTGTCTTATTAAGACAATATGGGTTGTTTGGTTGAGTTGGACTGATGCCACCACAACACCTTGAGATATATAGGCCTGATAAACTTGGTTGGACCGTTGCCACCAGCCTAGGCCCTGCTTACTGATTTTGTCCATCTCCAGTATTAGGTGACTCTTTCTTCTCTAGCTTTATGCTAGGATTTATTTATTTTGCTAATCCTTCTTGCAGAGATTTATGAAGCTTGACTTCATCCGTGCACTTGGTGCACCCCCTTTTTACTCACTTTTGACAAGTATTTTTCCTTCACCTGTTTACTTTATCCTTACCTATTTCACTTCTTCTTTATACTATTGTCTCATTTTCCTATTAATAAATTGCCTTGCTGAGGTGTTCTTTTCTTTGAATGCCTTAGGTTCAGGTGTATAGCCGACTGTGCGGCTAGGTTTCTTCTGAAGCTTGCTAGTGCTATAGCTGCTGCTGAGTTTTCTCTTCCTCACTCTTGGGAGGTAGTTTCTTTAGACTAGTAGTACATATATGCCTACTCACCAGTGGGTTCGTGTCAGTCGTTGACGCCCACTTGTGGTTTCTCTTTTAGATGCTTTGTACTTTGCTTATACTGCTAGATTTCCTGTTTTGGAGTTTATTCAACTTGCTCTTGGGAAGATTTATGCTAGGTTGCTAGTTACTTTTAAAATCTAAAAGCACTACTATATGTATATCTCATGATCAGCATGCTTTATAAAACTCAACACTACTTTTCCAAGCGACGTAAAAGAATATTTTTGTATATATGGTATAACATAAATGTAGGGTATGCTTAGTATAGGTTGTCCCCTGGGACACTTATGCTCTCTTCTAGGATGTCATATGTAACTAAATTAATTTCCACTGCATATAAGTATAGTTTTTAATTGTGGACTAGCTGATCCACTGAGCCGAGGGATACGGCTTCTAAAATATAATTGATTTTTACATCATTAAAGCTTATGATTTTTCATAGTCTTAGTAGTTGGTGGTTGCCTGAGCGTCGGCAGTTATCCCCTGCCCGACGTGGCATCACAATGCGTGTTTTCTCCTACTCTGATACCTCTTAAATTTCGGATAAAATGCGGGCTATGACAGTTTGTATCAAAGGGAGGTTGCTTGACAATTTGTCGGGCAACCTTTCCTTGTAGGTATTAGAAGTTTAGCATCATATCATACACACACTGATATGTCATCAGCACGTCTTGGCTGAAGCACGAACACTACACTCATGGCATAACATGAAGTATACAGGGCATATTATGTAGTATGAGATGCATAATATGTGTTTGTATATGGATCCACCATATGAGGCAACATGTGAGGGTTATGTAGTATGGGATGCATAACCTCACCACAAGAATGCAACTAGCACTTTTTCCTTTTCGTTTCATGGGAATGTTATGTAGTATGGGATGCATAACATTTTCATGTGTACACCGCTCATAACATGCATTAGGGTCTTTTTAGAATGCATAGCACAATCATGCATAGCATAACATTGCATAAGCATAACGTGCCAAGCTAAAGACTTGCAGGATGACATACGTACACACATGGTTTTGAGTCAAAAAGAATATAAATTCATGCATTCCCAATATAGGCACAAGAGTTAGTGTGATGGTGGTGAACCATCTTAGGTTAAGCATGGCATTATTTCTTCTGTATAATATATATATATATATATATATATAAAACCCTAGAGCAAGTTGGCAGTTAAAGAAAGTACTTATGTAGGTTTGTCTGTACCTGTTTGTTTTGTCCTAATAGTTGAACTAGGTTCTGATGATTGCTTGTTTGTTTTTTGTAGTATGACGCCTAAGCGTAGAGTGATGAGGTCGACTCCCCAATCTGAGGGTGAGTCTTCTGGTGCCCCAAGCAGTGCAGTTGTGGAGAGTCTGAGGCAGAGCAATGAGGCTATATCGAGGCAGATGGTGGACATTCAGTCTGAGATCCAGTCCCTGATATCGGTGGTAGCAGGACTAGCCCCGAGAGCACAGGATCCTGCTGCGGGTATAGCTGTTCCCGCACCTCCTGCACCCCCAGCCACTTTGGTGACTCCAGTGGTGGTGCCCCCTGAGATGGCTTTCATCACTCAGTTCCAGCGACTGCAACCCCCTACCTATTACGGTAACGCAGACTTCATGATATTGGATGACTGGTTGATTTCCATAGAGGAAATGTTTCATTATTCTGGAGTGTCTGAGAATCAGAAGGTGATGTTGGCTGCCTATCAGCTGAAGGGGTTAGCAAAGAGCTGGTGGATGAGGGAGAAGGTGGGATTGGTAGGAGGAAGCACTTGGGCTTCCTTCAAGGAGATCTTGATGCGGAAGTTTATACCGTCAGTGGAGCGAGACAGGCTGATGAATGACTTCTTACATCTGAAGCAGAGGCAGCTCACAGTCAGCGAGTATGAGATTGAGTTTAGCAAACTCAGTCGCTTTGCCCCTAGTTTGGTGAGCTCAGAGGAGGATAGAGCGAAGCGTTTCCTCGGTGGCCCGCGGAGCGATGTTCAATAGCTAGCGGTCGCTCATGGAGCGGTGAGTTATGCTAGGGCAGTTGAGGTCGCTTTGAAGGTAGAGGCCATCGAAAGTGCGAAGCAAAGAGGACAACAGGCGAGGAATGAGAAGAAGAAAGCTGTTGAAGCAAAGAGGCCCCAAGTGCCCGGTGCTCCCTCGAGGAAGAGGAGCAAAGAGGTCTGTAGTTTTTGTGGCCGGCCGGGCCATCCTGCTGAGAGATGTTTTAAGAGGGCGGCGACGCAGAAGGAGCATGTGCATGCTATCCAGGGTGCTCCCAGGAAGAATGTGGTGTGTACTCTGTGCAAGAAAGAGGGGCATGCTGTTGCCCGTTGCTGGTTGAAGGACAAGGTCTGCTATCAGTGCGGACAGAAAGGTCATACCAAGGCCTGATGCCCACAGCTCCAGTCTGTGCTCCGACCAGTTCCCCTTTAGTCCTTGGCATTGCCTCATCCCATGGATAAGGGCAAAGGGAGGCTGAATGTGATATCATCAGCGGAGGCTCAAACTTCGACGCAAGTCATTTCAGGTAAACCCTCCCGCTAGTCTTTTACTTCCATTGCAGATTAGAGTGGTTATTGTTTTCTTAATTGATTATGCAATTTTCCCATTTATATTTATATAGGGAGTTTTAAGGTAAAGAAACACTGGGCGTGCGTTCTCTTTGACTCAGGTGCTACCCACTCATTTGTGGCTAGGGCCTTTGTAGAGCGCTGCCATTTGGTTCTTGATCATGTCGGTGATGCCTTTTGCATCAAATTCCCCTCATGTGATTCCATGATATCAAATCAGGGCATTCTGGATTGTCCTATTATGTTGGGGGATTTCCCGGCCAAGGCAGATCTGAAGGTTATAGGCTTGGAAGATTTCGACGTCATCCTGGGTATGGATTGGTTGTCCAGATATGATGCGGTGATCCAGTGTAGGGGTAAGCGCTTGGATTTCAAGAAGGACAACGGTCAGCATGGGAGTATTTATGGCGATCCGCGCCAGGTCTCTCCGGTGATTTCTGCGGTATGTGTTCAGAGGTTATTCAGTTCTGATTGTTTTGCTTGCTTAGTCTCAGTGCTGGGGACTGTTAGCAGTTTTCCGCAATTGGATGAGATTCCTGTTGTTCGTGAGTTTTCTGATGTGTTTCCTAGCGACCTTCCCAATCTTCCTCCCGTCAGAGATGTCGAGTTCGTGATTGATTTGGAGCCGGGTACGCGTCCTATTGCTAAGGCACCGTACCGGATGGCCCTGCGAGAGCTGGAGGAGTTGCGTACCCAGCTGGATGAGTTATTGGAGAAGAGTTTCATAAGGCAGAGCTCGTCGCCCTGCGGTGCACCTGTCCTCTTTGTGAAGAAGAAAGATGGTTCGATGCGCCTTTGCATCGACTATAGGGAGTTGAACAAAGTCACCATCAAAAACAGGTATCCCCTGCCCAGAATCAACGACTTATTTGATCAGTTGCGTGGTAGCTCTGTGTTATCCAAGATTGACCTTCGATAAGGATATCATCAGCTCAGGATCCGGGAGTCGGACATTCCACGGACGGCTTTCCGATCGAGGCATGGACATTTCAAATTCCTAGTTATGTCTTTTGGGTTGACCAACGCGCCATCAACATTCATGGACATGATGAACCGGGTGTTTAAAGATTTTCTGGACAAGTTTGTGGTCGTATTCATAGACGACGTTCTGATTTATTCTCGGAATGCTGAGGAGAATGATCAGCACTTGCGGTTGGTGTTATCTGCCTTGAGAGATCATCAGTTGTACGCCAAGCTGAGTAAATGTGAATTCTGGTTGCCTCAGGTTTCCTTCCTGGGTCATGTGGTGAACAAGGATGGCATTTCAGTGGACCCGGAGAAGATTTCTGCAGTGATGGATTGGCATAGGCCGAGCACACCCAAGGAAATCAGGAGCTTCTTGGGGTTGGCCGGCTATTATAGAAGATTCGTGGCGGGCTTTTCTACTCTGGCAGCGCCCTTGACCAAGCTGACACAGAAGAATGCGGCCTTCATTTGGAGCGAGCAATACGAGGAGGCCTTTCTGGAGCTAAAGAGGAGATTGTGCACTGCTCCTGTCTTGACATTGCCTATGGAGGGCCAGGACTATGATGTATATGTGGATGCCTCGCATGTTGGGCTCGGAGGCGTGTTGATGCAAGTGGGGAAGGTGATTCCGTATGGGTCGCGGCAGTTGAAGACTCATGAGCGGAATTACCCTACGTATGACCTCGAGTTCGCGGCGGTGATTTTTGCGTTGAAGCTGTGGAGGCATCTACTCTATGGGACTCAGTGCAAGATTTTTACAGATCATAAGAGCCTGAAGTATGTGTTTACACAGAAGGAGCTGAATCTACGCCAGCGGCGGTGGCTAGAGTTTGTGGCCGATTATGACGTGGAGATCCAGTACCATCCAGGCAAGGCCAATGTGGTGGCCGACGCCCTGAGCCGCAAGACAGGGAAGATCTTCAACCTCACGGCAGACCGTTTAGTGGAAGAGTTCTTGTTGATGGACATCTCCATGGCATGCTGTGATTTGCAAAGCAGTTTGGCAGTGGCAGAGCCATCTTGGATTTCACTAACTAGGTTGCACCAGAAGGATGATCCAGATTTGTTACACCTGTACCTCAGGGCTGAGAGAGGGGATTTTCCGGATTTCTCTATCGATGATTCGGGCACCTTGAAGTACCGCGGCAGGTTTTGCATCCCTGCGGTTGGAGACATCAGCAGTATGGTATGCAAAGAGGCTCATGGATCCAGTGTTGCCTACCACCCAGGATCCGCCAAGATGTATCATGATTTGAAGCAGATCGCCTGGTGGTATGGTATGAAGGGGGATATAGCTTGGTATGTTTCTGAATGTTATACTTGCAAGCGGGTGAAGGACGACCATGGGAGGCCTGGTGGCAAGTTGACTCCTTTGGAGATCCCGACTTGGGAGTGGCAAAGTATCTCTATGGACTTCATTACGGGTTTACCGAGATCTCCAAGGGGATTTGATTCAGTTTGGGTGATCGTGGACCGATTGACGAAGTGTGCGCACTTCGTACCTTATAAGATCGACTACCCGATGAAGAAGATAACAGAGTTGTATTTGAACGAGGTCATCAGATTGCATGGTGTGCCTGTTAGCATCATTTCTGATCGAGACTCTCATTTTACATCCCGCTTCTGGAGGAGTCTGCAAGAGTGTCTGGGTACAGATTTGAGGTATTTTACCGCTTACCACCCACAAACAAATGGGTAGACCGAGCATGTGAACCGGATTGTGGAGGATATGATTAGGTGCTACATTCTAGACCACGGTGGAGCGTGGGATGAGCGTTTGCGTCTCATGGAGTTTGCCTACAATAACAGTTACCAAGAGAGCTTGCAAATGGCTCCCTTTGAGGCATTGTATGGGAGGCGCTGCAGAACTCTGTTGTTTTGGACTGAGGCCGGTGAGAGGCCTTTATTGGGTCCTGATGCACTCGAGGAAATGGAGGGTGCTGTGAAGCTCATTCGGGAAAAGCTTCGGTTAGCTCAGGAGAGATATGAGAAGAACGCCAACCAGCGTATGTTCGATTTGGAATTTTCGGTGGAAGATTTGGTCTTCTTGAAGGTGTCTCCGATGGTTGGAGTGAAGAGGTTCGGCAAGAACCATAAGCTGGATCCGAGGTATGTGGGCCCATTCAGAATTTTGGAGTGTATTGGTGTGGCAGCATATAGGTTGGATCTACAGCCAACTTCCCAGGCGTACATAATGTTTTTCATGTAAGCCAGCTGCGGAAGTGTGTGCGGAGCAGTGGGCAAGTCTTGGATACCGTGCCCCAGTTGGAGCCTAACCTTTCTTATGTCGAGGCGTTAGTCCGCATCTTGGATACTCAGGATCAGGTGCTGCGGACAAAGTCTATCCCGATTGTGAAGGTTCTTTGGAAGAATCAAGGTTTGGAAAGCGCGACTTGGGAGCTAGAGTCGGCTATGAGGGAGGCTCACCCTCGCCTGTTCTCCTGATTTGTTGGGTATGTTTTCTTTCTAGTAACTTTTGTTTTGTTACTTTCCTTCTATAGTATAAGTAGTGTACGTAACGTTTCGGGACGAAACTTTCTTTTAGGGGGAGTGACTGTAACGCCCCCGAATTTTCGGCAATTATTTAAATCCTCGTTTGGCCTTACGTTGGCGCATTTCCGGCTCTTGCCGTTGTTAGAGTACCTCGTTAGGTGTTCTTAGAGGTTATAGCCTGTTGTATGGTTTTCCCAGCTAGCCGGCGTCTGTTTTGGAGGCCCGGCTGAGCCTCTTAGGGAATCCTTGTGCTTTGGCTTCGGGAGGTGTTAGCCCGAGTGTTTGATCGTCGGAGGTTGTTTCTGACTTCGCCTTTGTTTTCGTAGCCTGAGTGTTTACCTATGGTGCGAGTTTGGTCGAATCCGAGATCGTTTATTTTCGCGTCGATTCGACGGTGGCTTGTTAGCGGGTAGTCATTTTATTTAAGCGTGTATATATGTTTACACATTCTGGCTTGTGGAGTGATTTGGGCATGCCGGTGAATTAATGCATACGTGCACGTGCGTGCGTAGCTTTATAAAAAAAATATTTATGTGCGTGTTTATATGGGGGTGTGTGGTATGATCATAGATTTTCATGTGTGTACTGTTATATGACGGTTAATGCTAATGTTAATATATAATTTCGTGTCAATGTTAATTTATGCATATTAGTGTGCTATTAGTATTAGTGTGCATATAAATGATGATTTACGCATATAGCGTGCTGTTATATAAGGGTGTATGCCTAATTATGTGTTGAATATATATAAGTGTGGGTTATAGGGTTGGCTGCCATTATAACCTTTACTAAATTAATTAAGTAGTTAGTAGGTTATATATATAAAGGTTTTCATTAGGTTTAGGTTTCCTTTCCCCAAACCCGGCGGCCGATTGCTGCAGCCCGAGCCGAAGATAGAAAAGGGCGGAAACCGGAGGCTCACCGACCGGCAATTTCCCCACCCAGCAGAGGTCGAAAGCCCTGTTTGAGGCCGGATCCGTTCTCCTCTAGGCAAGACCTTCGTTCCGAGGTAACTATTTTGGGATTTCGCATCTCCTTTTCTGATCGGGCGTAGAGGGTTCTTGCTCTTTCCTTGCTTTGATCGCCCTGATTTTCTTGTCCAGATTTTTCATAGGTTGTTGCTGCAATCTTGTCTTGTTGGGAGGAGTGTTGTTGGCCGAATTTCTTCAAAAGCCAAGGCAAGTATCCACTTGCCAAAGTAACTTTTCCATGTTTAAATTTGGTTGCTTGATTCCATGAGAGTGGTTGGTTGTTCTTGGTTTTGTATATGAAATTAAGATCGGTGTTTTATTTCCATCATTTGGTTTTCCTTCCCTGGTTAACTTGCGGTTTTCCTTAGGTGTAAATGATTGTTATGGTTTTGTTTTAACTAATTCAAGAGTTTTATAATAGTTGCCCCATGGTTGTTCTAAAATCGGATCGGTATCAAACCACCCAAATCCCTTGTCATTCTCGTTTTTTTTGTGTGGGTCAATCCTCTTCTTTGAAATTAGTGTCAAGTCCCTTGTTAATGTTTGGCATCAAACCACCCAAGTGGATTGTTTAGGGTCGAATCTAGCTAGATGTTCATGGTTGTAGCAAGTTAATTATTCGGGTTTTGTACGAAGCTAATTGTTTAGGTTTAGTTGGAGACCAAACTACTTGGTTATATTTAATATTACACTGTTGTTAAGCGTTTAGTATTGAGCTTCTTGCATAAATTTAGTGTCGTATCGCTTTCAATTCTTTTTTGTGCCAAACTACTTGGTTGGGGGGAAACTCGACGTTTAGTCCGTTGGTATGTGTATAAGTCTCTTAGGTGGGTTGCTCTAGAGTGTTTAGGGTTCAGTGTGACTTCTTGGTGGCTCATGGAACCACTAGTAAGAGTTTTCCCGAGTCACTTAGTGATGGAGTAGGATGTGATTTTGAGGTGGGTCGGACCGATGCCGCCACCCTTGTTTTACTTCTTGTCTTATTAAGATTATATGGGTTGTTTGGTTGAGTTGGACTGATTCCACCACCATAGTACCTTGAGATATATAGGCCTGATAGACTTGGTTGGACCGTTGCCACCAGCCTAGGCCCTGGTTACTGATTTTGTCCATCTCCAGTATTAGGTGACTCTTTCTTCTCTAGCTTTATGCTAGGATTTATTTATTTTGCTAATCCTTCTTGCAGAGATTTATGAAGCTTGACTTCATCCGTGCACTTGGCGCACCCCCTTTTTACTCACTTTTGGCGAGTATTTTTCCTTCACCTGTTTACTTTATCCTTACCTGTTTCACTTCTTATTTATACTATTGTCTCATTTTGCTATTAATAAATTGCCTTACTGAGGTGTTCTTTTCTTTGAATGCCTCAGGTTCAGGTGTATAGCTGACTGTGCGGCGAGGTTTCTTCTGAAGCTTGCTAGTGCTATAGCTGCTGCTGAGTTTTCTCTTCCTCACTCTTGGGAGGTAGCTTATTTAGACTAGTAGTACATATATGCCTACTCAACAGTGGGTTTGTATCCCTCGTTGATGCCCACTGGTGGTTTCTCTTTTAGATGCTTTGTACTTTGCTTATACTGCTAGATTTCCTGTTTTGGAGTTTATTTAACTTGCTCTTGGGAAGATTTATGCTAGGTTGCTAGTTACTTTTAAAATCTAAAAGCACTACTATATGTATATCTCATGATCATCATGCTTTATAAAACTCAACACTACTTTTCCAAGCGACGTAAAAGATTATTTTCGTATATATGGTATAACATAAATGTAGGGTATGCTTAGTATAAGTTGTCCCCTGGGGACACTTATGCTCTCTTCTAGGATGTCATATGTAACTAAATTAATTCCACTGCGTATAAGTATAGTTTTTAATTGTGGACTAGCTGATCCACTGAGCCGAGGAATACGTCCTCTAAAATATAATTGATTTTTACATCATTAAAGCTTATGATTTTTCATAGTCTTAGTAGTTGGTGGTTGCCTGAGCGTCGGCAGTTATCCCCTGCCCGACGTGGCATCACAATGTGTGTTTTCTCCTACTCTGATACCTCTTAAATTTCGGAGAAAATGTGGGCTGTGACATGGGCAGGTGAATGTTGTTTTCTCCTGGTCTTCCGGTGCTATAGGAATTTGGAAATATCCAGAAAGTCCATCTAGAAAACAATAATAAGAATGTCCTGACAAATGTTCTAATATTTGGTCAATAAAAGGAAGAGGGCAATGGTCTTTCCTAGTGGGATCGTTTAACTTCCTATGGACAATACAAACACGGCAACCTGTTTCCGTTCGCGTTGGAATTAACTCATTCTTATCGTTAGCTACCACTATTATACCACCCTTCTTAGGAACGACTTGGACAGGACTAACCCATGAACTATCCGAAATAGGATATATCATACAAGCATCTAATAACTTAACAATCTCAGCCTTAACTACCTCTTTCATATTGGGGTTTAGCCTACGTTGCGGTTGAATAAAAGGTTTATAGTTTTCTTCCAAAAGGATCTTGTGAGTGCAAAAACTAGGATTAATACCTTTTATATCAGATATTTGCCATGCTATTGCACCTTTATATTTCTTTAGCATAGTTATTAATTTAGCTTTTTCAATATTCGAAAGATTAGAAGAGATAATAACTGGGTAAGAAGAATTAGTTCCTAAGAATGCCTACTCAAGATGATCCGGTAATTTTTTTTAGTTCTACTATCGGTGGATCCTTAGTATTATTCTTAAGACCTTCACGATCTCCTTGTGTAATCAAACTATACTCAGTCATTCTATTCATCGAAACACAATTATCTAGAAAAAATAAATGTTCAACAATGTCTTCATGTTTTTCATCTTCTAGATAATAGTTAGTGATGCAAATTTCTAAAGGATCTCTATAATAAAAATTGGAATGCATAGAAGTCATAAAATTATCAACACCATGAGAAAAATAGCAATAATCATCATTATCTAAGGACTGTTCTATAGTATTGCCTATTTGAAAAGTGATTTCATCTTCCCCTACTCGCAAAACTAACTTACCATCAAAAACATCAATAAGAGCTCTTGATGTAGCTAAGAATGGATGACCTAGTATGAGTGGTGTTTCAATATTTTCGTCCATATCTAGAATAACAAAATCGGCAGGAAATATAAACTTATCTACCTTAACCAATATATCCTCTACTATGCCTGTAGAGTACTTAACCGATCGATCTGCTAGTGGAATACTCATTCTAGTTGGGCTAAGTTCTCCTAGACCTAGTTTCAAATATAGTTTGTAAGGCATTAAATTTATACTAACTCCTAAATCCGCTAAAGCTTTTTTTACTTGTAAATCTCTGATTAAACATTGAATTGAAAAAGAACCGGGATCCTTAAGTTTTTATGGTAATTTATTTTACAAAATAGCGAATCATTCTTCACTAAGTGTTACTAAAGATAATTCCTCTATTTTCCTTTTATTTGAGATTAAATCCTTAAGAAATTTAGCATACTTAGGCATTTGAATGATTTCAGAAAAAGGTAAATTGACATGTAATTGTTTAAACATAGATAAAAATTTACCATACTGCGCATCAATGTGCACCTTGTTAAGATTTCTGGATATGGTATTGCTGGTTGATACTCCATTAGTTGCACGTTCATCTCACTCGGTCCTTCGCTGCTAGACTCCTCTTGGGGTGCTTCTTTCGTAGGCCTTTGGTCTTGTAACTCCTTTCCGCTCCTAAATTGAATGGCTTTTGCATGCTCCCTCAGGTTTGTCTCAGTATTTCCCGGAAGTGTTCCTTGTTGCCTTTCAGATACATCCTTACAAACTATCCAATCTGGTTCTCCAAATTACGAATTGAGCCTTCTTGATTCCGGAAGGCTACATCGGTAGTTTGCATGAACTTGGTAAGTACATCTTGCACTGTTGGCTTCCTTGGTTCCGGTTGTTGTGGTTGTCCCAACACAGGTTGCTTCCCTTGATTTCCTTGTCCACCCCAAGAGAAATTGGGATGGTTCCTCCATCCATGACTTTATGTAGAACTATACGGGTTATTTGTTTGGTTAAAAGGAGGTCTGATGTTGTTTCAAATATAGTTAACATGTTCTTGCACTTGAGGTTCACAACTCGGCATTCCACTAAATGAAGGGTCCCATTGTTGAGGTACCATGGGGGTGATGCTAAGGAAAGGTTATCCATATTTTGGTCAAGCTTCTCCACTTGAATGGCTAAGACAGTAACAACATCCACTTCATACATTCCTGCAGCCTTATTAGGCTTTTTTCTCACGGTAGTCCATTGATAGTTGTTCATAGCCATGTCTTCTATCAACTGCTGACCCGCTTCAGGTGTCTTGTTGTTCAAGGTGCCAACTACGGCTGCACGCCATGGCGTATTGCTCAAGAGAGTTACCGTGGGGTTGTGACCCAGATACGGTGGTGGGGAAGTGCTTTGCTAGAACACCAAGAATGTGCCCTGAGTGCACGGACCGTTGGGCCGAGTGGCAAACGGTTGTGATGGCATGTGTGCGTGAAAGCACCTTATATGAGAGATATTTCCATGCTTGTGATATGCTATGCCTGCATGGAAGATTACCGCTGCCCCGAGAAAAGGGGTAGGGTCATTATAAGTTGGTCAGCTGAACGCTGACCGTTGCTTCTGTTTGTCACCGTTGGGTGGATTGTCCCTGTACAGGTGCTGGAGAGCCAAGCGGGACGCATAAAGGTTGAGGTTCCTGCTGCTGCTGCTACTGCTACTGCTAGCCCTCGAAGGCTATTTTGAATGCTTGTTGTGTTTTCTTTTATTGAGGTCGGCCTGCGCGCCAATGTTTAGGACACTGTTTTAAAGCCTTGTAAGGCCATAAGGCCAATGATGTTTACTTGTTGTAAGACATTCCTAATATATACAATGTGGAGTTGTTTTATATATTGGACATTCACGTGTGGAGTTCAAGTGTGAGTATAGGCTTCCGCTAGCATGTAGTGTGTTAAGATGCATTGTGCTGCTCTTACATCATCTCGTACCTTCACAGCCTGTTTTGTGATATATGCTGTGGGGCCCCGGCCGAACCTTCTAGGATATACCATATGAACAGATGGGGTTGTTACAACTCCACTAGCCGCATCGATCATCTGTTTAGTGGTTGGATTGATACCATTGTAAAAAGTCTGAATCTGAAGCCATGAAGGTAGATCATGGTGGGGACATCTCCTTTAAAGGTCCTTGAATCATTCCCATGTGTCGTACAACTATTCAAATTCCAATTGAACATACGTAGAGATGTCGTTCCTTAGCTTTGCAGTCTTCGCCGGTGGAAAATACTTCATTAAAAAATTCTCAACCATCATATCCTAAGTAGTAATCGACCCTCTAGGTAATGAGTTCCACCACTGCTTCGCCTTATGCCTTAGTGAAAACGTGTACAATCTCAATCGAATGGCATCATTGGAAACTCCATTGATCTTGAATGTGTCACATATCTCCAAGAATCCGGCTAACTGTGTGATAGGATCTTCGTCTTGCAAGCCATCATGTTGGACATACTGTTGAACCATCTGTATAACACTAGGCTTCTATTCGAAATTATTGGTGACTATTGGTGGTTTAACGATGCTCGACCCAGTTCCTTGGAGATTAGGTCTAGCAAAGTCAGACATGGTTTGCTCGTTCTGGTTTGCCATGGTATCTAAATTTTCTGGATGATGCTCTCCTTGGTTTACTGTTTCCTCTTCTGAAAGTCCGTTTGAGCTATCAGTAGTATTAATTCCCACATCCCTTTGGTTAGTGTTATGAATAATTCTCTCTGGGTCAGGGTGAAATGGTGCTAGCCCAGAAATTCTGCCCCTGGTCATAGACTAACAGACTACAAAACAGAGATTAAGCGATATAATTATTCCATAAACTAATTTACAGTTATATGTTAATAAACAAAATTTGGCAGATTAATAAGTTTAAGCTTTCAAAATATTGAAAACGTTTCCCGGCAACGGCGCCAAAAACATGATGGTTATTTTTGTAACAAGTAATAACTTGATGCGAATTCATTCTAACACTCTAGTATATACTATGTAGATGGGGCATAAGCTAGATTGATTTAACTTTCAGGCAAGTGCACCTATCTATCATAGTATAGGAGAAATCTACATCTCGTGTCATATTCCACAGGGTCCTTTCAAATACTCGTACTCACCCTCACTCAATAATCATACCTATAATTAAAATATAATTTTTAACATAAATTAAACTAACTATGACTACTTGGATAAATAAATATTGGAAGATTAAAGATGATAAAAAGCCAAAAATCTAAGAGCATTCACATGAATATAACCACTCATTAATTCAATTCTTGTAATCAGGTAATAATAAGATTATCAAATTTGTGAATTGTAAGGGTTAAACATGTATCAAATTCTCTCTCGAGCAATTCAAAATCTAAACCTAAGTTAGTAAATTTTCTCTCGAACAATTTACAACCCTCAAATTTGCATTAAAGTAAAGTACCATATCTAATGCATAAATTCATGAAATCTTATCTCTAAAATACCATGAATCCATTTATCCGTAATACAATTATCCAATCGACATATCTCTCGATCATGTAAATTGAAATGTAAAGAGAAATAACACCTAAATATGAACATATGAACATCATCACAACTTTCTAATTTCTCAATCTAAAAAGTTGGGATTCAAGTAAAGCAAATAATAAATTCATAACTAGGATAATTCTCTTTGTTTGAAGATCTACATATGTATAAAATACCAGAAATGTGATGAAAACAATACGATACATGATTACCAAATTGTTCAAATTAAAGTTTCATGCAAAATAAAAGATAAATAAAGTTAGATCACCAAGAGAAAGGAAAGATTAAGAGAGATACATGAAAGATTAAACGCAAACAAAAATCTCCTTCAAATGCTCCTTCTCTTGGATGCTCCACTTTCGTGCTCCAGAAGTTCTCCCAATGAAAAAGATCCAAAAGTCCCTTCTAATTTTTCTACAGGTTTTTTATAGTCTCCTAGCAAACAGGGTCGGACACAGATTCCAACACGGCAGTGTCAAAGGCCGTGTTGATGGTTCAAGGGCGGTTCCACACGAACATGTGTGTCTGGTAGTAGGCCGTGTAAGTTGACACGGGTACTGACACAGCCGTGTTATTCTTCGTGTTCTTCACACACGGGTTGGTTGGCAGCCGAAGTTGGATTTATGCCAAAAAGGACACGGGTAGGAACACGGGCGTGCGCCCACCAATGTGGTGCTCTGTCTTTTTCCTTCCATTTCTTCTATTCTATCCCGGTTAGTACATGGGTAGGGAACACGGTCGTGTGCCTACTTGGGTGTGCCCCATGCTTGTCCTGTCAATAGCCATGTCGAATCCGTGAACTCCTCTCTTTGCTCCAAGACTTCTAGCTCCACTGGTTAGCAATACCTGCATTAGAAAAATAAAGGAATAAATAGACAACTTAATACATGAAATATTAGAAACTCCTTGTTGTGCTCTTCTACTCATGATAAAGCAAATTCATAACTATTCTCGCTAAATTACTGCATAGTGAGGAAGAAAATAGTGGACATGATTACAATTATGATAGTAAAACGCCTATCATAATTGTACTCATCAGTGAACAAGTTTGATTATTTTTGATCTTCTGTTATTGTTGTGTTACATTAAATTTTCTGCATCTTTTCCTTATAGATTGAGGCTCAGGATCAAATTGTCGTCACTTGGAATGATCACTACGTGAGCTTGAAAGACGGGTATCTGGCTCTTCAAGAGAAGTTTTGGGCAGTGGTGAGCTCGCTTGTTGCTACGAGGGATGATACTGACCAAGAGGTTTATCATCTTCGGAGGACTGGATAAGAGATGAAGGCGAAATTGGAGGAGACTCAGGTGTCCTTAGGGGTGGAGAAATCCCTGGTGGAGAGGACTGCATAGATGCTGAACCGTGCTCAGGAGGAGACTTCCTGTTTAGAGGCAGAGCTCCAAATGGTGAAGGCACATGGGGAGGAGTTATCTTCTAACGATCATGTGTTAGGTTTGAAGGTCGATGAGCTTGCAACGTACATGGTATCATTGGATTATATGCGGGATCATTGCTTTATTGTCGAAGAGGTTTGTGATGAGATCTGGTCCAAGGAGGTGGAGCCTCAGATGGAGGATGGTCGCGAACTGACGCTTAGGCGTGGAGTTTCGAAGGCTTTGCTTCTTGTTGGTAGGAGCTTACGATGTGACACATCTTGCGTCATCTTTGGTGATATTTCTGGTGACGACAGTTCTGATGTTGACGCGGTCGACGTGTAGCGGCGTTGTATTTTTGTATTTGTGTGTATGTATTTTTATTTTTAGTCTGATATATTGTACGTTGTCTTTATTGTTTGACTATCCAGGTCAGCACCATTGCGCATGTATTTGTATGTTGGTATGATGATAATTTTCTATTTCTTCTTTTTGTCTGAGCGCCGTTTAACTTGGGGTGTTGCCTTATGCGGGCTGTGATTGTCGCTTTGTTGGTCTGTGACTGGCTTGTAACTTCATTTGCAAGAGAATCACTCGTGGCTTAATTTGCACAAGGATCTCTCGCAGCTTAATTTGCACGAATATTGCCCGCGACTTAGTTGTGAGGGGGCAGACCCTGACGATTTCCTGGCATTAAAAGGCAGGTTCGTTGAATAGCTTTTGTATTCAAACCACAAACGCAATCTTACCTATTTTGCACGAGGATTGCTCGGGGCTTAAATTGTACGGGGATCGCCCGTGGCTTAGTTCGCATTGGGATCACCCCGACTTAGTTCGCACGGGGATTGCCCGGGACATAGTTCGCACGAGGATTGCTCGTGAATTAGTTCGTACTAAGACCTTGCTTTGTTGAAAAGGAGAATGCAATGTTTGAATAAAAGATTGTCTATACGAGTCTAGTTTGATGATCCCTTCGTATTCTAGAGTCTATGCATGGTAGAAATACTTTTAGCAAGTTCAAAAATAAAAGTTACTGAAATAATTGACATAGGTTGTTGGGAATCGTGCCCTACAATGTTTCTCAAGATTTGATGAGGCATCACCAATCATGCTAAGGGTCATAATGTATTTGATGTGTGCTTTAGTTCATGCATGCAGGTTGTCCTTGATTGGATAGGTGAACAAAAAGAGTAAGCTGGAAGTTTAGAATTCGACGAGATCAGCCCACCATTCGTCGGGCTGAGCTCACCGTTCGTAAAGCTAAATTCAGAAGTCTGGGATTCAGAGTTCGTCGGGCTGAGCTCACCATTCGTCGAGTTGAGCTCACCATTCGTCAAGCTAAATTCATAATTTGGGATTCTTAGTTCGTCGAGCTGAGCTCAACGATCGTCGAACTGAGTTCAACATTCATCGAACTAAAGCCAGACAATTTGACTAAGGCAAACTGCTAAGACAACTGAGACAGTTGAGAAGTATGTCTCAACATAACTGCTGGGACAAAGCAAGCTATAATTCTCTAAGTCGAGAAGCGTTGAGTGAAGCAGGTTCATTCAATTCTTCTAATGAAGAAGAAAGCGCTGAGACAGCTGAGAGGAAAATCATTAAGACATGAGATAGTCTCAGTTGTGAAGAAGAAGCAGCTGAGACAGTTGAAAAGAAACCGCTGAGACAGGAGATAGTATCAGCTATTAAGAAGAAACTGCGGAGACAGTTGAGAAGGAACCACTGAGACAAAACCAGTGAAAATTCTCTAAGTCCAGAAGCATTGAGTGAGGCAGGTTCACTCAACCCTTCTAATGAAGAGCCAAGACAGATGGCATTGAGTGACTTAACATCACTCAACGCTTTATGAAGTTCTGGAATTTTTCTATGTTCAGATGGTGATGACTACTGCTGACGTCATCAAAAGTCAATAAGTTAAAGTATCTCATACATTTGTGGGAAATCTACAGCAGCACCGAATGACCACTGCTGACGTCATTAAAATCCAACAAAGTGAAAATAATTCACGCCATTGCGGGAAATCTGCAGTAGTGCTGAAAGCTACCATTTGTCCTTTTCTGAGGGAGGTGGCGCTCACATTCCTTGGCAGGGCCTATACTCAAATTATGTCATTGATTCAAATCAACTGATATAAAAAGTAGAAAGAAAAGGGGATTAGGTTACATAGAACAAATGAAGAACACAAGAAGAATATACGAAAAATAGAGGCGGCTGGTCTTCATCTTCTCCGACAAGCTTGAAAGCAATGTCCAGTAGAGCAAGCCAACAGGACTTCATATTCTCCGACAAGGCATCTGATTCATTGAATAAGGAAGGAGATAGGTGTGTGAAGCGCCATCAACCTTCTACAGTAGTTTGCTGTTCTTCAGTGCAGCAAAGAGGTAAATGCTGCAGAAGAAGTCTCATAGCTTCTACATCAAGAGGGCTAGACAGATATCTGCTCAGTACAGCAAGGTAAACTCAGAGATTTATCTCTGATTTAGTTGTTTTAAATTTACTTATCTTCATGTATAAATTCCTGTAGGAATTAGTTTATCTGAATCTGAGCTGTATGGCCTTTTGTCCTGAGTTGTAGGTGACTAATTAGTCACTGAGGTAGGTGCCCTGCTGGGGTACTGAGGTATGATACTGGTTTGGATCTGAGAGTAGGGATGTCCTACCAGCCTGAGTTGTATGCCTTAGAGATAACGCTGAGGTAGGTGACTATTGAGTCACTAAGCTGTAGGTGACAAGTGTGTCACTGAGTTGTAGGCCTTGGAGGAGGCTGAGCTCTAGGTGCCTATAAGGGACGAAGGTAGGTACCTGGAAGGGTACTGAGTTGTTGGAGTGCTGCAGCACTCTGAGAGTAGGGCTTTGTGCCTGAATTTATAGGGCTGAAAAGCCGGAGCTGTAGGCCTTAGAGATAAGGCTAAGTTAGGTGGTCAGTGGACAACTTAGTTGTAGGAGCACTGCAGGGCTCTAAGGTAGGAACCTTTATATTCTGAGTTTGGGTTCTGAAGAGAACTTATATGTAAGGCTGTGGGCCTGAGATGTAAGCTCTGAGAAGTATTTTGGTGGAGCTTGAGCCTATTCCAACAAGATAGTTAGATAGGTGGGAGGGAAAGTCGATGTACCCAATTGGGAAACAACTATAAACAACTATGTTCTTGGCTGTGTTTTTTGTTTTCTTTTATATTACAGGTTCTAAGGAGAAGCTCTAGATCACATAAAAAGGAAAACATTATAAAGACTAAGAAATTTTCAAAGACCTATTCACCCCCCTCTAGTTGATTAGCTAACCTTAAGTTAAATAACTATAGAGTGGTATTAGAGGAAGGTTACCCAAAAAGGATTTAACAATCTGAGTATACATCAAAGGTTAGTTGTAAGATATAATCATGGGGTTAGGAATAAACTATAAGGAGCCAGGGGCCATGAAACTACCAATCTGCACGAAGGAAGAATTTGGCCTCTAGAAGCAAATGGTCAGACTGTTCATGGTAGCATCCGACCCTAGAATCTATGTAACAGTAGTGAAAGGTCCCTTTATCCCCACAAAGGCTTCCACCATAGATTCAACTCGAAGAGTGCTCAAGGAATATATAGAGATGGACAGAGATGAGGTAATTCTATCCACCATGGACAAAAGGGCACAAAATATTATAGACAGTGGCATTGTTGACTCCACCTTATAAAATCTTGTACACTGCAAGACCTCCAAGGAAATGTGGGACACTCTTGTGGTCTACATGGAAGGCTCTGAGGAAGTTAGAGATGATAGGAAGTCCATGCTAAACCAAGAGTATGAGGCTTTCAGACAAAGCAAATCTGAAAAAGTGGCTGACTGCTTTGAGAGATTCTTTAGGATAGTTAATGAACTAAGAACCTATGGTAGGGTCTTCAGCAACTAAGAGCAGAATGACAAGTTCCTTGGATCTCTCACTAGAGATTAGGATACCAAGATTTGTGCCATTCGGGAAATGGCTAAGCTGGCAGACACACTTCCACCAACTCTCTTTGGAAAGCTGCTGTCCTATGAAATGCAGCTGGCAGCAAGACAAGAAGAGGAAAAAGGGAGTCAATCCAAGACCAAGGATAAGACAGTGGCCCTCAAGGCAGAAGCCCCAAGAAGGAGCATAAGAAAGACTCCTTCTACACCAAGGAGAGAAGCTGAGTCTAGCTCAGAATTGTATGGGATGAGTTCCTCAGACAACCACATGACTGTTGAAGAGTTTGCAACCTTCTCCAGGAAATTTCAGAAGTTCATGAAGAACAAGAAGTGGAAAAGCAGACCCTCTTCATCATCTCATCACAGGAAGTCCTCCAAGAAGGACAGGTATGTCCCTAAATTTAGTAAACAGATTTCTTCTAATGTAATCTATTATTTTTGCAGCAAAGCTGGACATGTCATTACTGACTGCCAAATCAGGAACAAAGAAGAAGATGAGAAGAAGAAGAAGCATCACTATCACCACAAGGACAGGAAGAAGGAGAAGTTCTTTATGGCTAAGAAGGGGAAAAGCTGGACAGATTCTTCCTCCTCAAAATCAGAAGATGATGAAGAAGAATCCTATATAGCGTTGATCTCTATTGATGAAGATCCAGAAGAATAAAATGAATATCCTGTTGCCAGGATAGGAATAAGAGCCCCACTGTCACACTCTGACAGTGACAATGAGGAGGATGAAAAAGACAATGGATGCCAAGGGCTGATGACAATAATTGAAGAAGAAAGAAGAGAGGTACGTGCAAAATCATTCAAGGTACATCCTCTCTCTATTTTTTCATCTTCCTCTGATTATGAAACCAATGTAGATACTGGTGCATCTTCATCCTGTGATAAAGATTTCTCAGAATCTGAGACTGATGTCAATCAATTGATTGATAAATATGGACTGCTCCTAGATGCTCTAAAGAAGAGCAGAAATCTTGCCAAAAGGCAAGTAAAGGAGATAGAAGTCCTCAAGCCTTATAAAAGCCTTTATAACAATAAATCTATTGAGTTTTATAAGAAATTTCACGAGGTGTCTGAACTCAAGAAAAACCTTGAGTGTTAGACCAAGGTTCTAGAAGAAAAATATAAACATATTAGATCTCTAGAATAGAATTTACTGAGAGATTAGGGATTATGATTAACCCTTCTAAATCTCTTGGCATGTTGCCCAAAGATGCAAGTTATCAAACATCTGAGAAGCTGGGTATTAATCACACAAATTATCATGTCAAATCTAATATCCCTGATACGTTGACAGTATTTCAAAAAGTGAATTTACCCTCTAAAACTGTCAAGTTTACACCACTCCAGAAGGATCAATCTAATGTGTGCTCTACCAGTGGGGTGAAGACATATGATCTCAGAAGGAGTGATGCTGTCCACTCTAGCCATAATATTCAGGATAAGTTATTTAGATTTGGATCCAAATATCCTTTATCTAAAGAGATGAGAGAGACCACTAGATGGCAGGCTCCAAAAGTACAATTGGCCCATCCTGGACTAGATGTATTTAGTTCTTCAGCACCTTCACTCAAGAAGAAGGATGTAACATCATGCAATGCTCATCAAGCAAAGTCTGGTGCTGCTCACATCCCTCATGGACAGCAATTATGTGTTATCATGATGAGAAGTTACGACATTCATAAATGTTGGTGCTTTGGGAAGGTGGTCCACTTTGCCATTGATTGTTGGCACAACCTGAATGTGGCTAGTGGACAGAAATGTGCTCAGCTCAGGAAGAGAGTTGGGCAAAAGTTTTATAATGCTAACAAGAACCTAGGACCCAATTATCATTGGGTGCCTATGGTTAAATGAATCTTTTTTGCAGGATAGTCCAAATTCCTGTCTAAATAAGACTTGATATTTGGACAATGGTTGTTCCAGGAAAATGTCTGGGACAAGATGATTGCTCAAGGAAAATGCTCCATATAAAGCAATAAACTAAGGTTGAGGCTGTCAAGTATGTTATCGTCAAAAGGTAGAGGCAACAAGCCTCAAGGTAAGTCTCTCTCTATCTCTCTCTCTTGTATAGAGACTAAATTTGCTAATTGATGAATTAAGATAGATGTGCATAGGGTGAACCTAATCAAGCACACTAGATAGAAAATAATGATTCATTTATTCTTTATAATTATCCACACTGTTAAATTATAACTTATAAATCAGTGCATAATTATGTTGCTAATAGAACTGGCTTATTAGCATGTTAGGTCTCCTTTATATTTAAAATTAATAAGATTTTTTTAATAATAGTGTGTCAAATATAATGCACATGCAGACAGTGAGGGAAGCTACAAATTAAACAAGCATTGAGTAAATAGAAGAAAATCTTAGAGGTATAATAGAAGCGCTACATGCCCTGTTTCATAACAGGAAGCGTAACGCAACCCGTAAGACCAAAAAGTGCTAATCAAAGCTAAAATTTTTAATTGGTCATTCTAATGATAAAGTAATTAAACGTTTTCGATATAAAAATAAAGGTGACAAGAAACAAAAAGCCACACCACTCTTAAAAGCCTTAACTCTAGTCATCGGGACCGAAACCCTCTCAGCGTCCTGCCGCACTATTTCAATGGCGCCAAATGTCACCAAAGAGCTCCAGGAGGGCTATGAAATTGTGAGAGATGAATTCAGTCATGCCTCGAGAGAGATTAAAGCAGTGTTAAGGATGATTGAGACCACAGTCTTGGAATAAACCCTTTCCGAACCCTCCTCCATTCTTAGAAAAGAGATAGTAGAATTCTTCTCCAACATTAAAGTGTCTTCCTGTCACAACCCACATTTTCTCGGTATTCAAAAATACGTCAGAGTAGAGAAAATACGCGCTGTGATGCCACGCCGTGCAGGGGACAACTGCAGACGCTCAGGCTACTTCTCCTCACATTTACTTCATGTAAAAGATTTATGAAATTAAGTTAAAAAGAAAACAATACATATAAGTTATTTGAGTTACTGAATGTGTCCCTCGAACAGGTGGATCACTAGTCCATAGGTGAGAAGATATATAAGTTTTACTCGGTGGAAAATACTGAGTTAATTTATTTGTTATCTTATATGAGAATGAAGGTCTAGCATATTATAATGATGATATGGCTTCTACATTTAATATATATAAAAAGACTTCCATAGTGCTTAAAAGTAGTACATTTTGCAGTTAAAAGTCATACCATGTCAATACTCCAGAATGCAGTTTTTATACTTTAAAATAACTAAATGCATCCTAACCTAAAACCTTCCTATAGAGCAAGTATAAACAGGTAAAAAGTAACAACAGTAAAAGCAGCAAGTAGTCTATCATAGAAAAAGTCAAAGACTATGGGCGTCAATAACTAACACAAACCCATAGTAAAATCTGACAAGTCTAAACAAAGTCAACTACCTCAAAGCTCCGAGGTGTAAACAAACGGCCGGAGCAACCTACGGCACCAGAAGCACAACACGGTCAGCTAAACCTGCTACTGCTCTGATCCCGAGGCATTCAAAAGAAGAACACCTCAGAAGCAAGCTACAAATGGTGCAAAAAGTAAAGGCAGACCAAACAAACCTCAAAGTGAAGGAAATCTATAAAACGATTACAACAAAAGGTCAGCAGCAGAGTAAAAGTAAGCGATAGTAAATCTAGTCGAGCAGGAATTGATAATCACATTAACAGGAAGAACAGAGTACCAACAATCAAATTTTCAAACTTTCATCTTTCAATAATATTCATGTTATTCATCAATAAAAAATGAGACTGATCAGCTCAACAATAAAGAGTACTGTGTCGGGGAAAATGGTCCACAATGCGCACAAGCCAAGACAATAGGCACCATGCCGAGGGAGGAACCACAACGTGCACAGACTAAGCTAAGGTAATGTGCCTGGTATGAAAGTCCACAATGCGCATAGACTCAACGATAAGGCACTATGCTGAGGGAGAAACCCCAACGTGCACAGTCCATCTGTGTTTCTTTAGTTACATAATCATGAATGCAGAGTTTCTTTTATTCATCACAGACTCACGGTCAACGAACAATGTGGACTGCATAAGGACATTTCAAGGTCAAGCAAAGTGAAGTTAAATCAAAACAACGAGATGCACAAGGTGTCACAACGATCAACATGACTCGATAGTTAAAATGGCACGACAACCAAATTTGTTTACCAATTCTACGGAATAAAAATTGGGAGTATGGTCTTAGGGAAACAAGTTACAATTCAAAGAAAAAAAATTAAAATTTAAGGACAAGTTTCTATGAAGTTGAAACATGACAAACTCAACAAAATGCGGCAAAAACAATTAGAAGAAAGAAACAAGAGGGAGAGCAAGAACACCACTTGCCTCGATTTTACCAGAAAGATCCTCCGACCACACCTTGTCGTATATCGGGCTAAAGAAGACGACGAAAGTCGAAATCTAACAAGAAATAGCCGAAATAGAAGTTAGGGCCAAAAATCATAACGAGAAAATCTCAAGAAAAGGGGAAGATTTTACCACGATGGCGAAGTTCTCGCTCAGAGCTTTCCAGATCTATGATCGGTTGGAAATTTCGAGCTTCGGAGCTCCGTCGGTGGCCACTGAAAGATTCACGATTGTGATGGAGTCACCGCTCTGGTTTCGGTTTGGTCTAATCATGAGGTAGAAGATGAAGTATTTTTGATCTTTCTAGATATCCTTAAGTATCAGAGTATAAACTTATATATATATGTATATATATAAAAATAAATATATATATATATATATACACGTGTTTATAAATTATTTTGTCTAAACAAGAAGAAAAAACAGACTATTTAGGTGCAGACGCACAGAAAATGAAAATAGAGGTTTACGATTCCTTCAAATCGAAAAGTGCACAACATGAAAGTTGTAGATCTCGTTCAGACGAATAAATTTAATGTTAACCATTTTTTATACGACATAGTTTTGATGTTTAAAACGGCACCCGAATGCAGACTCAAATGGAATTCTCGAGCAGGGCTGCAGACTACTCGAGAACAAGTTTAGAAGTACTCGTGAAGAGGAAAACAAGCATTCGAGAACAAGAAATATTTTACTTGAGAAGAATGTTGTTGTACTCGAGAAGAATGCTGATGTACTTGAGAAGAATACTGATGTACTCGAGAAGAATACTGCTGTACTCGAGAAGAATTCTGCTGTACTCGAGAAGAATGCTGTTGTACTCAAGAAGAATATTGCATGAACAGTGAAATTTACAAATATATCCAAAAAATTATACTATAGAGATGAATAGTAATGACATTTTTGAATAGTGCTTTAATATTAAAATAATCATATTTATATATTTTTGAATAAGGAAACACGAGTTCAAAACAGAGGCCCAAACACGCGCCGAATAAAACGAAACTCACACTGTAGGCCAACAATGACGCTACGAACACAACGGCGAATTCAAAACCAAAATCCGACGAGCCGTACTTAAGATATAAATTTTCAAAGTGTACGGCGAACATAAATTCCACCAAACTTCAGAAAATCGTCGAGGCACGAATATCGCTCGGATCGCGACGAAACTTGACGAGCAAGTCCAAAATTATTTAAATTAATTTCCAAATGCAAAATTTTCCAATTACAATAAGACTTCAAGAATTTGGCTGACTCGACCGAACGAACGTGGAAAAAATGTCTTAACGGCGTCGCGCCGTCAATTTGACATTAAAAGTAATGCAATGACTTCATAAATATGACGATATCAAATCAAATAAAATCGTCGAACAAAATGGGGGGCGTTAGAGTCACTCCCCTTAAAAAGAAGTTTCATCCCGAAACTTAACACAACTCCAAAACCAAACTCAAACGAGAAAATAAAACACCACAAGAAACATAGAGACATACCAGGACTAAGAGAAGAGGTGCGGATGAGATTCACTCATTGACAACACCAATTCACACGTCGTGCTCTCGACATTTTGATTTCGCCAGAGAACCTTAACCATAGGGATAGTCTTTCTCCGCAATACTCGATCTTGAGAATCCATAGTACGAACAGATTCTTCCAGATACATAAGGTTGGCCTGAATCGGGGGCACTGAGTCGAGGACTTGACGATCATTATGAATACACATCCACAACTAGCTCACATGGGACACATCATGGACACCAGGCAAGGTAGCAGGCAACTCCAGCCAATAAGCTGAAACTCCGGCGGGTTTAAGAATTTGAAAAGGTCCCAAGTATCGGGGGTCTAACATGTGGTTTCTTCCAAACCTTTTAATACCAGACATCGGAGAAACTTTCAGAAAACAATGTCACCAACAGTTAACTCCAGATCAACCATTCATAGATTAGCATTTTTCTCATAGAGCTCTTGAGCCACACGAAGCTTCTCCCGAATATCAGTCATGCCATAATTCATCTCTTCAAGGGCATCCAGTCCGAGCAACGACTTCTCACCAACTTCTGCCAAAAATAGGGGAGTTCGACAATGACTTCCATATAAAGCATCAAAGGGTGCCATCTGCAAACTCTCCTGATAGCTATTGTTGTACGCGAATTCCATCAGTCTGAGGCGTTTATCCCAAACCCCGCCATGGTCCAGAATATAGCATCTAATCATATCCTCCAAGATCTGGTTCACGTTCTCTGTCTGACCATTTGTCTGAGGATGATAGGCGGTAGAATACCTAAGGTCAGTACCTAGAGTTCCTTGCAAGCTCTGCAAAAAACAAGACATGAACCGGGAGTCTCGGTCTGACACAATACTCGTAGGTACACCATACAGTCTGATAACTTTGTCTAGATAAAGCTCAGCTTTCTCTTCCATAGAATAATCAATTTTAAATGGCACAAATTGTTCACACTTGGTTAGTCTATCCACGATAACCCACACTGCATCATGCCTTCAGGGAGATCTCGACAAACCGGTTATTAAATCCATAGATAAACTCACCCATTTCCAACTCGGTATGTCTAAAGGCGTTAACTTACCACCCGACCTTTTATGATCAGCTTTGACACGCTGGTAGGTATAACATTCAGATATAAATCTTGCGATATCATTCTTCATACTTGCCCACCAAACAATCTACTTCAAATCTCTGTACATTTTCATGGAACCAGGATGATAAGAAACACTTGAACCATACGCTTCACTATATATTCCTGCTCGGATGTCCCCAGTAGCGGGAATATGATATCTATCATGGTACTTTAGGGTACCAACGTCATCAATTGAAAAGTCAGGTAATTCCCCTTTCTCAGACCTACAGTGGAGGTGCTACAAATCGGGATCATCTTTCTGATGTAGCCTAGTGAGAGTAATCCCCAAAGGCTCTCCCACCTCCAAGCTACTCGGCAAAGCACTATTCCCCACGGTAATGTCCATGAGCTAAAACTCGTCAACAAGGGATTGCACTGAGAGGTTAAAAATATGTGCGGGCTTCCAGCTTAATACATCAGCCACTATATTAGCCTTGCCGGGATGATAAATGATATAGACTTTGTAGTCCGCAACATACTCTAGCCATCTATGCTGACGCAAATTCAATTCCTTCTGAGTGAAGACATATTTAATACTTTTATGATCAAAATAAATTTTGCACGATACTCCATACAGAAGATGTCTGCACAACTTCAAGGCATAAATGACAGCAGTAAATTCCAGGTCATGCGTAGGATAATTCTTTTCATGCACCTTCAATTGTCTCGATCCATATGCAATCACCTTGCCGTCCTGCATCAACACGCAACCGAGTCCAACTTACGAGAAGTCCACATAAACAACATACTCTACTCCTTCCACCGGTAATGCCAAAACTGGAGCAGAACATAATATCCTCTTGATCCCTTGAAAAGTTTCCTCACAGGCATCACTCCAAACAAAAGCTGCGCTCTTTTGCGTAAGCATGGTCAGCGGCGCAGAGAGCACATAGAATCATTTCACAAATCTTCTATAGTAACCTGGCAACCCTAAGAAGCTCCTTATCTCCTTAGGAGATGTAGGTCTCTTCCAATCCAAGACTGCGGCTGTCTTTGCGGGGTCCACTGTGAAACTTATGGTATGCCTCTGATACTAATTGAAAGAAATGGTATACCTTGATATCAAAGAAAGATAGGGGATAGATCTGATTACTCTAGAGGGGGGTGAATAGAGTAACTTAAAACGTTTTGGCTGATTTAAAATTTATCAGAGTAAAGTAGGTGATAATAGTAGTATAAAAGAAATGCAACCTAAGCAAATCTATCACAACACAGCAAGAACAAAACAAAAAATGATCACACATAGACAACACAAGAATTTTATAGTGGTTCCCCAAACTGGGTACATCCACTCTTCTACCACCCGGGTAGGAATCCATTGTCAGGTTTTTGATCAGGTGACTGCCACCACAAGATCTATTTACAGGGAGATCTCACAACCCTTTAGACGTTTGATCAGGTACCCAAAATCCAAGAATAAACTTTTGAAGAGATTTAATAAACCCTTTTTACAGGAGGATGAGAGAGTTGTTGTTGTCTTCTCTTTTATCTATACAATAGAGAAGACTAGTGGATTGCTGGTGTCAAAGTTCATTCTGAAATAAGAATGGTTCAAAAAGCTTGGATTCTTGCTTAGGGTGTAGGTCTTCAGCCTTATCTTGAAGTGGTCCAGGAATTTCTGACTGATCTAAATTTGTTGTCCTTGAATATTCCTAGAGTAGAAGTTGAAGAAGACTCTTAATGTTTGATTGTTGTTCTTCTCCAGTCTTCAGAAAGTATAAGGGGAAAACAAAATGTTTTCTACACAGGGAGAGAGTTCTGTATCGTTTCTCTGTATGCTCTTTCTTGCTTGTATGTTCTGTCTGTTCTCTTATTAGTCTTACCACTGCTTGTCTGAAAAGAGAAAAACTCTTTTATATTCTGTTGTCAAAAATTCTCCTTTGAAATTTTGAATTCCAATCATTAATTGCTGATTGATCTGGAGAATGAAACAGCTGGAATATTCATTAAAGAGTTTACCCAAATGTCCCATTAAAATAAGCAAGTAATTAACCCTGATGAAGACCATAATTAATGCTATCAATAACGACTATATTCATGGGAATATAAGCATTAATTACTCAGAAAATTACTGCTAAATAATATAAGAAATAAGGATAGAATAAGGAAAACTGCTGAGTCTGGCTTGGGATAGAATTCGTCGAGCTCTAAATAGAATTCATCAACTGGAGTTCCAAGCTCGTCGAGCTGATAATTCCTGTTCGTCGACCTGAGCTCAGTGAACTGCATTCTGCAAATAACTAGCCAATTTTGCGCTCTAAGATCGTCGAGCTAAGAATCTTTCTTCATTGAGCAGAGTTCAGAGAAACTAAACTGGAGTGAATCTGTTGAAGTTAAACTCTAGAATTCGTCGAGCAGAGAATCTGTCTGAATGAATAGATCATCGACCCGAGATCGAATATCTTCGAGCTCAACTCAGAGAACCTAGTGACTTAGCCTAAACTTTAGGACTGGGTATACTGAGGTCCTCTGCAGGCTGTACCATGAAGGTTGAACCTAGTGACTCAGCCTAAACTCTAGGACTCATAGACTTGACCCTGGTTATATAATATGGGTCAAACTCATCATAATTAGTGAACCTAGCCTAAATCCAAACAAGGGATCCAACAATCTTCCCCAATTTGGGTAAGGTCACTAATATAAATAAAAGAAAACAATCACAAAGCATAATAAAATATATCTAGAAGAAAAATAAAATATTCAGCAGATATGTACACAAGTGCTTCATGATTAACAAATATAGTTCAAAAAAAAAAACTAAACACAACAATTATCTGTTCTTCTTTGGCTTTTCTTTCTCGGCTTTGTCAGATTTATCAGAGGGCTGTCTGAATATGATTTCTCTATTTGGATTAGCTGCTTCTCTTTTAGACAGTCATGTCAGCTGCTAAAATGATATTGACAGAAGTTGATCTTGGAATAACTGCTTTTGGATGTAAACTCGTATAAGCATCAACATTGAAAAAGTGCTTAGCTTTGTCATACCTTTTTAATAATTATTTTCTGTAAGAAGACATTGTAGTATATTGAGAGGGATCTTTGCCTTCAGCTTTAGCTTTGTTTATCATTGAGAGTCCAACAAGTTCTTGAAATCTAGCCATCTTTGAAGTATTTTCTTGTTCAGGATCAACAAAGGGAACTGGTGGAGATTCAGGTCTTTCAGAACTATTGTTTTTCTCTGATTGATAACCTTCAGATACTTTCTGTTGTATGCCTTGCTTCTAATATTGTTGTTGTTGACTGCTATTTCCTGAGGAATGTTTCTACTGACTGCTTTCTTGGAAATGAGATCTTGAAGATCTGTCTTGTTGCCTTTGGAATGTTTGAATGTAAGAGGTAGATCTCTGAGATACATTCCCTGAAGCACTTGCTGCTGGAGGAGGAGGAGGATGACCTCTCCAATTCCTTTAAGAAGGAGGAGGAGGAGTGTACCTTCTACTCTTCCTTGCTTTTTGCTCATTATTTGATAGCCACATTCATTTAGGCATCCTAGGGTAAGGAGTAATCTTTTGCAAACTGTAGTAGGGAGTGTCTGCATTGGGATTGGGCTTTGGAACATCCTTAGAAGGAGGTTTCCTTTTCTTTTCAATCTTCTTCTTAGCTTCTGGATCATCAGATTCATCAAAATCTTCATCATCATTGTCATCATTAGAGGATCCTGGAGGGTTGTCATACATAGCATCAATTGCATTCAAGGCTTCTTTTGAGATTTGCTTCTCAGCTTGAGGTAGCACTTGAGGTTCTGTAGCTTCTGGTTCAGCAACACTTTTAGAAATAGTTTTATTCTCGTCCTCTATATCTGTAAGGATGATGTCATCTAAATTTGGTAAAGGAATATCATCCATTTTATAAGTAGGAGGGGAAAGAGCTTTTTTCTCTAGAGCACAGACTTGTTCAATAACATTCTCAGTCACATGTTCTTCTGAAATTACTGGTGCTGCAAAACTTGCCTTTAGTTGATTAACATCTTCAGGGCTTATTGGAGCAGTATAAGGTACAATATCTCTAGATTGTTGTACATCAAAATTGTGTAGAATATTGCTGTAAACAAAATTGAAAAAATCTAGTAAAGAATCTAGATTAACTGTGAGATTTATAGTGTAATCATCAACAGTAGTTATTTCTGCCAAAACTATGTCAGCCATGTCTATATCAAAATCAATTAAATCACTTATTTTTGTTGGAGGGGCTGCCTCTGCTGAATCATCAGACATATCAGAATCTGCTAGTGCTACTGTACGAGGAGGAACTGGAGCTTCTTCACAGAACATGTCCCCCTGGCTGGGTTCAAAGGGTCCGGAAGCCAGTCCTCCAGAAGAAGGAATAGAAGAGAGGGCAGTAATTCTGGAAGAGACAGAGGGGATGGATCTAGAGAGAGGAGCAATAGCATTAGCTATAAGTTGCTCAAGAGTGGGGGAAATAAAAGCAAGAAGATCTTTTGCTATATCAAAAAAATTTAGGTAGAGGTGTTCAGGAGCAGAGGAGGTGTAGGGAGTGTGATGTCTACAATTTGGACACACAAAGAAGGCATGTGAGAAGTCTGTGTGGGTGTATTTTGGAAATGTGGAAGCGATAATGGATGGAAAGTCAGTTGTTGAAGTAGGAACTGTGGTAGTGGGTGGAGAGGTGGTTACCTGAATTGGAGAGTTATGTGGAGATAGTTGAGGGGACTGCAGATTGAAGGATGGTTGTGAGGTAGATGAAATGTCAGATATATTAATTTGAGGTGGAGATTGAGGTGGTGGAGATGGAGTATCGTCATGAATAACTGTGGGAGATTAAGGAGGAGGAGATAGTTGTTGTTGTTGAGGTTGTGAAGGAGAAGGAATTCTGGTGGAGGGAAGGGCATCTTCTGGAGGTGGAGGAGTGGTTGTTACTGCCCTAGTTCTCTCAGAAGTCCTGGAAGAGGAGGAAGCCCTGGATGGCTTAGTGATGGTCCTCTCCCATCTCCCAAATAAGGCACATGTTAGCCTTTTGGAAGCATTAATGAATATGGTCTGGGAGACCAGGGATTCAGCGGCCTTTTCCTGTAGGAAAAAGCCCAGAATTCTTCCAAAACATACTTCTTTCTTAATATTTTTCTTTTTGATCGAATCAAAGAGTAGTTTTCCCCAGTTCACCGATTTCTTATTCACCACAACACACATCACCAAGAACTGGTGCCTGGTAATGTAGTCATGGGTTGTGTGTTTGCCCAACAAAACTTTCCCAATGACATCAGCAAGGAATTTGTATTCAGCAAATAAATTCTTCTTAAGCAGTTTGTTAGGGTTTCCTTAAGAATAACACATTTTGATGAACATATTATCGTATTCAATACTATCCATTTCAATAACTTCATCTCCATTAACCAAACAAAAAATCTCTTTTAAGACGGTGGGGGTTAGAGTAACCTGATTCCCTGAGATGGTGCCTATCATTATGTCTGCATCAGGAGTAGTTGAAGCGTAAACCCATTCTTTTTTTTCGGCTACTGCTAGCTTGATTCTTGTGTTCATGAAGGCCTTTAGATGTTGATCTTCAAATAGTTGCAGAATGACCATGAAGATGGGATCTGAATGACGAATTGAGTTGAAATCGATGTCATAGCCCGTATCAAACTTCATGCTTATGAGAGAACGTAATGCCTCCATTCGTCCCATGGAATATAACGGTGGGTCTGGTCGGGGCCCCACGCTATATTTCACTGACAAACAGTGGAATTACGTGGGAATATCAAAATCTCGTTCTACTCGTAGCCTAACTCAGAGCATTCAAGCGCAACATTTTAAGTTGTAAGAACTCATCCACATGAATGTCCACTAAATATATATAAACTCCACATTTACATATAAACCAGGAATGTAAACAACACACACACGCTCATGGCCTTACGGACTTACAAGTTGCTCTTTACAAATACACAACTTCATACATCGGCACGCAGGCCGGCCACACATGAAATCCATGAATTCTTCGCACGGCCTTCGAGGTCCTTTAAGCAGCAAGGGCATCAATCTCTGTGTTCCCATTCAGCCCGCTCAGCACCTGTAATTAGACATCCACCCCAAGAGCGGTAACCAAAGCACGATTAACATTAGATGACCAATTATAACGACCCGGTTCCTTCCCTATATTCATCGCACTCATAATATCTACCAATCACAAACAAGTGCTCTCAGGCACTACAGTATCACAAATGCCGGCCTCTACTAGATGCTCCGTGCGCTCAGGGCACATTACGGTGTACCTGACTCCATGGCAACACCACCGATTAGAAGTTATTAACATGTTGGCTGGCCGGTCCTAGTCCGCCAACACGCATGCTGGCGACATTTCTCCCAAACCACTCATAGCTGAGGACCTTACGATAAACTTGAGCATTACCAGATCGACCCACAACTGTGGTGCAGCAAGCCGAGTCTGTCTCGCGTCCCCCAGGCAGTGCCACCCATCGATCTATTAAAACAACCAGGGGCAGGTCAGCCTTTTACGTGCTCAAACCGTTAGTAGCGCACCACTAGATGCGGGTCGGCTTTCCCTCCTGATTAGCCACAGCTTTCCGCTCTCTCAGAGCAAATAGCTCTCACCACGCTCACACCATAAGGAGCTTATGCAAAGCATCCAAGATCAGCAGACAACATAAGGAGCTTACAATCACAAGTCATAACATCACATAATACACAGAGTCTTCTCCGGTTCACAACATACCCATCACCAATCCAGACTAACGGTCCGGGTGGGCTTCACACAATATGCCTATGCTGTACTACACACTTCCGGCTCTAGATGCAAACTCAACTGGGAATCACTTCCGCTTTCCACCTCTTGGTGGAGGATTCCATGCATATGCATAAAGAAAGGACTTCGATTGTCCAAGAAGTATATCGTTACCCTTGACGATCGCTTTGGAGCCATGAACTAGCCAAATGGCAATCACCGCCACGGCTTTGCCTTCATGAATCTGCACTCGGCCCACGAATCAGCCCACTGAAGGTTCTCCGGCAGCCTTCTCCCTTCTCCATTTCCTC
Source organism: Platanthera guangdongensis (assembly GCA_039583875.1). Taxonomy (NCBI): domain Eukaryota; kingdom Viridiplantae; phylum Streptophyta; class Magnoliopsida; order Asparagales; family Orchidaceae; genus Platanthera; species Platanthera guangdongensis. Next base: position 74,018,946 of record CM077148.1, read on the forward strand.
CCTTGCTCCCTCTATCTTTCTCTCTCTAGCTCTTTAAGAAGAAGGAGAAATGAAGGGAAGGTGAGGGTTCCAATCTCTTATATCAGCAGGGAAGGGCATGGACCCTTGGATCCAGGATGAAGGAACCAAACGGTCTTCATATGCCCAAAAATAGGCTGAACACGGACTGACACGCCCGTATCACAGGCCGTGTACCTTAAGCGGCACACAACCGACTCAATCTAGGAGCCCATGTCACAGGCCGTGTCCCATGCCCATGTCACATACTACATGCATGTGTCCGTCTGACATGCCCGTGTCTAAGAGCCGTGTACCTCAACCAACATACCACCAACTTAACCCGAGCGGGACACGGCATGGGACACGCCCGTGTCCCAGGCCGTGTACCACAATACACACCTGTGTCCACCAGCACACACATCCCCTGGCTGATCCCATCAGGACACGGCCAGCGACAAGCCCGTGTCACCGGCCATGTACCCTCACACGGCTACAGACACGCCCGGCCGTGTATTCGTCGACTGGAGTTCGACTACCCTGAGAAGGACACGCCCTCTGACACACCCGTGTTGTTGGGCGTGTCCCAGGCCGTGTCAACCAATCCTGAACCCAAACTGGGATTTGGGGTGTTACAACCCTCCCCTCCTTCAAGAAATTTCGTCCCCAAATTTTGCCCAACGAGACATCAACATAATCATGTTGTTCCATAGCAAAGCGATCCTGGTTAGAGCTCAGAGGCCGCAGCTTGTCTCGCCCCACGACATCGTACAAAACATGGCATTATATGGCATACATATACACATACATAACAAACATACCAGCCCTCTGTCCACCATAATCATCTCTTTACTTCCAGGTACACATATATGAACAAAACCATTACACCTTGTTCAACTGATCACCTAGATAAAGTAAGGTGTACACAAACATCTTATTGTTCATTCCATATATACAACATGATAGACATATCACCACAACATGATAGACATATCACAAAAGTCATAAAGTTCACTCTTTCATTCTTACTTCTGCTCACTCGCATCATCTTTCATAAGTCGTTTGACAGCCTCTTGGAGTTCCAACCTAAACACTCGAGGCTGTATTTCACCAATTGAATTTGAGGCTCTTGCACTTCAAGATTAGACAGTCGAGGTTGCATCCGGGATGCAGATGACTCGGCCACTGCTTTACCTTTTTCTTAATAAGACGCACCTGTCTTCTTCTCACCCCTTGGAGAGTCACTCCAAAAATGGTTAGCTAAATTTCCTTGCTTTTCACATATAAAACATGTGTGGGTCTCAACGCATCCTTGCCCATAGGTTGCCCCCGAAGAAATAATCGAAGGATTTTGTTCAGTAGGCCTGAACCTTTTCTTATCTCGTCTCCTAAACTCCGACTGTTCCAATTGTGGTACTTTGAATTCCGGCTTTTCCACCGCCAGGCTCTTCTTATCATGCACCCATTTCAAATCCTTCTCCAATGCACGGGCTGTGTCCACTAACGCTTGGAAGCCTTGATTCACCAAACTCGAGAGTGCCAACCTCAACTCATCACGCAGTCCCTCATAAAATCGATTCGTCTTTCACGCTTCCTCAGTGAAGGTAGACCCCGCATAGCACTCCAGTATGGTAAACTCATGCAGGTACGTATCAATATCATTCTCACACTACACCAGACGTTAAAACTCATTCTCCATCGCAATCCATTGTGACATAGGCAAATACTTGGCTAGGAATAATCGTGAGAACTCTTAGATCGATATCTCTTCCAATCCTCGACCTGCCAAGTAGTGAACTTCCACTTCGTCCCACCAAAGCCATGCTTCGCCTTCCAATAGAAAGGTGGCTAAAGTCACTTTCTGTGCCTCCGTAGTCCGAATTGCTGCTAATATTCTCTTCACTCTTGCAAGCCAATCTTCCGCCTGCATTAGGGAACCCAATCCGCCAAACGTAGGTGAATGAAACTCCATAAAATGCTTCAATAGCTCGTCCGCTGCTTGCTCATCCACCACAGCTTCCATACGCTCTTGCCTTGCACAAGGCCATACTGGTACCCCTGCAGGCCTTGCCTGCCCAGTAGGCTGTGCTTGTAACACCGCAAGCACTGTCTCAGTCACCATACGTATGGTCTCTGCTGAGGGAGGTTTAGGCGCTTCTACTGGTGCCGCACTCTCATTGGAATGCTGGGGCTCAGACTGCCCAACACCACTTCTCGTCACCTATCAATGGACAAAACAACTGTTACGTCCAATCCATAACAACAAACATACAGAAACTACACACTCACGCTCCTCACGTGCATGTATGACATTCCTAGTGGACATTCTTGAGTTCAATTATGTTCTCCCTCCGAACAATCTCAAACCTGGCTCTGATACCACTTTATAACGCCTCCATTCATCCCATGGAATATAACGGTGGTTCCGGCCGGGGCCCCACGCCATATTTCACATACAAATGGCGGAATTACGTATGAATATCAAAATCTCGTTCTACTCATAGCCTAACTCAGAGCATTCTAGCGCAGCATGTTAAGTTGTAAGAACTCATCCACATGAATGTCCACTAAATATATATAAACTCCACATTTACATATAAACCAGGAATGTAAACAACACACACACGCTCATGGACTTACGACCTTACAAGTTGCTCTTTATAAATATACAGCTTCATACATTGGCACGTAGGCCGACCACACATGAAATCCAAGAATTCTTCGCACGACCTTTGAGGGCCTTTAGGTAGCAAGGGCGTCAATCTCCGCGTTCCCATTCAGCCCTCTCAGCACCTGCAATTAGACTTCCACCCCAAGAGCAGTAACCAAAGCAACGGTCAGCATTAGCTGACCAATTATAACGACCTTACCCCTTACCCGGGGCAGTGGTTCCTTCCCTGTATGCATTGCACTCATAAAATCAACCAATCACAAACAAGTGCTCTCAGGCACAATAGTATCACAAACGTCAGCCTCCGCTAGATGCTTTGTGCGCGCAGGGCACATTATGGTGTACCGGACTCCGTGGTAACACCACCGATTAGAGGTTATTAATATGTTTGCTGGCTGGTCCTAGTCCACCAACACGCATACTGGCGACATTCCTCCCAAACCACTAAGAGGTAAGGACCTCACGACAAACTTGGGCAATACCAGATCGACCCACAATTGTGGTGCAGCAAGCCGGGTCTGTCACGCATCCCCAGGAAGTGCCACCCATCGATCTCCCAAAATAACTAGGTGAAGGTCAGCCTTTCCCGTGCTCAAACCGTCAGTAGCACACCACTAGATGCGGGTCGTCTTTCCCTCCTAACTAGCCGCAGCTTTCAACTCTCTCAAAGCAAATAGCGCTCACCACACTCACACCACAAAGAGCTTATGCAAAGCATCCAAGATAAGCACACAATATAAGGAGCTTACAATCACAAGTCATAACATCACATAATACATGGAGTCTTCTCCGGTTCACAACATACCCATCAACAATCCAGACTAACGGTTCGGGTGGGCTTCACACAGCATGCCTATGTCGTACTACACACTTCCGGCTCTAGATGCAGACTTAACTGGGAATCACTTCCGCTTTCCACCTCTTGGTGGAGGATTCCATGCATATGCATAGAGAAAAGACTTCGATTGTCTAAAAAGGAGATCGTTACCCTTGATGATCGCTTTGGAGCCATGAACTAGCCAGAGGGATATCACCTCCACGGCTTTGCCTTCACGAATCCGCACTCGGCCCACGAATCAGCTCGCTGAAGGTTCTCCGCCAGCCTTCTCCCTTCTCCCTTTCCTCCCTTGCTCCCTCTATCTTTCTCTCTCTAGATCTTTGAGAAGATGGAGAAATGAAGGGAAGATGAGGCTTCCAATCTATTATAGTAGCAGGGAAGGGCCTGGACACTTGGATCCAGGATGAAAGAAACGAATGGTCTTGATTTGCCCAGAAATAGGCTGAACACGGCCTGACACGCCCTGTGACACGCCCGTATCACAGGCCATGTACCTTAAGTGGCACACAGCCGAATCAATCTAGAATAGTACATGTCCATGTGACACGCCCGTGTCATATCCTACACGCCCGTGTCCATCCGACACGCTCGTGTCTAAGAGCCGTGTACCTCAAACAACGTACCGCCAACTCAACCCGAGTGGGACACGACATGGGACACAACCGTGTCCCAGGCTGTGTACCCTAAGACACACTAGTGTCCACCAGCATATACATCCCCTGACTGATCCCGAGTAGGACACGGCTAGCGACACGCCCGTGTCACCGGCCGTGTACCCTCACCCGGCTCCAGACACGCCCGACAGTGTATTCGTCGAGTGGAGTTCGATGAACCTGAGGAGGACACGCCCTCTGTCACGCCCGTATTGCTGGGCATGTTCCCTCTCGTGAACTTCTCGAGTACATTTCATCGAGCACTCAAGAGGCCAGATGCTCAACCTGAGCAGGACCTGCCTTGGGACACGGCCGTGTCCCATGCCGTGTCATCCAATCCTGAACCCAAATTGGGATTTGGGGTGTTATAAATAAAGTGCTGGAATCATCATTATTGCCCTGCAAAATGAAAAAGAGATCAAGTACAAGGGAATAGAAAACACGGGATGTAGCTCGAAGAAAACCTAGTTATATGTTTTTCAGAATATGAAGCGGTAGACTCCATCCTGCGAAATAAACAAAATTCTTCGATCTTAGTTCGACGAAATTTTTTATTGACAAACGTGTTCGTCGATCTCAGTCTGAAGAAGGGAAAATATTTCGTCGTGCTCAGGTCGACAGAAATTTTCGGAAGCAATATCGTCGATCTCCATTCGATGAATAGAAATTCACACACAGAGAGTTTGTCGATCTGAGGTCGACGAATTTCTCAAGAACTTTTATCAGTTTGTCGATCTCCGTTCGACGAACTATGGCAAACTCTTCGACCACAGATAGAAAGTCAAATTAATGCATCTCCATTTATCATGCCTAGATGATTCATAAAGAATAGATGTTTCTTCTCATCCAAGGGTTTGGTGAAGATATCTGCCTTTTGCAAATCAATAGAGACAAAGGTGAGATTAATTTTCTTTTTGTCTATACACTCTCTAATGAAATGATGTCTTACATCTATATGCTTAGTTCTACTATGATGCACTGGATTCTGTGCAATGGAAATTGCACTAGCATTATCACATAGTATAGTTGAATTTTTTAAGTTGACACCATAATCTAAGAGTTGATTCTGAATCCACAGCATCTGTAAACAACAACTGCCAACTGCTATATACTCAGCTTCTGCTATTGAAGTAGACATAGATGTTTGCTTCTTGCAAAACCAAGACACTAGCCTATCACCAATGAACTCACATATCTCGGATGTGCTCTTTCTGTCCACTCTACATCCAGCAAAGTCAGCATCAGAGTATCCAGTTAACTCAAATACTGACTTAGTTGGATACCAGAGTCCTAGATTAGGGCAACTTTTTATATATCTCAAAATTATTTTTAAGAAAATAAGGTGAGATTCTTTAGGGTTCACCTGGAACCAAGCATAAAGATATGTAGCTAACATAATGTCTGGTCTACTTGCTGTAAGATACAACTGTGACCCAACAATGGCCCTATATAATTTCTGATCTATAAGTTTTCCATGTTCATCAGAATCAATCACAACATTTGTAGCCATAGGAGTTTTCTTAGCTGAAGCATCAGCCATCCCAAACCTTTTATTAGCTCCTTAGGATATTTGGATTGGGACAAGAAGACTCCATCGGGGGACTGCTTCACTTGGAGACCAAGGAAATAAGAGAGCTCACCCATGCTACTCATTTCAAACTTGGAATACATAAGGTTGGAGAACCTTTTGCATTTTTTTGAATCTGTAGAACCAAATATAATATCATCTACATATATTTGTACTAACAAGACTTTATCATGATGATACTTGATAAATAAAGTCATATTTACTATGCCTCTAGAAAAGTAATGCTTTAAGAGAAAGCTAGCTAAGGTTTCATACCAAGCTCTTGGAGCTTGCTTTAGACCATAGAGAGCCTTACGCAATTTGAAAACATAAGAGGGATGAGTAGGAGAAATAAAACTTGGTGGTTATTCTACATAGACCTCTTCTTTGAGTTCACCATTTAGGAATGCACTTTTGATATCCATTTGATATACTGTGAACTTCTTGTAGGCTGCATAAGCTCGAAATATCCTGATTGCTTCAATCCTTGCAACAGGGGCAAACGTTTGGTCATAATCTATGCCTTCCTCTTGTCTATATCCCTGAGCAACTAATCTTGCCTTATTCCTTATGAAAAAACCTTGAGCATCTAGTTTGTTTCTAAATACCAATTTAGTTCCAATGACTGGGTAGTCTTTGGGTCTTGGAACTAAATCTCAAACTTTACATCTCTCAAATTGGTGAGCTCCTCTTGCATTTCAATGATCCAGTGTGGATCTTGCTCAGCATGTTTAATGGATTGGGGATCAATTTAAGATATGAAGCAGGCATGCATCATGTCCTGGTGGAGTTAATGCCTTGTCTGCACAACCACTAATATGTCTCCAATCACTTGAGATACAGGGTGATCTCTAAGTGTGAGTTATTCACTAGGAGGAGTTGGTTGAGCAACAGCTTGGGGAATTAATTCCTCTTGTGGAATTATAGCTGTTGTTAGCTCTTCACTGTGTTCAGTGTCTTCATCTTCACTATCTTCAGCAATATGTGAAGAAGATTCTGTAATAGCCTCATTGGTGAGGGTTAATGAATGCAACTTCACACATAGATGTGGTTCCTGCATGTTCTCACTGAAACCTTTCATCACATAACTGACTTATGGATATAGGGTTGTGCTTCAGTCCACTTACATAAGCTACATTACTGAAGGTGACTGCTCTAATTTTGACCTTTCCATATCCTTCAGTCTGGCCACAATTGGAATCACCAAATATTACTTTGGGTCCTAGCTTAGACTTGTAGTTTATTAAGTTGTCCTTGTTTCCAGTCATATGCTTTGAACAGCCACTATCAGATAACACTGTTGCTCTATGGTGGGATAGTCTTTCACCAGCAATAAAACAGATTAGCTATTCTTGACCCAGGTTACCTAGGGTCCTTATTTATTTACATAATTAAAGCTTGAAATGTAAGAGTATTCTGGTTGATTTTTATAACCTAAGGGGTGAAATCTTTAAGTGGAATTATCCACTGGGTGAATGGATTAATGTATTGTCTTGGTTGATTAAATGATCTATATGAATTAAAGTTTCTGTTATAATGAACCGTGTTCGGCAAATTCTGGTAAGTTCGTCGATCTGAGGTCGATGAATGTGGATGAGTTCGTCGAACTCCACTTAGAGAATGAAAGTTTTCATTCTCTGGGCCCCAATATCATCGATCTTAGGTCGACGAACCATACTGGATTCGTCGATCGTAGTTCAACGAATAATTATAATGAAAATTTGCGTTCGTAGTTCGTTGACTTGAGTTCGACGAACTGTAAGCATTTCGTCGATCTAAGTTCGATGAAAACTGTTGATTATAGTTTTTATAAGATTTTTTATTTTTCTTTCTCTTTTTCTTGGTCTTTTGAGTGATTTCAGTTGGTTGATTATCTTCATTTAGATTTTCTTTACATTTTTCTGAGACAAATTTTATTGGTGTTGTTAAAATATTCTTCTGAATTAATGGGAGTTGGCTTGATGAAGCACCTAAGCCCAGCTTGCCATTAAGCCCGATATTCACTGTGCTTGTGATGTCCATTAGCTTGATACTTCTCCCATTTAGGGATTCTTCAAGTTGCCTTGCCTCAGCCAATTTAGTTTTTAATGAGAGGATTTGTTCTTTAGCTAGGGTTAATTAATCTTTTAATTTGATATTTTCAGAAGGGAAGTTTTCTTGATCAGTCAATTTTTCTCTAAGATGTTTAATCTCTTTTTCAGAATTAATTTAATCAATACATAAAGATTTAAATTCAGTTATAAAATTTTATGAATTGAAATCAAAGGAAGATAATACCTGATTTACCTCAGATTTAGATGGTTCTTCACTGTTTGATTGCTCAGCTTCAGATGGGCTACTTTATGCATCAATGGCCATCAAGAAAATCTCCTTTGCATTAGCCTCTTATTCATCTTCACTAGAGCTAGAAGATGAAGATTCATCTTCAGTTTCACTCGATGTTTCAGCCACAAAGCCTTTCTCCTTCCTTTTATGCTTGCTGGAGGAGGGCTTGTTGTAGTGTTGTTTCCTGGTTTCTTTTTCTCTTCTTCTCTCCTTATTTTGGCTCTCTGGACACTCTGATATAAAGTGCCCTGGCTTCCTGTAACCAAAGCAAACAACTTCTTTAGTTGGTGTCTTGTCATTCCCTGGCTTGTCTTCTTGCCTAGATAACTTTCTTCTGAAATCCTTCTTTGCCATTTAGTAAAATCTCTTGGCTAAGAGACTCAGAAGGTCTTCACTAGCTATTGGGGCTAATGTTTCTTCTAAAGCTTTAAAAGCTATTTTTTGTTCCTTTCTTGTTGTTGAAGGAGTCTTCTGCTCTACAGCTTCTCTTGCCTTTATGAGTTGTTCATAGGACTTGAACTTTCCAAGAAGAGAATAGTGGAAATCTTATTAAGACTTCTGGCCTCCTAGATTGGTCATATTCTGGAGTCCCATAAGCTAGGGAAGCACATGAGAATCTTGTCATTGACTTCTATGAGGGTGATGTCCTTGTTCAGAGTCTTCAGCTCATTAATGATTGAGCTTAGACTGTTGTACATGTCACTCACAGACTCAGATTCTTCTTTCTTGAAATTTTCATACTGGGAGATGAGATTAGATCTCTTGTCCTTTCTATCATCTGCAGAACCAGCAACCATCTGGTTGAGAGAATCCTAGATAGCTTTGGCTGATGTGCACTCAGCCACTTTCTGGAATATGTCATATGACATAGTCTGTGTTAAGATGTTCATGGCCTTGGCATCTGCTATCTTGGCCTTCTTCTGTGCTTCTGTCCACTCAGGTGGAGGAACATGTATGCTGGAAGTTGCAGTAGTGGTACCACTAGAGCTGGTGGTCCTGTCAAAATAGAATTTTATGTGTCTTCATCAATAGAGTTCATATAAAGCCTAATTCTTGCCTTCCAGATAGCAAACTTATTCAGGTTGAAAGATGGAGGTCTGCTACTTGCATAATCTTTGTTCTGTGCCATGATATGAAATAAATAGAAAAACTAAGAAAGTGGAAAATCAGATCTGACATGGATCTTTTCGTTCAAGTGTTAACTTGTACAACCAAATGAACAACCCTTTGATACCAATTGAAAGTTATGGTATGCCTCTCATACCAATTCAAAGAAATGGTATACCTTGATACCAAAGAAAGATAGGGGATAGATCTGATTACTCTAGAGGGGGGGGGGGGGGTTAATAGAGTAACTTAAAATTTTTTGGCTGTTTTAGAATTTATCACAGTAAAGTAGGTGATAGTAGTAGTATAAAAGGAAATGCAAACTAAGCAAATCTATCACAGTACAACAAGAACAAAATAGAAAATGATCACACACATACAACACAAGAATTTTATAGTGGTTCCACAAACTGGGTACATCCACTATTTTACCACCCTGGTAGGAATCCACTGTCAGGTTTTTGATCAGGTGACTGCCAACACAAGATCTATTTACCGGGAGATCTCACAACACTTTAGGATTTTGATCAGGTGCCCAAAAACGAAGAATAAACTTTTGAAGGGAGTTAATAAACCCTCTTTACAGGAGGTTGAGAGAGTTGATGTTGTCTTATCGTTTTTTCTATACAACAGAGAAGACTAGTGGATTGCTGTTGTCAAAGCTCCTTCTGAAATAAGAATGGTTCAGAAAGCTTGGAGACTTGCTCAGGGTGTAGGTCTTCAACCTTATCTTGAAGTGATCCAGGAATTTTCACTACTTTAAATTTGTTGTCCTTGAATATTCCTGGAGTAGAAGTTGAAGAAGACTCTTGACGTTTGATTGTTCTTCTTCAGTCTTCAGAAAGTACAAGGGGAAAACGAAATGTTTTCTGCACAGGGAGAGAGTTTTGTATCGTTTATCTATATGCTCTTTGTTGCTTTTATGTTCTGTCTGTTCTCTTCTTAGTCTTACCACTGCTCGTATGAAAAGAGAAAAATTCTTTTATATTCTGCTGTCAAAAATTCTCCTTTGAAATTTTGAATTCCAAGCATTAATTGCTGATTAATTTGGAGAATGAAATGGCTTGAATATTCATTAAAGAGTTTCCCCAACTGTCCCATTAAAATAAGCAAGTAATTAACCCTGATGAAGACTATAATTAATGTTGCCAATAACGGCTATATTCAGGGGAATATAAGCATTGATTACTCAGAGAATTACTGCTAAATAATATAAGAAATAAGGACAGAATAAGGAAAACTGCTAAGTCTGGCTTGGGACAGAATTCATCGAGCTCTAAACAGAATTCGTCGACTGGAGTTCCAAGTTCTTCGAGCTGATAATTTCTTTTCATCGACCTGAGCTCAGCAAACTACATTCTGCAAATAACTAGCCAATTTTGCGCTCTAAGTTTGTCAAGCTAAGAATTTGTCTTCGTCGAGCAGAGTTCAGAGAAACTGAACTGGAAAAATCTGTTGAAGCTAAACTCCAGAATTTGTCGAGCAGAGAATCTGTCTGAATGAAGAGATCATCGACCTGAGCTCGAATATCGTTGAGCTCAACTCAGAGAAGTAAATCTGAGTTCATCGCTCTGTGATCGACGATCGTCGAGCTGAGTTCGAAGAGTTTCGAACAGATAATTTTAACTCTAAATTCTTTTAAGTCTTGGTCTACTGAGGTTCTCTGCTGGCTGGTCCATGAAGGTTGAACCTAGTGACTTAGCCTAAACTCTAGGACTCATTGACTTGACACTGGCTATATAATGTGGGTCAAACTCATCCTAATTAGTCAACCTAGCCCAAATCCAAACTAGGGATCCAACACGCTGAGATACCGTCCTTGCTTACAATATGTCCTAGGAATGACACCTGAGACAACCAGAACTCGCACTTGCTAAGCTTCACATACAGCTTGTGCTCCCTCAGAGTAATCAAGACCAAGCGCAAGTGCATGGCGTGCTCTTCTGTATTTCTGGAATAAACCAGGACATCGTCAATGAATACAACTATGAACTTATCCAGAAAATCCTTGAACACCCTGTTTATCATGTCCATAAAAGCTTACTGTGCGTTCGTTAATCCAAATGACATTTCCAGAAATTCAAAGTGACCATATCGAGAAGGAAAAGCAGTTCGCGGAATGTCTGACTCCCGAATTCTTAACTGATGGTAACCTGAATGGATGTCAATCTTCGAGAACACAGAACTACCTCGCAACCGATCGAACAAGTCATCGATCTTAGGCAATAGATATCTGTTCTTAATGGTCACATAGTATAGATCTCGATAGTCTATGCATATCCTCATCATTTCATCCTTTTTCTTCACGAAGAGCACTAGTGCACCCCAGGCGGAAGAGCTGGGTCTAATAATTCCGCACTACAATAACTCATCCAGTTGAGTATGCAGCTCCTTTAACTCACACGGCGCCATGCGGTACAGTACCTTTGCAATAGGACGAGTGCCTAGCTCAAGGTCTATAATAAACTCCACCTCTCTCTCAGGAGGAAGTCTAGGAAGAATAACAGGAAAAACATCTGAAAACTCACACACCATAGAAACGTCCTCAACCTGAGGCATAACTGGTGCAGCTTCCAGAGCAGAAACAGAGACAAGGAAAGAATCACAGCCAGACTCTATACATTTATGAGCACGTACCGCAAAAATGAACGGAGATTACAAATATGGCAAACCAAACACACTCATGGGCTGGCCATTATCACCTTTGAAATCCAAGAGCTTGTGCTTGCACTGAATGACGGCAGCGTAGCTGGACAGCCAGTCCATGCCCAATATCACGTCGAAGTCTACCAAATCTAGCACCTTCAGATCCGCAAAGGCTAAAAACCCATCTAGGAGGATGGGGCATTTTGGATACCCTGACTTGACATAAACAGCTCTCCTGAAGGGAATTTCATATTTAGGGAGGTGTCTAACTGGCCGAGAGCCCAGCGATGCCGGTCTACAAAACTCCTCACCACAAAATGCGGGAACTAAAAATCTACAGAAAGAGATTACTAGCTAAGTCAGAGACTAACCTGAGATCACTTGAGTCGAAGATTGGACTTCCTCCTTGGTTAACACATTCAACTTTCCTTTCCCTTGTCCACGAGAGGCGGGGCGGCGGTAGAGTCTGCAACGGAACTGCATGCAGCACAGGCTGGCCCTGTGGGAATTAGCCTTCATGTGCACTTTCTGGCCACAGAGAAAATAAGCTCCAGCCTTCTTAGGACAACGGGCCACATCGTGCCCACTCCTCTAGCAATAAGTACATACTAGGCCTCCCTTTGGTGCATCCTGGATCGCGTGAACCTAAGACAGCTTCTGCGCATCCAGTCTCTTAAAGAACTTCTCAAAAGGGTGTCCTGGCTTACCACAGAAGCTGCACGCTTCCCTTCTATCCTTCTTCGCTGTAGGGCCAAATGCCCTAGCACTTCCTCTATTGTCAGATTTCCTCTTGTCCTACTTCGCATGCAATCCCCGATTCTTCGCATTTTCTATTGCCTCAACCTTCAAGGCAGCTTCGACTACTTCTGCAAAGGTCTCAGACTTGTATGTGCTAGCCAACTGCTGGATGTTGTACCTCAGAACACCCAGGAAACGCTTTACTCTGCCTTCTTCGGATGCTACCAGATCTGGGGTGAAATGACTGAGCTTGCTAAACTCAATCTCATACTCACTAACAGTGAGTTGCCTCTACTTTAGGTGTAAAAAGTTGTTCATTTAATGGTCTTGCTCAACCGATGGCAAAAATTTCTTCTATAACATACTCTTAAATGATTCCCATGAGCACCTATCAGAAAGATTCTGTTTTTCTCTGATCCACCAACTCTTCGCAATTCCCTTGAGCTGATACGCCGAAATCATCACCTTCTAATCGGAGGAATTGCCAGAATAAGAAAACATTTCTTATATGGCAGTGATCCAGTCATCTAATGGCATGAATTCTGCTCTACCATCATACGAAGGAGGTCCAAGTCGTTGGAAGTGAGAAATGAAATTCATCTCAGGAGGCAGTGCGATGGGGGAACTAGAGCAACATGATGAGTAGGAACATGTATGCCCACAGCAGGGTCCTGTGCTCTAGTTTGCTGCCCGGCGACGACAACCAACAACGATTGTATCTGAGATTACATGTCCACTATCTGCCTTGTTAGGGCCTCATTACTTTGTCACAGCCCTTCGATCACTACCTCACTCTGGGCACCAGATGACTCGCCCTCCAAGTGGGGGGTCGACCTCGTTGCAATGGATTTAGGCGGAATTTCTACAGAACAAACGGATACCTGGTCGAACCTTGTTTAAGACTTCTCAAACTGGGAAAATATTCCCTTAGCAAACTATTTCGGGGTCATATTTTACAGATACGAGCAAACGACTTATCAAAGAACTAGCTTAAGACACCAAAGCTAAAAAACTCGAATACCTTAACTCAGATCAGATCAGGAACAAACAAACTCGGATCAGATCGGAAATGAACAGATCCTTGCTCTTGAAGTTACCTTGCTCTGGGAAATCATAAAATGATGTTATGCCTCTGTTGGATCCCTAGTTAGATTTGGGCTAGGTTCACTAAACTAGAATGTTTGACTCAACATGTATAGCTAGGGTCATATATGAGTCCTAGAGTCTAGGCCATGTCCTTAGAGTCAACACTGCATGGACCAGCCATCAACAGACTGTAGAAGACTCAAGACATAGAGAAATTTCAAAGACTCAGAAAATGAGTTCGACATTAGGCGAACTTAGGTCGATGATAGTCATGCTCAGCTCAATGAACTCAGAGAAAATTCTCTGAGCTGAGCTCGACGAACTTGTTTCTCAGGTCGACAATCTATGGACACTATACTTCAACATTCCAAGTCCAGAATTCTTCTCACTAAACTCCATTCGATGAAGTTAGAATATCAACTCGACGAACTTGATTCTTAGGTCAATGATTTCTTGATCATCTACTTCAACATTATAAGAACAGAAACACTTAAACATTTTAAGTCCAGAATCATTCTTCAATCGACGAATTCGTATTCTTAACTCGACGAACTTAGACCTCAATAGCACGTAGCAGTTAGCAGTTCTTAGCTCAACGAACTTTATTCTCAGGTCGATGATTTCTGGATGGTCTACATCAACATTCTAAAGTCCAGAAACATCTAAAATATTCTAAGTCCAGAATTATACTCCAGTCAATGAATTCATGTTCTCTGATTGATGAACTTGGACCACAACATTGACAAGTTTTATCAAGTAGCAGTTAGTTGAACACTAGTTGACGAACTTAGATTCTTGGCTCGACGATGTTGATGCATAGATTTGGAAAGGTTCCAGAGAAAGGAGTTATCTGTCCTTAGTTTGATGATTTTGGATCTCAGGTCGACGAACAACTATTATCTGGTCGACGTACTTGGCTTCTCAGCTCGACGAACTCTGTCCCAGCTCGACGAATTCTCTTATCTTCTTGACGATTTCTGTACAGTTCCAGACTTGGAAATTTCCCTCCCTCAGTCCTCATTCTTTTGCAATAATTCCTGAGTAATCAATGCTTAAATATTATCTGAATATTACCATTAGAAGGAGCATTGATTGTGGTCTTCATCAGGATTATTACTTGCCGCTTTTCAATGGGACAGTTGGGGAAATCATTTAATGCAGATATTCTCCAGGCCGTCAACATTGAATGAAGGAAGAAATTCAAAATTCAGAAGGAAGATTTCATTGAAAATATAAAAAGGATTTTTCCTCTTTTCTTCTATAGACACAACAAGCACACAGTGTAAATAGGCTTTTCTTCTTCCGTCTCGTTTGAACACAGAGAACAAAATATATAGGGCAATAACACAGCAGAGAAATCAGAAGCCCTAGACCAGAGAAAGAACAACAAGATGAAGAAGAAGAAGAACATCAATCAAAAATCAAGAGTCTTCTTCCTTCTTCATCTCAGGATTCTTCAGAGGACAACAAATATTCTATTTGTCAAAGAAGTTCCTGGATACCATCTGATCAAGGCTGAAATATTGAAGGCCTAGTTACCCTGCAGCAAGGCTCAAATCATTCTGAGTTCAATATCTCAGGGGGAGCTTTTGCTAACATCATATATCCACTAAAGTCTTCTCAGTTATATTTTGAGAAAGCGAAGACATAATCACTCGCTCACCCCCACTATAAAAAGGGTTCTTTAACTCCCTTCAAATGTTATTCTTGGTTGCAAGTCTCCTATTCAAAAGACTTGGGTTGGTTTTTCAGCACCTGATCAAAAGCTCATTGGTGGCAGTCACCTGATTAAAATCCTGCTAGTGGATTCCTACCAGGGTGGTAGAAGAGTGGATGTACCCAGGTTGGGGAACCACTATAAAATTCTTGTGTTGTATGGTTGCACCTTTTCTTTTGTTCTTACTGTGGCTGTGTTAGCTAGGTTGCTGTGTTTGTGATATTTGGTTTTGATGTGCATGTATTAGTGCAAGATTAATTTATCTTAGGTCTGTTTTTATTTATACCAAAAAGTTTTTAAGTTTTCATGATACTCTATTCACCCCACCCTCTAGAGTATTTCAGATCTAACCCTTACTTTCAATTGGTATCAGAGAATGTTTCCTTTGGTTGTACAAGTTAACCCCTTGAACCAAAAGATCCTATGTTAGATCTGAACTTTACTTCTATTAAGTTTATATTCACATCATGACACAGAACAAAGACTATGCAAGAACCAGACCTCCAGTGTGCAACCTAAATAGGTTTGCCATCTGGAAGGCAAGAATAAAATTATATATGAATTCTATTGATGAAGACATCTATAACTCTATTTTGACAGGTCCTCCTCAAGCAACTGCCTCTACATCTACAGCAGCTTCAAGCACTAATGCAGTTCCACCACCTGAGTGGACTGAACCACAAAAGAAAGCCAAGGTTGCTGATGCCAAGGCCATGAACATTCTGGCCCAATAATGTCTGATGACATTTTCCAAAAAGTAGCAGAATGCACATCAGCTAAGGCCATTTGGGACTCTCTCAACCAAATGTTTGTTGGATCAGCTGACGATAGGAAAGATAGAAGATCCAATCTCATATCCCAATATGAGAACTTCAAGAAGGAGGAAGCAGAATCTGTTGCAGATATGTACAACAGGCTGAGCTCAATCATCAATGAGCTGAAGACCTTGTACAAGGACATCACCCTCACTGTGGTGAATGACAAAATCTTTATGTGCTTCCCAAGCTCATGGGATTCAAGGATCTGGCCAATCAAGGAGGCCAGAAGCTTAAATGAGATTTCCACTAAATCTCTTTTGGGAAAGCTCAAGTCCTATGAGCAGCTCATTAAATCCAGAGAAGCAGCAGAGCAAAGGACACCACCACCAGCAAGGAAGGAACACATCCTAACATTCAAGGTTGCTGAAGAGACATAAACTTCAATAGTGAATGAAGAGTTAATGAGTCTGCTTGCCAAAAGATTTTATAAAATGGCAAGTAAAGATTTCAGAAGAAAGTCGTCCAGGCAGGATGACAAGCCAAGGTATGATAAAACCCCTACTAAAGAGGTAGTTTGTTTTGGCTGCAGGAAACCTGGACACTTCATCTCAGAGTGCCCAGAAAATCAAAAGAAAGAAAGGAGAAGAGAAAAGGATTCTAGAAGACAGCAAAGCAGCAGGCCTTCTTCCAGCAAACACAAGAAGAAGGAGAAGGTCTTTGTAGCTGAATCCTGGAGTGAAACTGAAGATGAATCCACATCCTCCAGCACCAGTGAAGAATAATAAGAGGCAAGGGCCAAAGAAGTCTGCCTCATGGCCATTGATGCCTCAAGAACTCAATCAGATGAAGAGGAAGAATCTAAAAATGACGAAGCTTCAGAAACAGAAGCTGATCAGGTACTTTTATCTTTTGACTATAATTCTAATGCTTTCTAATTTGAATTTAAAACCATGTGTATTGATTTAATAAACTCTTAAAAGAAAATCAAAACACTTAGGGAATGACTGGCTAATCAAGAAAATATAATTTTTGAAAACACTAAGCTGAAAGATGAACTTACACTAGCTATTGAACAAATCATTGCTTTTAAAAACAGAGCTATGTGAGGCCAAACAACTTGAGGAATCTCTTAATGGGAGAAGCCTTAAGCTGATGGACATCACAAGCACAGTCAATGCTAGACTAAATGGCAAATTGGGCTTGGGTACATCATCAAGTTTACCCCCCCCCCCCCCCCACATTCTCAAGAAGAACATATTATCAACCTCCATTAAATTTGTGTCAGCTAAGAATAAAGAAGTAATGAACAATAATCAAACTGAAATCACACATAAAAACAAGACAAATCAAAATCAGAAAACCTTAGACAAAAACAAAGTTCAGCAGATTTCGTCGAACTCAGATCGACAAAATATGTCAAGTTCGTCGAACTCAAGTCGACGAACACTGAACACAAATCTATATAATAATCATTCGTCTTACTGCGATCGTTGAACTGTGTATGGTTCGTCAAGCAGAGGTCGGCCAACTTGGGGAACAGAAAATGACTATGTTCATTCTCTGAGCATAGATCGACGATCTCATCCCGTTTCGTCGAACTCTGATCGACGAACTCACAACATTTCGTCGAACCCAGAAAGACTTAATAAAAGTCATAACTTTAACAGTAACTCTAATAAATCTAGGAAACCTTTTAATCCAGTGGCTGATTGGATAATTCCACCTAGACGATATCACTCATTAGGATATAAATCACAACCTGAATTTTCTGTGATTTCAAGTTTTTCCTATCAGCAAAACAAAGGACCCAAGATAACCTGGGTCAAGAACAATTAATTATTTTCTCTACAGGTGAAGAGCTGTCCAGTTGTTAATCAACTATGGTATCTGTACAGTGGTTGCTCTAAGCACATGACTGGAAGCAAGGAAAACTTAAATAACTATAAGTCCAAGCTGGGGTCAAAGGTTATCTTTGGTGATTCAAAGTGTGGCCAGTCTGAAGGCTATGGAGAAGTAAGGATTGGAGCAATCACATTCAAGAAGGTGACTTATGTAAAAGGACTCAAGCATAACCTCATCTCTATTAGCCATTTATGTGATGAAGGTTATCAAGTACACTTTAACTCTACATCCTGTATTATTTCTAATAAAGAAAAACAAAAAGTTTTAATTGGAAATAGACAAGGAAACATATACTTAGATGATTTTCTTTCTGCCAATTCAGATATTTGTCTGTTTAATATTGTTTGCAATCAAAATGAATTATGACATAAAAGACTAGGACATGTAAACATGAAAAATATTGTTAGGCTATCTAAAGACAGCCTTGTAAGAGGCTTACCTTCTAGTCCCTACAAGAAGCAAAGCCTTTGCAGGGCTTGTCAACTAGGCAAGCAAATTAAGTCTAGTTTTAAATCAGTTAATAAAAGTGATTCACCTAGGATTTTGTACTTGCTACACATGGACCTCTTTGGACCTATTGCTGCACAAAGCCTAGGAGGGAAATCCTATACTCTAGTCATTGTAGATGACTTATCAAGATTCACTTGGGTGTTTTTTCTGAGATCTAAGTCAGATACCTTTAAAGATCTTACAGATTTTCTCAGGACCATACAGATTGAGTACTCTACTCATGTTATATTGATCAGAAGTGATCATGGTACAGAGTTTGAGTCTCTTCTTATACATGAGTTCTGTGAGATGGAAGGTATCAGGCACTGCTTCTCAGCTCCTAAAACTCCCCAACAAAATGGGGTAGCTGAAAGGAAGAATAGAACCTTGATTGAAGCTGCAGGCACATTACTTGCAGATGCTTACATGCTACTATCCTTTTGGGAAGAGGCTGTAAGCACATCAAATTATGTGCTGAACAGAAGATTGATACATAAACTAAAAACTAAGACTCACTATGAATTACTTAAAGGGAAGAAACCTAAAATCACTTATTTTAAAGTATTTGGATTTGTATTCTATATACATAATAATAACAAGAAATATATTAGAATATTTGAAGCTAAGGCTGAAGAGGGAATTTTTTTGGGATATTTCCAAGTAAGAAAAGCTTATAGGGTATTTAATAAATCATCTTGAAAAATTGAAGAATCATTTCATGTTACTTTTGATGAAACTAACATGTCTTATTTGGAGAAAGAGATTTCTACCAGTAACACTTTGCAGGTACCTCACTTGTGTGAAAAAATGGGTGAATTAAACCTTCCACAAGACGCTATAGCACCCTCTCCTCCACAAGTTGTTGAAGACAGTGAAGATGAATCTTTGGAAGAGGCTGAACCTCATTCAACAGTAAACATAATTCCACAAGAGGAATTAAATCCAAATGTTGTTGCTGAACCAACTCCACCGACTAATCTTGTTACACTAAGGGATCACCCTAGATCCCAAGTGATTGGAGACATAACAGTAGGTGTACAGATAAGGCATCAACTCAACCAAGAAGCGATGCATTCCTGTTTTCTATCTCAAGTTGAGCCTCAATCCATAAAAGATGCTGTGCAAGATCCCCAATGGATCATTGCAATGCAAGAGGAAGTCAACTAGTTTGAGAGATGTAGAGTTTGGGATTTGGTTCCAAGACCCAAAGACTACCCAGTCATTGGAACCAAATGGGTATATACAAACAAGCTTGATGCCCATGGTGCAATTGTGAGGAACAAGGCTAGGCTTGTTGCTTAAGGTTACATGCAAGAAGAGGGTACAGACTATGACCAAACATTTGCACCAGTTGAAAGGTTAGAAGCAATTAGAATCTTTCTTGCCTATGCTGCCTACAAGAAGTTTAAGGTCTACCAGATGGATGTGAAAAGTGCATTTCTAAATGGAGTACTAAAAGAAGAGGTTTATGTAGAACAAACTCCAGGTTTTATCTCTCCAACCCATCCTTCTTATGTATTTAGAGTGCATAAAGCACTCTATGGTCTAAAGCAAGCTCCAAGAGCTTGGTATGAGACCTTAGCTAGCTTTATGATAGAGCATGAATTCAATAAAGGCATATTAGATAAAACATTATTCACTAGGAACCATAAGAATAAAATCTTGTTAGTACAAATCTATGTGGATGACATCATATTTGGGTCTACTGATTCTAAACTATGCAAGAGGTTTTCTGACCTCAAGCATTCTACGTTTGAGATGAGTAGCATGGGTGAGCTCTCCTACGTCCTTGGTCTCCAAGTGAAGCGGCTACCTGATGGCATCTTAATCTCCCAGGCTTAATATGCTAAAGAGCTTCTTAAGAAGTTTGGGATGGCTGATGCCGCAGCAAAGAAAACACATATGGCCACTAATGCTGTAATAGATTCTGATCCACATGGGAAACCTGTTGACCAGAAGTTATATAGGGGCATTGTTCGGTCCCTATTATATCTTACAGCTGACAGAACTGATATAATGTTTGCCACATATCCTTGTGCTAGGTTCCAAGTGAACCCTAAAGAATCTCACCTAGTTTTCCTAAAAAGAATTTTGAGATATATAAAGAGTTATCCTAGTCTAGGAATTTGGTATCCTACTGAGTCAGAATTTGATTTAACTGGATATTCAGATGCTCACTTTACTGGATGTAGGGTAGACAGGAAAAGTATCTCAGGAACTTGCCAGTTCTTAGGTATGAGATTAGTGTCTTGGTTCTAGAAGAAGGAATCATCTGTGTCCACATAAACTGCTATTGCAGAATACATTGCAGCTGGCAGTTGCTGCTCATAGATGTGGATTCAGAATCAACTCCTGGACTATGGTTTCAACTTAAATAATTCAACTCTATTATGTGATAACAATATTGTTATATGCATAACACAAAATCCAGTCCATCACAGTAGGACTAAGCATATAGACATTAGGCATCATTTCATTAGAGAGCGTGTAGACAAAAACAAAATCAAACTTGTCTATATCTACACTGATTTACAAAGAGCTGATATTTTCACCAAATCCTTAGATGAAAGGAATCACTTGTTCTTTATAAATCAACTAGGAATGATCAATGGAGAAGCTTTGATATAACTTCTGTCTACACTCAAAGAATTCTACAAAGTTCGTCGAACGGAGCTCGACGAGTTAGGAAAAGTTCTTGAGATATTCGTCGAACGGAGATCGACGAACTCTCTATGAGTAAAGTTGATTTTGTCGAAAGGAGATCGACGAATCTACTTTAGAAAACTTTCATCTAATGGAGCACGATGAAATATTTTCAAATCTTCAGACTGAGCGCAACGAATTATTTAACTACCAATTATTTCGTCGATCTTAGATCGAAGAATTATTTATTTTTCATGGAACGGAGTTTGTCGATTCATATTCTGGAAAATCTTATATCTAGGTTTTCTTCGACCTCCATCCCACGCTTTCAGTTCCCCTGCACTTGGTCTTTGTTTTTCTCTTGCAGGTGAACCAATGGAGATTCCATCGAGAAGTCTTGCAGCGATGAAATTCGTTACAGTATTCGATGTGGAGTTTGAATCGTTTCAACATTCAGACCCCATATTCTTGGACATATTGCAACTGCTTGAAGATCAATAGTTAAAAACTTTGATGACTACTAGGATCAAGATAGCTGGTGTAGATATCAGAGAGTGGGTCTATACTTCCTCAACCACAGATGATAACACCATGACAGGCACCATATCGGGTAATGCTGTTTCACTAACCCCCGCCGTTCTGACTGAAATCTTTGGATTAACTAATGGTGAAGAGGAACTAGAAATTGCTAGTGATGAATTTGATGAGATGCTGAGTAAGATGGATTATTCTAGAGAAACTCCTAATAAACTGCTGAAGAAGCACCTCTCTGCTGAATACAAATTTCTAGTAGATATTGTGGGGGAAAGTATTGTTGGGCAACCACACTGCCCATGATTACATAACCAGGCATCAATTCCTGGTGAAGTGTGCAATGGTGAACAAGAAGCTTATGAACTGTGCTCAAATAATGTTTGAATTGATAAAGAAAAAGAACACAAAGAAAGAGGTCTGTTTTGGAAGAATTTTGGGAATCTTCCATAAAGAAAAGGCTACTGAATCTCTGGTCTCCCCGACCATATTCATCAATGCTTCCAAGAGGCTCAACTATGCCGTCTTTGGCAAGTGGGAGAGGACCATCACCAAGCCCTCCAAGGCTTCTTCCTCTTCCACCATGCCTTCTGAGAGCACTAGGGCTGCTCCAGCCACTTCCCAACCTGCTGAAGATATCCTTCCTCCACCTCCATCACCTCCAGCCATCCAAACTCCTCAGCTGGCACACCAACTCCACTTCCAAGTTCCCCTCGCAGTCCCTACTCCCACACCTCCATCCTCCCCCCTACATACATCCCAGCATTGTACACACATTCCCTCCAACACTTCCACTCCCTCTCCCCATGGTACACCAACTAACTCCCCACCTTCCTCTCCCTTACCCCATCATCTGGCCAACATCCCATCCTTCACTCTGCCCACTTTCCCTCCTCATACTTCTTCTTCTCCAGATGCTCAAATGGTAGATGTTGGGTATTGTATCCACAATTACCTGGATTTGAGGAAGCCACCTGACAAGCTAAGATGAATTCACAATGTATTTGATGAAATCTTTCAAGTTGTGCTTGCAGTTATTCCACGCTAAGTACACACCAATGTCAGGGTGCAGTAGGTTAATATACACGGGTCTGCGCGACGTAATCCCTCGTTGAGCAGATCAGTGTGTTAGCCTACGTGTACTCTCTCTATTGGAGTGTACCTATTTTCAAGTACAGGGCTGTGAAAATGCTAGAGCACACAAGGAGCAAGGATGGGTCGAAGAGCAGCTCATGGGCGGAAAGACGAAAAATCGTCTAAGTATTAATCGACGAGAATCACCAAGTGATTCTCGCCGATTCGGCGAGAATCACTAGTGATTCTCGCCGAATCGTCGAGAATCACTGGCTGATTCTCTCCGTCTCTATCCGGCTACATCAAAGCGTGCAAATCTGGCGCTAAGTCATAATCGTCGAGAATCATCAAGTGATTCGGCGAGAATCACCAGTGATTCTCGCCGAATCATCGAGAATCACTGGCTGATTCTCGCCGACTCGTCGAGAATTACCTTCGATTCTCGCCGATTTTGACTTGGGCGATTTTCTGGATCCTGCTAGACCGGATCAAATGTTAAGACGCTGTTTTGAATCGCTTTTATGGTTTCTTCTAGTGGGACCCATAACGGTCATAAAGGACTATTCTACTGTATAAATACACGCGTATTTTGAACAGTAAATAGACACACAAAAAAGACGAAGCCGAGCCGCCGACCTTGACCTAAATCGCGAAACTCGCTCCGCCGCCGTCGCTGCTCGTGCTAGTTGTTCGCCGCTTTTGATCGAGGTTTCTTCCAGATCTTCCGGCGACAGAAGGTTAGCCAAGCACAGCGTCTCACGTGTCTAACCAGAAGATCCTTTGTCTCTTGATTCGTTGATCGGGAAAACCTTCCCCTTCTGAATCGATAGAGACGATCGATCCTAGTGTGACCGTTGGTAGACCTTGCTAGCTTTGCTACGAAGATTGAATCTCCAAAGTACAGCAGCTGCACTCCATTGTCGCCGCCGATCCC
Organism: Platanthera guangdongensis; assembly: GCA_039583875.1. Lineage (NCBI taxonomy): Eukaryota > Viridiplantae > Streptophyta > Magnoliopsida > Asparagales > Orchidaceae > Platanthera > Platanthera guangdongensis. The sequence continues at coordinate 74,042,622 of CM077148.1, forward strand.
GAGAACCAAGCCGCCCCACTGCTTGCAGCCGCAGGTTTCGGGGAGATTCTCTCCAAGTGAGATCAAGGGTTGCGGACTCTTCGTTGACTTCAATAACACGTCGTCGAACGAAGAGGGACACCTTAGTCACCATAAGTTGTTTGTATTTCTTGTACATTCTATTTTCAATTTTGTTGTAAAGGAACCTTGGTTCCTAGTTGTAAGGGTTGGGTGCAACCCGTGTTGTGGGAGTAGTGACACCTACGTGTGGAAGGGTTCCTTCCGTTAGTGCAAGGATTGGATTTCAATCTTGTTGGTGAAGTGACCGAGTCGTCCCTGGTTGGGAGATAGGTCGAAGGGGGAAAGTGGATGTACCCAAATCGGGGAACCACTATAATTTTCCTGTGTCCTTTCTGTGCTGTGGTGTTTCGTTTTCTTGTGCAGGTACAATTTTAATTCTGCAAAAATACCGCAAGTCACCTATTCCCCCCACCCCCATAGGTGAAGGTAGTTGACACTAGGTGGACTTTCAAGTGGTATCAGAGCCAGGTTACTCATCAAATAGGTTAACACCTTGAGTAGAATCCTGCCACCAGTGTCAAAAGCATGGAGCTGGACCATGGGATCTCTCCACTAAGACTTCCCACGTGCACAAAGGAGTATTATCCCATCTGGAAGATGAGAGTGTCCTATCACTTGGAGGCTATCGATCCTCGAGCATCTCTCATCTTGGAAGAGGGTCCATTCATTCCTATGAAGACCTCCGGCTCTGGAAAGGATATCCAAATTCCCAAGTGTACTATGGAGATGTCGGAGACTGAACTCTCATTATTTAATCTGGACAAGATGATTCGTCAGATCATCATGGATGTCTTGTCTGGACCTTCTCGATCTAGATTGGAAAAGTGTGGGACGACCAAATCTATGTGGGTAACCATCTCAGATCTCATGGGGGGATCAGAGAAAGCAGGGATTTGCTGTCAGCAAGAGGATGAAGCCTATTTGGGGGTCCTCGCCTCTGAAGATGAAGGCAAGGATCAATCGGACAGCATCAGGGCTCCGGTGTCCTTGTTAGAGACTGAAGAAGAAATTGAGGAAAGCAATTCTGATGAAGCTGACACAACGGTCTCTGGCGATAGTGACAATAACTCTGAAGAGCAGGTAACTTCTTCATCTTGCCCCTTTTCTCTTGAAGTTCCTGAAGACAGGAATTGTCACCCTTCAGAAAATCCTGATTCCCTGAAGAGAGCCCTTCAGAAAGCAATCTACTCGTTGAGGAGCAAGCTCAGGAGATTGCTCTGCTGAAGATCTTGTTGGTTCTCCAATTGGCATCCAACAAGGTCAAGGAATCTAAAATCTCAGATCTAGAGAGTAGTCTAGAGAATGAGAAAAAGATAGTATCCAACTTTTCCAAGGTTGATGCTATCAAGAGAAAGGAAGAAAATGGGTGGATCTCCCGAATTATCAATTCTTGGAGAAATGGGGAAACAGTATTCAGACCCCCCACTCCAAGAAGGAAGGGTACTCATCATGCCTTCAGGTATGATCATATGAACAACCGTGGTCACTGCAAGGGTGATCTGCCCTCATGTGGAGACACCCATAGTGCAAGGGCTGTCATGGCCACCCTTGAAAGAATACCTAAGGCTCATTCTGAACCCTTTGTATTCTCAGCCACTGCCCCAACTCGGCATGAATCTGCTGGTATCAGCTCTCAGTGCGCTCCTCACCTCCCTAGGACACAGGAAAGGGAGGTTAGAAGTCATGCAGTTAGTTCTCATGGGGCCTCTGGAAGGGTGCTGACTGAAAGGAAGGCACCACCTCCCAGGCCTCATGACGCTCGCTACATGCATTCCTTCCACCCTTCCAAGTGTCATGGTGGAAGAGGAAATTTTGTGAGCAGATCCGGCTCTATCCCATTTGGACCTAGGACCATGACTACCTCAGTCACTGGATCAGGTCAGAAACGGAGGTACAACATTCACACGTGTTGGTGCTGTGGCAAGGTGGGACACTTTGCCATAGACTGTTGGCACAACACCTCTGTGTCAAGGGCAAGGGCCTATCCACATCTTCTGGGCAGAGGTAGTCTTCCTGACAGGATTTCTGAGGGAAGGCATTCAAGTGTTTATGCTAACAAGAACCTAGGACCCAATACATATTGGGTTCCTAAGGTAAGGTAACTCTCTTTTGCAGTGTAGTCTAGGTTCACGTAAATATGTTGGGAACTAGACAGAAGATGTTTCAAGACTGAATTGGAACAAGTATCTGGAATAACAAAAGTACTATCTACAATGGTATACTCACATTAAGCACCTGGTATGCTTTAACCAGAGGGGCTAAATGATAAATCTCATATTCCCAGGTATTTCTGATCAGCTCCAATGCTTGAGTCATATTGTGTCGACATTTACATATATATATATTTATATATATACACATATATGTGTGTACACCTAAGAAAAGGTTAACACTGTAAAAATAACCCTTAGATACATTATTAAAGATTTATCTGTAAATTCACTGGTAGATTCGAGAATAAACATCTACAGGCATAAATCAGTTCACTGAAAATTAAAGAAGATACATCTTTGGAAATCCCTAAAACTTACAATTGAAATCAAGAAATGTATGGAAAAACCTCGTTCAAACCCTAAACAGGTTGGTATTAAGAAATATATATATTTAGTAGATTTTTAAACCGTCTTAATATCAGAAGATTTCGAGAATCCGACATGCCTCTTAACCCGTAGATTCTTATTGAAGAATCCCTTCAATTTCGATTTAGAAAAACTCCCGCCGATTCCTCGTATTTCGCATTTCGCACGAAAACCCGTCGATATCGCGCAGGAATCCCGCCGACCCTTCATATTCCTCATTTCCGTCGAAGTTCCTCATTTCCGTCGATATCCCGCAGGAATCCTGCCTCCTCTTCCGTCGATATCCCGCAGGAATCCCGCCGCTTCTTCCGTCGATATCCTGCAGGAAACTCGCCGATTCATCCTTCCGTAGATCACTCCTCTCGCGTCCAGGGTGCTCGTCCAGGGATTTCTCCGAGGTTTCGATTAAACAAAGTCACGAGCGCCTCCCGGTTTTCCGTCGTCTCCGTCGATTCTCACCTTCTACGCTTTTGGGTAACCACATCCTCACCCTTGCAGTGACTTACTGTTAGTGTAGCTTCCCTCTTGATTTTTGATTAGGCGTAGTCTTGGGATTCCATCCCCAGGTTTGCAATGGCTCCAAGGACAACCGTCGGCCTGGTCACTGGATGTGAGTTGGTTCGAACCGGGTTCTCACATGCCTCGGATGAGTTCAGAAACATCATCATCATGCTTGAAGAGGCTGGACTAATTTTATTCTAGAGCACCCCTACAAAATTTTGGACAAAGAAGTGTTGGAGTTCTTCGCAACCGCCAAACTTCGGAATGCAGACTCTATCATCAAGAGTAAGGTTGCAGGTGTAAGGATCAAGTTGTCTGCAAGCAAACTGACCCAATACTTGCAGCTCACTAGTTCTGAGCACGAGGATTATCTGGAGGAACATGATAAAGCCAGGACATTGTTATTCTGTGGACTAGCTAGAGGGACCAGATCGATAAAGTGAAAGGAAATGAATGAGGAGGGGAAACTTTTGTCCGACATCATTGGGAAAGTACTGATATGCAAACCCGGATCACATGACCACATCTCAGCTGACATGTTCAAGATCCTTGTGGCGATAGTCTGCAGAAAGAGATTCAACTGGGGGGCTATCCTTTTTGAGAAGATTAAGGACACTCTTAGATCTCCAAGTTTTGGAAGAATCATCAGCTTATATCTTAATCAGTTGAATAGAGATAGATTCGACATGAGTAATGGAGTTCCATTGCATTATTTGAAGAAAATGGACTCCAGTGTTTTTGACAGATGGGAGCGATGCATCGGTCAGGCTGTAGTGGTGGTGGAACAAGAAGAATCTCCTGTCGAGGACAGAATTGGAGCAGATTCCGTGGTTATTCCCAGTGAAGTTCCTGATGCACTGACTGCAGGAATTGAGGGGGAGCCTCTACCCGCTTCTGCTAATATTATATCTGGCATCTCTTAGATAACTAGAGATGAAGTTGCGGATCTGCAAGAAGAAAGTGAAGATGTGATGGAAAATGAGGCGGCCCTGAACGTAAATGATCTAGGAGCCGGAGGTAATGTAGAGGAGAATGATGAGGGAGGTTTGGAAGATGATGCAGCTGAGAATGATTTCATGGATGATGAGGATTAGGAAGAACGAAACGAGAGACAGGAAGTAATGGAGCCCCAGGACAACACTGAAGTTCCATCTGAAAAGCAAGCTCCTGAGATAGTTATTGAGAAAATTAGTGCAACAGTGGAGGGGGAGTCCTCTCAGCAGAGGCTGCTAAGTACTTCCGAGAAATCTACTGAGGTTGCAAGTATTCCCCCTTTAGAGACTATGCTAGTGTCCAGCTCTACAAGTGAATCTGCTGAAGAGCAAGGCCAAGGAATACCTCAGGATCATTCACTACGAGCTGATATAGCTAATCACACGGTGAATGTTATTCAAGGTATCGTGGATGAGCTCAAAGCGTCTTTTGAGCAAGCTCAAAATAAAATGTTAAAAAGAATTAAGAAATCTGAGAATCTAATGCTCAAGAACGTTGTGGAAATCAATCACAAACTGGATTTGATGGAAAAGAAGTTTGAAGACAAGTATACAGCAGCCGGCAAAGCTGTAACTCTTCTTATGGACGGATTGAAAAAGAACACAGAAACACTCGCAGTCGTTAATCAGAATGCTCATGTCGTGGCAAATAACATCCAAAAATTTGATGCCAACATGGTGACTCTTAACAGCAATCAACAAGCCTTGATTACCGAGTTCTCCAAGACTACAAAGCACATTGATGAGTCACTGCATTCTTATGCAAACTCCATTGCCGTCGAAGCCAAAAAGGGGGAGAAAGAATATACAGCTAAGATGGCCGAGCTTCAAGAAATCATAATCAAAAACTTTGAACAGTCAAACATATATGTTTATGACAGTTGCTGGTGGATGCTCAAACAAGTGTTAGGCGGCAATATCCCAGAAAATCCTGAGGGTAATCCTGCTCCTGAAAATAATACTGCGGCTGATGAGGGAGCAAGTGCTGAAGAAGTTTCTTTAAGTGAAGCTGATGCTCAAAGGGCTGCTAGGGCCACCTCCAAAGCAAAACTGATGGCCATGTTTGACCAAGGAGCCCTAGCAAAAGCTAGGGACAAGAGAAAATCTCAAGAAGGGACATCTAAGGAAACGCAAGCTGAAAAGAAAATCAGATTGAAGGAGGATGAAGTGAGGAACGATAGGTGGAGTCCGGTATCAAAGAGTATTATCTTGGACACGTTCTGGCTACAAGAAAAAGGGGAAATCAATCGGAACGACGTATACAGCCAGCATGAGTGGGAGCTGCACAAGGCATATGAAGCTAAACGGAACATCTTCTTCAGGACCAACACTACGGCAGATAAAGCTCCTCCTCCCAGATACTATCCAAAGCCCAAGGAGTACGTTGAGAGGCAGAGAAAGAAGTTCCTGGCTCAAAAACACAAGGATGACCTAGCCAAAGAGAAATACACATAAGTTTATAGGTTGTCATTCTCTCAAGAACACATTTATCTTTTCTTATTGTTATATGAACAATTTTTGGGAATATATATATATATATATATGTATGTATGTATATGAATTTATGATTGACTCAAGCTTTGGTCTGTTTGCCTTTATTTCCTTGTGTCGTATCTTTAAATTCTATATGATGTATATATTATCTGGATGGTGGTATTCATCTTAGCTAGTAGGATTTTGGCTTCGTCAAATAGGGGAAGATTGTTGGGTATTGTATCCACAATTACCTGGATTTGAGGAAGCCACCTATCAAGCTAAGATGAATTCACAATGTATTTGATGAAATCTTTCAAGTTGTGCTTGCAGTTATTCCACGCTAAGTACACACCAATGTCAGGGTGCAGTAGGTCAATATACACGGCTCTGCGCGACGTAATCCCACGTTGAGCAGATCAGTGTGTTGGCCTACGTGTACTCTCTCTATTGGAGTGTACCTATTTTCAAGTACAGGGCTGTGAAAATGCTAGAGCAGACAAGGAGCAAGGATGGGTCGAAGAGCAGCTCATGGGCGGAAAGACGAAAAATTGTCTAAGTATTAATCGACGAGAATCACCAAGTGATTCTCGCCGATTCTGCGAGAATCACTAGTGATTCTCGCCGAATCGTCGAGAATCACTGGCTGATTCTCGCCGTCTCTATCCGGCTACATCAAAGCGTGCAAATCTGGCGCTAAGTCATAATCGTCGAGAATCATCAAGTGATTCGGCGAGAATCACCAGTGATTCTCGCCAAATCGTCGAGAATCACTGGCTGATTCGCGCCGACTCGTCGAGAATTACCTTCGATTCTCGCCGATTTTGACTTGGGCGATTTTCTGGATCCCGCTGGACCGGATCAAATGTTAAGACGCTGTTTTGAACCGCTTTTAGGGTTTCTTCTGGTGGGACCCATAACGGTCATAAAGGAGTATTCTACTTTATAAATACACGCGTATTTTGAACAGTAAATAGACACACAAAAAAGACAAAGCCGAGCCACCGACCTTGACCTAAATCGCGAAACTCGCTCCGCCGCCATCGCCGCTCGTGCTAGTTGTTCGCCTCTTTTGATCGAGGTTTCTTCCAGATCTTCCGGCGACAGAAGCTTAGCCAAGCACAGCGTCTCACGCGTCTAACCAGAGATCCTTTGTATCTTGATTCGTTGATCGGGAAAACCTTCCCCTTCCGAATCGATCGAGACGATCGATCCTAGTGTGACCGTTGGTAGACCTTGCTAGCTTTGCTACGAAGATTGAATCTCCAAAGTACAGCAGCTGCACTCCGTTTTCGCCGCCGATCCCGAGAACCAAGCCGCCGCACTGCTTGCCGCCGCAGGTTTCGGGGAGATTCTCTCCAAGTGAGATCTCGGGTTGCGGACTCTTCGTTGACTTCAAGAACACATTGTCGAACAAAGAGGGACACCTTAGTCACCATAAGTTGTTTGTATTTCTTGTACATTCTATTTTCAATTTTGTTGTAAAGGAACGTTGGTTCCTAGTTGTAAGGGTTGGGTGCAACCCGTGTTGTGGGAGTAGTGACTCCTATGTGTGGAAGGGTTCCTTCCGTTAGTGCAAGGATTGGATTTTAATCCTGTTGGTGAAGTGACTGAGTCGTCCCTGGTTGGGAGATAGGTCGAAGGGGGAAAGTGGATGCACCCAAATCGGGGAACCACTATAATTTGCATGTGTCCTTTCTGTGTTGTGGTGTTTTGTTTTCTTGTGCAGGTACAATTTTAATTCCGCAAAAATACCGCAAGTCACCTATTCCCCCCCCCCCCCATAGGTGAAGGTAGTTGACACTAGGTGGACTTTCAGTAGATGCTTTACCTCCTCCTCCACCATCATCTTCCATGCCTCCCTCTGTTTCCATTGAAACACCTTCTGCTACACCCTCTGCATCTCTGCCATTAGACCCCTCCATTATTCCATCTCTCATTGCACTTCTCACTCCCCTCCTCAAAATCATTATAGCAGAGGCTATTATATCTCTTGCTTCTTCCATCTCCTCTCTTGTCGATGCCATCTCTGCTCTCTCTGCTGCTCCATCTTTAGTCAAGGGCCTGGATCCAGTTACCACTGAAACCAGGCAGGGGGAGATGCTCTATGAAGAACTAGCAGTAGATGCATCAGCAATAGTGGAAGCAGCAGTTACATCAGCAGTAACAACAGCAACAGTAATAGCAGAAAAAGAAGCAGCAGAAGCAGAAGTAGAAACAATAGCAGATGTAGATACAGAAGCAGCAGTAACAGCAGCAGTAACAACAACAACAGTAACAGCAGAAAAAGAAGCAGTAGAAGCAGAAGCAGAAACAAGAGCAGATGCAGATGCTGATAAAGATTTATTTGATTTAATTAATTTTATTGAGTCTGATATGGATCTGGATGAGCAGGTTCCAGAGGAAATAAACACTACTGGTGATTTTATTATAAATCCCACAGTTGATCTCTTAAAGGTGTTGAGCAATTTTGATACAGTTTATTTTAATAATCTTCCAGAGTACAACATTAAGCCACCCATGGCTATAGTCCCCTACACCTCACTAATAAGCCCCAAAGTTGTCAATCAACTCAAGGCTAGTTTTGCCATTCCAGAGGCTCTTGTCCTGCTATCTCCAACCAGAGCTGATCCGATCATTGTTGCATCCCCTCCCAAATACATTTATGCTCCAACATTTGTCATGGATGATTCTCCAATACCTGATCTAGATGAACTGATCATGGCTGACATAAAATAAGAAAATCAATCAGTTGCTGAAAGCACTGATATGCACAACACTCCAGCTCCAGCTCTAGCTCCTCCTCCAGTTCTTTCTCCAGATACTCCTCAGGCTGAAAAGCCCATTGATAAATCAGTACTAAAAGTTATTGATGCTTTGTATGATGCTCCTCAAGATTCTTCTGGTGATCATGATGATGACGATGAAGAGGACTCTGATGATGAGCCTAAGAAAAATAAAGTCTCCAAGAAAAGAAAGGCTCCTCCACCTCCTGCTCCAAAACCAAGTCCACAAATGATACTCCATATTATATATTACAGAAGATCACACCATATAAGGGTATGCCAGCATGGATGTGGCTGTTCAAGAACCAGCAAAAATAAAGTAAGAAAAGTAGGAGATACTCACCTCCTCCTCAGAAATTCAGAAAGGACCCTCCTCCTCCTCCTCCACCTGCTGCTGGTGCTTCAAGTTCTTCAACTCAGAGGACTACCTAGTATCAAACCTATCAAAGGCATCAGGGTAGGTCCTCCTCTTCAGGAAGCATCCAGCAGAGCCATTACTCATCATGCAAACAGCAACATCAAAAATAGCATCAACAACATCAACAACAACAAATCTCTGAACATAAAGAAGCTGATAGCCCAAAGAGACCAACCTCCCCTCCTATACCCTTTGAAGATCCAAAGATAGCTACAACTGCAAGGATGGCCAGGTTCTTGGAACTGGTTGGCCTATCCATGATCAACAATACAAAAGCTGAAGAAAGGATCCTTCTCAATATTCAACCATGTCCAAATACAGGAAGGAAGAACTTAACATGTTTGCTAAGGATAACAAATTTTTTAATGTTGATGACTATATGAAACTGCATCCTGAAGCTGTAGTGCCAATGGCTACCTCCCTTAATATCATTGGTGTTGTTGACATGATAATGACAAAGACACATGCAGCTAATCCAAATAGGGAGATCAAGTTTACTCAGCCAGGTGAAAAGGCTAAAGAGGAGAAACCAAAGAAGCCCAAGAAGAAGAAATAAACATTTTGAACTGTTTTTAGTCTTTCTATTATTCTAAAAACTGCTTATTTATGTCTTGATACAAATCTCTCTGTATATATATGAAAGATATGGTACCTAAACACCTAGAGGGGGGGGGGGGTGAATAGGTGACCTAATCCTTTTTAAACTTAAATGACAGCAATCAGTTATATCACAGAATACTAACTGTTTTATCACAGCAATAACTAAGCATACACAGCAAATATCATTCACAGCACAGCAGACACAGTGGTTTATAGTGGTTCCGCAAGATATGGGTACATCCACTTTCCCCCTTCGCCTATCTAGCAGTGTACTAGATTCGACCAAACTCCTCCACTGTCTCAGAACCCAAATTGGTTCCTACACCTCAGTGCCAAAGCATTACAACTCAGCTTTATCCCAAAGCCTACACTCAGCCAATCAAGGCCTACACTCAGCCAACCAAGGCCTACACTCAGCCAACCAAGGCCTACACTCAGAGATCTCAATTTCCTACACTCAGGCTCTCAAGCCCTACCCCCAGCCTTTATAATTATAGGCTTACAATTCACTCAGATCCAAAGGATCCTACAAGATAAAAATGTATTACAAATACTAACTCAACAACTCAGAAATAAAAAAGGGGAGTTGAGAGTTTCTTGATGAGTTCTTGGAAGAACTCAGCTGGATTCACTCTAACTTAGCTTTCTTCAAAGCTTCTTGAGTAGAACTGAATAAGACTGAATCCTCCTGCAGTTGTTCCTTGACCTCTGCCACTTAAGATCCAGAATGAATCTGAATCCTTCTTCTCAGCCTAGTTCCAGAGGCTGATTTCTTGGATGGAGCCCTTTCTCTCCAACTTCTTAGATCTGCACTTGGAGTACAAGATCTTCTTGATTTGATACTCTGTGTACCACTTTGATAACTTGTTCTTCAACAATGTGATCCACTTGAACAACAATCTGAACAACAGTTTCTTTAAACTGTAGGTGCCTATTTATAGGCCTTCTTCATTGTAACCGGCTGGTCCGGTCCATAACTGACTTCTGATATCTCTGACAGGTGCTGTAGACCGGCTGGAACGATAGCTGTCAAGTCATCCAGTCATTTCTTGAAAATCTCTAACTGTCTGATAGTGTCGAGACTTTCTGTCTTTAAGTGTCGACACTTATAGTCCAAGTGTCGACACATGCTATGTAAGTGTCGACACAAGTCTACAAGGTGTCGACACATCTTCTTGTATGTCTCGACACAGATTCTTCTTCATGTGTCGACACTGAAATTGAGTGTCGACACAAGTACTTGTTCTTCTATCTTTAGCTGAATTCTTCTAAGTGTCGACACATCACCTTTATGTCGACACAACTTCTTGTGTTGAATCTGTTAAGTGTCGACACTGCTTCTTGGTGTCGACACATAGTCTTCTATGTTGATACTTGCTGAGTGTCAACACAGCTCCTTGTGTCGACACTTGATTCTTCTATTGAGACTTCAGCTGAGTGTCGACACATTCCTTTAGTGTCGACACTTGTACTTAGAATATTTTGGAAATAATTCTGTTCTTTGCTAAGTGTCGACACAGCTCCTTGTGTCGACACTTACTTCAAGTGTTGAGTCTTCAGCTGTGTGTCGACACATTGTTCTGGGTGTCGACACATACTTCAAATGCTGACTCTTCTGTTGAGTGTCAACACATTATGCTGGGTGTCGACACTTACTTCAAGTGCTGACTCTTCTGCTTAGTTTCGACACATTGTGTTGAGTGTCGACACTTGTACTTAGTCTATACAGACTTTTGCTGAGTGTCGAAACAGCTCCAAGTGTCGACACTTTCTGGTGTAGACTCAGCTTCACTAGGTGTCGACACAGCTCCTTGTGTCGACACTTTCTGTCTGCACTTTTCTTCACTGAGTGTCGACACAGCTCCAAGTGTCGACACTTTCTGTCTGGTGTCGACTCTGCATCCCAGGTGTCGACACAATGACTCCAAGTGTCGACACTGCTTGTCTGGGTGTCGACACAAGCCTTCTTGAGTGTCGACACTTTCTCTCTGGGTGTCGACACATGGACTTAGAAACTTTTTGCTTCAGTCCAGTGATTACTTAACCTGCACAAGTAAACTCAACATACATCAAATACATTATGATGTATATCATTGAGTTGGGTGAGGCTTCTTCAAATCAGGTACATTTGACCAATGTACCCAACAATCTTCCCCTATTTGGAGAAGTCATATCCCTTAGTCAATGATATACATCATTCATAATTAAACATTACAAAATGATGTAAAGCAGGTTATATTCAGAAGGGTAAACATAAACATGTATTAATTCTCACATGTATACACATTCATCATTGCAGAACAAATAAGAAATAGACACATTCACAGAATAATCATGAAATATATTGATCATATATTGTTCTAACATTTTTCTTATACATTTTCAGAAGTTTACTAAATGTGTTACATCCAAAAGATTACAACATAAACTTCAAGAAAACTCTTAATTTATTTCTGCTCTGGCTCCTTAATTACTATGCCTTTGCCAGCTTGGACTTGAGCTTTGACAGGGGCATCAACAGTTTCAGCATCAGCAGGATTCTTGCCTTTTAGATCTTTCTTTTAAAGTTCTTCTGCCTTGATCTTCTGCCTCTCAAAATAGTGATATGGTTTAGGAAAGTACTTGCTAGGCTCCACTGTAGTAGGAGGTAGCTTTCCCATCTTTGCCTTTCTTCTATACTTAACTATTGCTTCCTGCCTGATCTCATGTTTTCTCCATTCTGCTTCAGAGAACCACTTGTTCCTGTCATGAGTATTGTCCTTGGCAGCTTTCCAGGCAGTTAAAATTATATTCCTAGAGGTAGGGCTCCACTGTTCAAAGTCTGGCCTTTGTTCTGCTTGTTCCCTAAATCTCTTCTTTGACAACCTTGTCTCTTCTTCTTTCTGTAATGCCTCTTGCATGGCTTCAGATATAGGTTGAACAACCTTTTCAATATGGACATTGTCCTTGCCCCCAGATGGGCTGTACATGGTATGTACCTCAGCATGAATCATTTCAAAGTCTGGAGGTGGATAAATGACCGGAGCTACTTCTGGTTGCTCACCTCCAAAATAGGCAGGGTTAATGCCTGATTCAGCAATATCTTGGTCATCACACAGAGGAGGATATCCAAGTGTAGCTCTGATGGAATTTGATATCCACTTAGCATGTTCAGAGCTTGCCTTGACTAGTACTCTCTCCCCCTTTATGACTTCTCTAGCCATGTGATCTCTGACATCATCCTTTTGAAATCTGATCTGACTATCCAAGTACCTGATTCCATATTTAAAGTAAGGTTTTAGATTTTGAAGTTGTTCAGATATGACCTTCTGGGAGGCTTGGATAGCAGTCTTAACAGCAGAAATTTCTTCTTGAAAGACTTTATCAAATTCAGCTTTAGCAGCATCAGTAGATGTAGAAGTTTCAGCAGCCTTATTCTTTAATTCAGTGACAATAGCATTGTGGGATTCAGTCAAATTGTCATACATTCTTAATTGATTTTCAAGAACATATCCTTGTTTCAATGCTATATCATCTACCTGTGCCTTTATCTTCTCCTGATGTGTTGCTAAATACACCACTGTATTTCCACCCTTGTGGAAGCAGTCGGTCATCTCTTTCTTGTTGAGATTCATCTCAAACCTTATAGATTTTATATCTTGGGCAAGATCAAACTGTAATGATCTGTGCCCTGCATCAACATAAGCCTCTATGGCTTTTCTTTGTTCATCCATTTTAATCTGCAGTGCAATCAGTAAAGCACTATAATCAACAGTTGGAGCTTGTTGAACTATAGGCTGTGGGGCTATAGATTGCAGAGCTTTCTTATAACTCTGACTTCTCCTTTTAAAGACATACAGTTTCTTCTTCTTTGCCCTAGCACTCTCCTCATCTTCAGAGGCAGAAGTGCTGGCTATGTCAACCCTCTCCTTAGGGCTTTGAGGTCTGTCAGCTTGCACATCAGGTGCCTTCTCATTTTCTGGCCTTAAAGGCTCTTCCAGAACTTGCATTTGCTCCCCCTCAGCAACAGCATTCTCTCCTTCAGCAGCATCAATTTCTTTGTCAAAATCTGCTTGATCTAGATTTAGAAATAAATCTTCCATTGTGTATTCTTGTGATGAAGGAGCTGGAGACAGTCTTTGCTCTTCAACCACTGGATCAGGAACCACTTCTTGTACAGCAGATGTGTCTTCTCTAACAGCATCTGGAACTTGACTAGGTAGCTGAGTTTGCTGAGGAACATCAGACAAATCAGCATCTTCTATAAGATATTCTAAAGTTTTTAGGTCAGTGAGTACCTCTTGAATGATGGTTGTGGCTTGCTCACTGTCCAGTGTAGATGGTGCTTCTACAACTGGAGGCTCCCCCTAGCTTTGATCCCTGTGGATGGGGCAAGCTGGGGGCAGCTCCCCCTGGATCTCAGCAATCTCTTGAGGAGCAGGAGACTTCACTGCAGTCTCTTCCTCATGCTCATCTAGAGTGAAGACAACATGTTCTTCACTCCCAGAACTACTTGTAGACACTTGTTCCACAGGAGCTGTTTTCCTTTTCTTCTTTGGAGGAGTATCTTTCTTAGTAACAGTCTTCTCTGGGGTTGGCATTTCCTTGGACAACACCCTGTCCCATCATGAAAAGATCCTTAGATCCATCTTCCTCATGTGATTTATCTTGCTTCCTGCAGCAGTATTCATTACTTCTGGTATCACACCAGCTAGGTAGAGACTAATGATCCTGCCCAGACTGGACTTCTTCAAGCTCTCCTTAATCTTCTCATAAACCACTATAGACCAGTCAGTTCTTAGAGTAAAGATAATTCTTGTCATTATATTGAACATGGAGGCAGACACTCTGTCATGCCCTCCTAGCTTGCTTAAGATCACCTTGCCAACTATCTCAGACATGAACTTTCCTTGATTATTCATGCTTTTTCTGTTGAAAACTGAACCTAGCTTCATCTTTGGATCAATTCCACACCAGGTAAGAGCTTCCCTGGTCTTGGATACAGTAATTTCGTCTTCATCTTGAGTTTTTGGTAGCTGGAGTACCTTCCTCAGATTTTTAGGTGAAACCTTGACCTTAGTTCCATGAACTCTGGATTTGATTCTATATCCAGATTCATCTACTGCAGCTCCATTAAGTAATTCAAGTACCTCCTTCTTCCATATCTTAGTTGGTTCTGAAACTAAGTATTCTAGTCCAGAATCGGCGACTAGGGTTACAACCGCCATGAGTTCTGGATCAGTATCGTCGAACGCGCCGCGCATAAGCTCATAACCTTCGTTAACGTTCTCCTCAAGCTTAGGAGTCATTAGGGTTTGTAGAATTTGTCTTTAGAAAAGAGAGGTGTCGACACAGAAGTTTTGGTCTCGAAACTTTGAAAGCGTGTCGACAAACAAAGACAGAACCCTATTTATACCTTTCTGATTTTGAAGATGAACAGGCGGGACAGTTAACTTAAAATGTGTCGACACTGGCAATAAGTGTCGACACTGACTTATAATGTCTCGACACATATGGGTCGACACAAGTTTAGTCAACAGATTTTATGCGTCGACACTTGGTTATGTGTCGACACAACATATCTCGACACATTGTCGAGACTTTACTTAGAAAATTCTGAGTAATTACTAAGTGTCGACACCACTTTGGATGTGTCGACACCTACTTGGCATGTGTCGACACCAACATTCTGAAGTGTCGACACCAACTTCCTAGATGCGTCGACACCTTTTTCCTGAAGTGTCGACACCACTATTCTGTGTCGACATAGACTTGTCTATGTGTCGACACCTTTTTACTTAGTCATTTTCAAATCTGTAAACTTAGTCTAAGTTTAACATTCCTAGTGTAATTTTGAATCTATTGAACTTAGCTTCTTCTAGGGGCTTAGTGAACATATCAGCTACTTGATTATCAGTTTTAACATATTCTAATAAAATATCTTCTCTTTCTACATGCTCCCTAAGAAAATGATATTTAATTTCAATATGTTTTGTCCTACTATGGGATTCAGTGTTATTAGCTATTGAAATAGCACTTGTAGAATCACAGAAAAGTGGAGTTCTACTTACCTGAAATCCATAGTCCTCTAGCTGATGTTGAATCTACAGAAGTTGAGCACAGCAACTTCCTGCAGCCACATACTCTGACTCAGCTGTGGAGATAGCCACACTGGTTTGTTTCTTGCTACTCCATGAAATTAGTCTCCCACCTAGGAATTGACAGGTTCCAGTAGTGCTCTTTCTATCCTCTTTGCATCCTACAAAGTCTACATCTAAAAAACCTGTTAGATCAAAATCTCCATTCCTAGGGTACCAAAGGCCTAGATAGGGAGTGCCCTTTAGATATCTCAATATTCTTTTGACAGCTGTCAAATGAGACTCTTTAGGGCAGGCTTGATACCTGGCACAAACACATGTAGCATACATGATGTCAGGTCTACTAGCAGTCAAGTATAATAGGGAGCCAACTATCCCTCTATACAAGGTTTCATCTACAGGTTTCCCTGCATCATCCTTGCTAAGAGACATACTTGACCCCATAGGAGTCTTCATGGTGCTGGATGAATCCATACCATATTTCCTTATGAGTTCTAGGGTGAACTTTGACTGACAAATGGACAAACCACTCTCAGTCTGTTTAACTTGGAGACCCAAGAAAAACTTCAGCTCTCCCATACTACTCATCTCAAACTGACCTTGCATAAGTTTTGCAAACTTTTTGCAAAGGCTGCTTTCAGTAGACCCAAATATAATGGCATCTACATATATTTGGACAAGTATAACTTTGCCTCTAGATTCCCTAAGGAATAGAGTCTTATCTATTTTCCCCCTTGAGAACTTGTTCTCAATGAGGAAACTAGATAGGGTTTCATACCAAGCCCTAGGGGCTTGCTTTAACCCATATAAAGCTTCCCTAAGTCTATAGACATGATGAGGTAGAGTTGGATCAACAAAACCTGCAGGCTGTTCCACATAGACTTCTTCCTTAAGATTACCATTCAGGAATGCTGACTTGACATCCATTTGGTATACCTTGAATCCTTGATAGGTTGCATAGGCCAAGAACATCCTTATGGCTTCCAGTCTGGCTACTGGAGCAAAGGTTTGATCAAAATCAATACCTTCTTCTTGCCTATATCCTTTAGCAACCAGTCTAGCCTTATTCTTGATGATGACCCCTTGTTCATCCATCTTGTTGGAACACCCTATTACTAATTTGGGTCAGGATCACTATGTCTCTAGGAACCTTTATTTGACCTCCTTTATAGCTTAAAAGGTCAATTAGAATTGAGTCTAAGGGTTAGAAGTCTAGGTTTGGAAGCTGCCCTGGAGACCAAGTTTTTCTGTCTGGAGAATAAGTCTGATCGTCGAGCTCAGCACGACGATTCGTCGAACTCCGATCGACGATCGTCTAGCTCAACTCCGACGGATCGTCAAGCTCCACTCGACGATCGCTGAGCTCAACTTCATAATATCATCGAACTCCATTCGACGATCGGTGAGCTCAGGTCGACGATTTTGACTCTGCATTGGATCTTTATCTCTGAGCTCAGTTCAACGATCTTTGAGCTCAGATCGACGATTATTTTGCTGCTTGAGTTTTCCAGTTCGCTGAGCTCAGCTCGACGATAGCAGAGCTCAGTTCGACGATTTCAGATAACTTCCAGAATTCAAATTCAAATCAATTAAGAGTTATTCTGCAATTAATTCAGAGATTTGCTAGCCGTTTACATTCAATTCTGGACCAAGTTTCAAGGGATTTTCCAAGGAATAATTCTGTAGACTTTCCTCCAGAAGAGATTATGCAATTAAGGATGCAATCAATGCAGACCAACGGCTATCCTTGACAGAGAATGACATTCTATTCTAAAACAGAGAATAAAAGACAGGATGTTTTTTGAATCTACATCAACCAGAAGAAAGAAGACACACAATATACAGAATACAGAAAGATACAAAAAAAGTTTTTGTCAAAAAGAATTCTAAAGAACACTCATCAAAGAGATCAAGCTTTCAAAAATCTTCAGATCTCTTCAGCTCTCAAAGTGTTCAAGGCCAACATCATTTCAAGACTCCAGACACTCAACATTTCAGCTTGCTGAAATCATTTATTGCTGGAGTTCTATCTTTGAAGGTCTATCACCCTCAGCAAAGCTCTTCTTCCTGAAGATCTCAAGGACTCAGGGGGAGCTTTGACATCAATCCACTTAGTCTTCTCAGTTGGTTGAGAAAGAGAAGACTGCCATAACTCTCTCACCCCCACTCTGTAAAGGGTTTCTCAAACTCCCTTCAAAAGTTTGAATCTGGTTTTTGAGCACCTTGTCAAAAGCTCATTGGTGGCAAGACACCTGATCAAAAAATCTGCTTTGGTTTTTGAGCACCTTATCAAAAGCTCATTGGTGCCCAGGACACCTGATCAACTCATCCTGCAGTGGATTCCTACCTAGGGTGGTAGAAGAGTGGATGTACCCAAGTTTGGGGAACCACTATATTCCCTTGTGTCATCTGGTTTTGGCTTGTTTTCTTTTTGTTTTTGGCCTTGATTTTTCTGTGCTTAGTATTTGCATAGTTTAGTACTGTGATTAGATTTATTTCTGCTTCCCTGCTCACACATATTACAACAATTGTTGTAAAAGTTTGCAAAAGCTTTTAAAGCACCATATACTCTATTCACCCCCCTCTAGAGTATATCAGATCTAGTTGCTCTTTCAATTGGTATCAAAGCGAGGTTGGTTAAACATACTATATCTGATTGGTTGTACAGGCTAACACCTGAACCTCAAGATCCCAAACTAGATTTTTTTTGTATTTTTTTATTATTAGATTCTGTTTGCACAAATAATGGCCCAAAACAAAGATTATGCTAGCACCAGACCTCCAGTGTGCAATCTGTCAAAGTTTGCACTTTGGAAAGCAAGGATTAGACTTTACATGAATTATATTGATGAAGATATCTTTAATTCTGTTCTGACAGTGTGTCCAAGACCCCCAGAGAGCACAAGTACAAATGCTGTTCCACCTCCATCAGGAACAGATGCTGACATCAAAAATGGAAAGTAGCTGATGCCAAGGCTATGAACATTCTAGCTCAGACAATGTCAGATGACAATTTTCAAAAGGTAGCTGAATGTAATTCAGCCAAGGAAATTTGGGACAGACTCTCAAAAATAGTCTCAGGCTCAGCTGATGAGAGAAAGGACAGAAGATCCCATCTCATTACTCAATATGAGAACTTCAAGAAGGGAGAGACTGAGTCAGTGGGAGACATGTACAACAGACTGAGTCTAATTGTCAGTGAACTGAGGACATTAGAGAAAGAGATCTCTCTAACAGAACTTAATGACAAGATCCTAATGTGCTTCCCCAGCACTTGGAATTCAAGAATCTGGCCAATTAAAGATGCCAGAAGTCTGAATGAGATCAGCACTGAAGCCTTGTTGGGTAAGCTCAAATCTTATGAGGTGCTCATCAAGAATAGAGAGGAAGAACAGAAGGCTGCTTCACCAGCAGCAAGAAAAGAGAAGACCATAGCCTTTAAGGCAACTGAGGATCTGCCTGAAGATAAGAGCACAGGCAATGATGAACTACTCAGCTTGTTGGCCAAAAGATTCTACAAGATGGCCAGAAAGGACTTCAGAAGAAGATCATACAAGGAGCAGGACAAGCCAAGGTATGACAAGTCCATTAGCAACAATAAAGATATTATCTGCTTTGGTTGCAGGAAACCAGGGCACATAGTTCCTGACTGTCCAGAGAACAAGATCAAGGACAGAAGGGACAGAAAAGAAAGAAGAAAGGAGAAAGACTCCAAAAGGAATGGAAGTGGCAAACCTTCTTCAAGCAAAAATAAGCATACAAGAAAAGGGTTTGTTGCTGAATCCTGGAGTGAGACAGAAGAGGAGTCAGAAGCCTCTTCTAGCTCAAGTGATGATGAGGATGATGCAGAAGAAAAGGAGTTCTGCATGATGGCAATCAATGCCTCACAGCACAACTCAGAGGAAGAGGAGTCAGAGTCAGACTCAGAGACTCAACCTGAAGAAGATCAGGTAATTAGTTCTTTTGATTTTAGTTCAGAAGATTTTAAATCTGAATTTAAAGCACTGTGTTTAGACCTGCTAAAGTCTGAGAAAGAGATTATCTCTCTCAGAAATCAATTATCTGAACACAATGGTTTAAAGTCAGAAAACCTCAAACTCTCTCAGGAGTTGGAGAACTGTAGGGAACAGATAGCTACACTGAAAAGTGAGCTCTCTGAGGCCAAGAAGCTTGAAGAATCCCTTAATGGGAGAAGCATCAAGCTGATGGACATCACAAGCACAGTGAACTCTAGATTTAACAGTACACTTGGGCTTGGGTGCCTCATCCAGCCAACCTATTGTTCTAACAACTCCCATCAAGTTTATTTCTAACAAGGGAAAGGGAGTTGTAGAGGTTGCTAGGAAAAATTCTGATCTGCCTCAGAAAACTAAGTCCCAGCAGAAATCGTCGAACGTAGATCGACGATCGCCGAATGAAGATCGACGATCGCCGAACGCAGCTCGACGATCTCAGGAAAAATCGTCGAACGCAGATCGACGATCTCAGCCAAAGTCGTCGAACGCAGCTCGACGATCTCATATACCTGACCTCATCCATAGTCGACCGTCGAACGGAGCTCGACGATCTGACCCAAGATCGTCGAACGCAGCTCCAAGATCGTCGAACAGAGGTCAGAGCTCTGGAAACTTGTTTAAAGGCAAATCAAAATTGAATCCTAAGGGTTCTTCATCCCAAACCTTTAACCCTTATACTGAATGGATTATACCTCCAAGGAGATATCATCCTGAAGGATATAAGAGTCAACCTGGGATGTCTTTCATTTCTGAATTTAAAGGTTATCAACCTAGGCCCAAGGTAAACTGGGTCAAAAACAAATGAATTGTTTTATGTGCAGGTGAAAGACCTATCCAACATCTTACCAGCAATGGTATTTGGATAGTGGGTGCTCTAAGCACATGACAGGGAACAAGGACAACCTCACTTCCTTTAGAGCCAAGCTTGGACCCAAAGTTATCTTTGGTGATTCCAACTTTGGACAAACTAAAGGATATGGTGCAGTCCAGATTGGTTCAGTAACCTTCAAGAAGGTAGCCTATGTGGAAGGACTGAAGCACAACCTAATCAGCATCAGTCAGCTATGTGATGAAGGCTACCAGGTGACCTTCAGCAAAACCTTATGCAGAATCAAGTCAGAGGACAACACAACTGTGTTGACAGGTAAAAGGAAAGGTAACATCTATCTAGTAGATTTTCTTTCAACTAATGTAGATATTTGCCTATTTAACTCTGTCTGTAGACCAAATGTTTTATGGCATAAGAGACTAGGACACCTAAACCTTAGAACTATTGCTAGGCTCTCCAAGGACAACCTTGTTAGAGGACTACCTTCTGGCCCCTACAAGAAGGAAGGACTCTGCAGGGCTTGTCAATTAGGCAAGCAAACTAAAAACAGTTTTAAGTCACTTAATAAGAGTGATTCACCTAGGATATTGTATCTGTTACACATGGATCTATTTGGACCCATCACAGTACAAAGCCTAGGAGGGAAATCCTACACTTTAGTAGTTGTAGATGACTTCTCTAGATTCACTTGGGTGTTCTTTCTAAGGAAGAAGTCTGATAACTTTAAGTGTCTGACAGAGTTTCTCAAATGTATACAGATTGAGTTCAATACTCACATTGCCCTGATCAGAAGTGATCATGGGACAGAGTTTGATTCTCTTCTTATGCAAGAGTTCTGTCAGAGTGAAGGGATCAGACATACTTTCTCAGCTCCTAGAACTCCTCAACAAAATGGGGTAGCTGAAAGGAAAAATAGAACCCTTATTGAATCTGCCACTACATTGTTGTCAGATGCTCATCTACCTCTATCCTTTTGGGCAGAGGCAGTGAACACCTCCAACTATGTGCTGAACAGAAGTCTGATACATAAACTAAAGGGAAAGACTCCCTATGAATTACTCAAAGGGAAGAAACCTAAAGTTGACTATTTCAGAATTTTTGGTTGTATTTGCTACATTCACAATAATGACAAGAAATATCTAGCAAAATTTCAAGCCAAAGCTGATGAAGGAGTGTTTCTGGGATACTCCATGATCAGCAAGGCCTATAGGGTCTATAATAAATCATCTTTGAAAATTGAGGAATCTGTTCATATTTCTTTTGATGAAACTAACATGTCTTTCAAGGAGAAGATTTCTTCTACCATAGAACCTTTGCAGGAACTCTCTCTAGTTGAAGATATGAACAAGTTACAGGTTGCTCAAGAAGAAGAAAGCAGTGAAGATGAAGGGAATGCTCACATATTGAAGCACAATCTGAAGAGCCAGTTGTTGTACCACAAGAGGAAACAACAACACAGGTTGGTGAACAATCAACACCCCCTGTTGATTTAGTAACATCAAGAGACCATCCAATTTCCCAAATAATTGGAGAAATCTCAGCTGGTGTGCAAACCAGAAATCAGGTCAACCAAAACCTGTTGCACACCTGCTTCCTATCTCAAATTGAACCTCAGTCCATTCAAGATGCAGAGCAAGATCCACACTGGATCATTGCAATGCAAGAGGAATTGCATCAATTTGAGAGGAACAAAGTATGGGAACTAGTGCCAAAGCCTAAGGATCATTCCATTGTTGGAACAAAATGGGTATTCAGAAACAAACTGGATGATCAAGGAGTAATTATAAGGAACAAGGCAAGGCTAGTTGCTCAGGGATATTCTCAAGAAGAAGGAATTGACTACGACCAGACTTTTGCACCTGTTGCAAGATTGGAAGCCATCAGGATATTTCTAGCTTATGCAGCTCACAAAGGCTTCAAGGTTTATCAGATGGATGTCAAAAGTGCTTTCTTAAATGGAGACATCAAAGAGGAAGTCTATGTCAGACAACCTCCAGGTTTTATCTCTCCAACTCTTCCTGATTATGTTTTTAGACTGAACAAAGCATTATATGGTCTCAAGCAAGCTCCTAGAGCATGGTATGAGACCCTAGCATGCTTTCTCTTGGAAAATGGTTTTATAAGGGGTAGAGTAGACCAAACTCTTTTTATTAGAACCCATAAGTCCCATACCCTACTAGTACAAATTTATGTAGACGATATCATTTTTGGTTCTACTGACTCAAAATTGTGCAGAAGGTTTTCTAACCTGATGCATTCTAAATTTGAGATGAGTAGCATGGGTGAGCTATCCTTCTTCCTAGGATTGCAAGTCAAACAACATGCTGAAGGCATCTTTATTTCTCAAACCAAATATGCTAATGAACTGGTTAAGAAATTTGGTATGTCTGAGGCATCTTGTATGAAAACACCCATGCCTACCAATGCTGTATTGGATGCTGATGAACATGGGAAACCTGTTGATCAGACAACATATAGAGCAATGATTGGCTCTTTACTGTATCTTACAGATAGTAGACCAGATATAATGTTTGCTACATGTATATGTGCTAGGTTCCAAGTAAGCCCTAGAGAGTCACACCTAACATTAGTAAAGAGGATTCTCAGGTATGTTAAAAGTTGTCCAAATCTAGGCCTCTGGTATCCAAAAGATTCAGCATTTGAGTTAACTGGATTCTCTGATGCTGATTATGCTGGATGCAGAATTGACAGGAAAAGCACCAGTGGAACTTGTCAGTTCCTTGGTGATAGACTTGTCTCTTGGTTTTGTAAGAAACAAACATCTGTGTCAACTTCAACTGCAGAAGCTGAATATATGGCTGCAGGCAGTTGTTGTTCACAAATTTTGTGGATCTAAAACCAACTCCTAGACTATGGATACAACTTAGAGAAGTCTAAAATCTTTTGTGATAACACAAGTGCTATTTCCATAGCTCAAAATCCAGTCCTCCATAGTAGGACAAAACACATAGAGATTAGGCATCATTTCTTAAGGGATAATGTTGAAAAACACAAAATTGAACTACAATATATCCCAACTGATTTACAAAGGGGAGATATTTTCACCAAGCCTTTGGATGAAAAGAAACACACCTTCTTCCTAAATCAGTTAGGAATGTTAGATGGAGGAAGCCTTAAATAATATCCAAGATTTTGAAAGCTTAAAAATTGACCAAGACTAGGCAAACATTCTGATTTTCCTTGGTGTCTAGAATCTTTCTGATCTCTGAACTGCGCTCGACGATTTCCCCTAAGATCGTCGAACGGAGATCGACGATTTCCAAAAATCGTCGAACTGAGTTCAGCGCCTCTCAGATAGTATGAACTATCTCTTCCGGTCAACGATCGTCGAACGGCGCTCGACGATCTTGTTCTCTGCACGATCGTCGAACGGAGCTCGACGCTCTCCAATATCGTCGAACGGAGATCGACGATGTTGAAAACTTTTCAGATTCCTTTAGAAGCCTCGATCGTCGAACTGAGTTCAACGATCTTTCCAATTCTGCGTCGAACCCTAATATAAAACTCATTTTTCGCCGTCGTTCTCTCTTGCGCTTTCGATTTCTCTGCAAGGATTTTCTTTCCCTCCAAACAGTTCTACGCTTGGTCGTTTTGTTTGTTGAATTTTTGCAGGTACAATGGCTGTGTCCGTTGCAGTTCTAGCCGCAATGAAGTTCGATGCTGGATTCGACATTGATATGGAATCTTTCAACACCACTGATCAAATCTTCCAAGATATACTGGATTTATTCAAGGATCAGAATCTGTCTGCCCTCATGACCACTAGAATCAAGCTTGCTTCAGATGAGATAAAGGAGTGGGTCTATACTGCTCATAATCAAAACAACTCCACAATAGTTGGGTCCATTGCTGGAACTCAGGTACCTCTGACCCCCACCATTTTAACAGAGGTTTTTGGACTAAGAAATGGAGATGATACTGCTGAGTTATCTGGAGAGGAGTTTTCTGACATGCTTGCCAGGATGGGTCATCCAGAGGGAAACCCTAGCAAGTTATTCAAGAGGAACCTGTCTGTTGAATACAGGTTCCTAGCAGATGTGGTAGGGAAAGTGCTGCTGGCAAAGCACTCTGCACATGATACCATATCCAGATACCAGCTCTGCCTCATGGGAGCTCTGGTGGATAAGAGAAGTTTGAACTGGGGAGAGGTCTTCTTTGACCTAATCAAGAAGAAAATAAACAAAAGCTTTGTTAACTTTGGAAGGATTCTTGGAGTCTTCCTGCAAAACAGGTGCCCTGCCTTGCTGGTCTCCTCTGGAGTGCACATAAATGCCTCCAAGAGACTCACCTGTGCCCTCTTTGGCAAGTGGGACAGGCAAATCAGCAAGCCTGGCAGGCCCTCCTCAAGTGCTCCTTCAGGCACCAGGACTCATAGAGTCACTCCCCCACAGGTCTCTGCTCCTGCAGCTGACCTGGCTGTTGCTGTTGCTGCCTCCTCTCCTCCTCCACTTCCAACCCTTCCTCTACCATCCACCATTCCAGCTCCATCCACCATTACCATCTCTAGCCCATCTCCAACAACAATTCCATCTCCAGAACCCATTCTGCCTCCACCAGTAGACCACTTCCACCCTCTGTTCTCATACCCTCCACCAGATGTCACCTCTTCTCCATCCATTCCATCCTTCACCCTCCTGGATGACTCCTATATGGATGATTCCCCATCCTCTCCTCCAGAATTACCCTCCTCCTCAACTTCATTCCAAGATCTCCTCCACCATATCATTGACCAAACCACTTTCACCCCATCCATATCCATCCCCTTGTCCTCCATTTCCACTATCCCAACACCTGAGCCATCCATTCCACTCTCCAGCCCTCCACTTCCAGCATCCTCAGCTATCCCTTTTCCTCTACCTCTGCTCCTATTATTGAGCCAGTAGACCTCTCAGCCCTAGCTGACAAGTTGTATGAGCTAATTGCCCCCAGGCTCTCTCTACTCTTGGAGACCTCATTGGCTCCTCTACACTTGTCAGTGGCAGCCCTCTCTTCCAGGCTTTCCTCCCTCCTTCCTCAGGCAGCACCACCAGCAGTTTGCCTTGATATAGATGTCTCTACATCTAGGCAGGGGGAGATGCCATATGAAGCAAGCCTTCATGCTGCTACTGTTGCTGATGTTTCTGTGCCTGCTGCCCCTTCTGCTACTATTGCTGTGCCTCCAAAATGTCAGGCTCCTACTGCAGTTCTTGCAATAGACCTAAGGTCTTTGCTTTCTGCCTTTGATACTGCCTTCTTCAGCTATCTCCCAGAGGTTAATGCTGTCCAGCCCCCAGAAGATTTGTCCAAGGCACTGGTGCCTATCTCTTGCTGTGACCCTAGCATTATCTCTGCATTTGTACATTCAGTGATTGCTGCTTCTGAAGATGTTGCTGCTGCTGCTGCTGTTAAAGAAAACACTGACTTTGCTTCTGAAATTGTTGATACTGCTGAGATTGCTCACACTGCTGCTCAAATCCTAATTGCTTCTGATGAGCCAATTTCCAAGGATCTTCTGATGACAGAGGCCACTGTTTTTGAGCCTGCTGCAGATTCTGATGATGTTACTGCTGTTACTTCTGCTGTCACTACTCCAGTATCTGTTGCATCTGCTGTAATTGCTTCTGTTGCACCCTCTCCATTTGCTGCTCCATCTGCTGCTGTCACCTCTGCTACTGCTATTGTTGTTCCTGCTTCACCTCCTGTATCTGCTGCTGTTCAGTTGAAGAAAGAATTGATGAAGAAAATAGATGCTATATATGATGACCAGAGTTCTGAGACTGATGAGTTCAAAACAGACTCTGATGATTCATCTGCTACCATTGCCAGAAAAAGGAAGGCAAGGAGCAAGGCAATGAAAAGGGTTCCTCCTGCAAAAGTCAAGGATAATAATGATATTCCATACTACATTCTGCATAACTGCCCCATCACAGAACATTGGATGCAATATTCTAAAAATCAGCTCAAGGCCATGAAGAAGAAGAGAAAGTATGAAAAGGGCTCCTCCCAGTTCCAGCACCCTCATCCTCCTCCACCACCTCCTCCTGATGCAGGTGCAGGTGGAAGCTCTGCAAGTCAAGCCCCAGCTAGAAGCCAGGCTCCCTATCAACCCCATGCCAGATCCTACCAAAGGGAAAGCCAGTCTAGGGGTTCTTATTCTAGGAGAGGAGGATACAGGGTAATCAAAGAGATTTTCAAGTTTATTCCAAAGGGTATTCCAGGCAGCACCCATATTCTAGGGGAGGACATAGTCCTGCTGATACTACTTCTGGTCCCTTCCCCTACAAGCTAAAGAGACAGTGTCTGCCAGGCCTCCTCAAGACAATTCTTCCAACAGGTATGAGCCACCTGTACCATTTGAGGACCCTGAAAAGAATCCAGCTGCTTGGACTGCCAGGATGAAGGAGTTGGCTGCACTAGACCAGATCAAGAAGGCCAGAGAGCAAGGTTTAGACACTTCAAATATTTCTACAATGTCAGAGCAAAGACAAAAGGAACTAGACAAATATGCTTCCAGCAAATTCTTTGATGCTGAGAGATATATGGAGTTGCATCCTGCTGCTGTGGTCCCCAGATCTTCAAAGCAAACTTATTTTGGTGTAGCAGATGACACCAGTTCCAACAAGGAAGCTCTAAATCCAAACAAAGAAATCAAACTTGTCAAAGGCAAAGAGAAGAAGTGACAGTGTAAGGTGACAATTTCTGTGAATTCTGACTGCTATCTGGATGACATATATACATATATATATATCTCTGTGATGTTTCTGCAATGTCTAGCTGTTGTTTTTATGCTTAATACTTGTATGATGTTATTTAAATTTTTCAAAGCCTATAAATAGTAATCCTAACCCAAATAGGGGGAGATTGTTGGAACACCCTATTACTAATTTGGGTCAGGATCACTATGTCTCTAGGAACCTTTATTTGACCTCCTGTATAGCTTAAAAGGTCAATTAGAATTGAGTCTAAGGGTTAGAAGTCTAGGTTTGGAAGCTACCCTGGAGACCAAGTTTTTCTGTCTGGAGACTAAGTCTGATCGTCGAGCTCAGCACGATGATTCGTCGAACTCCGATCGACGATCGTCTAGCTCAACTCCGACGGATCGTCGAGCTCCACTCGACGATCGCTGAGCTCAACTTCATAATATCGTCAAACTCCATTCGACGATCGGTGAGCTCAGGTCGACGATTTTGACTCTGCATTGGATCTTTATCTCTGAGCTCAGTTCGACGATCTTTGAGCTCAGATCGACGATTATTTTGCTGCTTGAGTTTTCCAGTTCGCTGAGCTCAGCTCGACGATAGCAGAGCTCAGTTCGACGATTTCAGATAACTTCCAGAATTCAAATTCAAATCAGTTAGGAGTTATTCTGTAATTAATTCAGAGATTTGCTAGCCGTTTTCATTCAATTCTGGACCAAGTTTCAAGGGATTTTCAAGGAATAATTCTGTGGACTTTCCTCCAGAAGAGATTATGCAATTAAGGATGCAATCAATGCAGACCAACGGCTATCCTTGACAGAGAATGACATTCTATTCTGAAACAGAGAATAAAAGACAGGATGTTTTTTGAATCTACATCAACCAGAAGAAAGAAGACACACAATATACAGAATACAGAGATACAAAAAAAGTTTCTGTCAAAAAGAATTCTGAAGAACACTCATCAAAGAGATCAAGCTTTCAAAAATCTTCAGATCTCTTCAGCTCTCAAAGTGTTCAAGGCCAACATCATTTCAAGACTCCAAACACTCAACATTTCAGCTTGCTGAAATCATTTATTGCTGGAGTTCTATCTTTGAAGGCCTATCACCCTCAGCAAAGCTCTTCTTCCTGAAGATCTCAAGGCTCAGGGGGAGCTTTGACATCAATCCACTTAGTCTTCTCAGTTGGTTGAGAAAGAGAAGACTGCCATAACTCTCTCACCCCCACTCTGTAAAGGGTTTCTCAATCTCCCTTCAAAAGTTTGAATCTGGTTTTTGAGCACCTTGTCAAAAGCTCATTGGTGGCAAGACACCTGATCAAAAAATCTGCTTTGGTTTTTGAGCACCTTATCAAAAGCTCATTGGTGCCCAGGACACCTGATCAACTCATCCTGCAGTGGATTCCTACCTAGGGTGGTAGAAGAGTGGATGTACCCAAGTTTGGGGAACCACTATATTCCCTTGTGTCATCTGGTTTTGGCTTGTTTTCTTTTTGTTTCTGGCCTTGATTTTTCTGTGCTTAGTATTTGCATAGTTTAGTACTGTGATTAGATTTATTTCTGATTCCCTGCTCACACATATTACAACAATTGTTGTAAAAGTTTGCAAAAGCTTTTAAAGCACCATAAACTCTATTCACCCCCCCTCTATAGTATATCAGATCTAGTTGCTCTTTCACATCTTATTCCTGTAGATCCACTTAACTCCTATTACATTGTGGTCTTTAGGTCTAGGAACAAGTTCCCAGACCTTGCACCTTTTGAACTGATTAAGCTCTTCTTGCATTGCTTCAGTCCATTGTGGATCCAGTATTGCTTCTTCAAATTTCTTAGGTTCAACTTGTGACAGAAAGCTGGAGTAGATTGCTGCATTCATGTTTCTACTCCTGGTTTGAACTCCTTGTCTCGGATCTCCAATAATCAGCTCTACTGGATGATCTCTAAGATGCCTGTGGGCTGGAGGCATCCTAACTTCTGGTTGAACCACTTCAGTATCTGCATCATGCTGTATTCCTTGTATTTCTTCAGCAATTGGCACATGTAGTTCTCCCCTGGACAACAGCTACTCTCCTCTCCTTGCTGTCTTGCAGCAGGCACTTCTTCTATAGTAAGCTTGTCCATTTTCTTTGTCAAACCTGTGGGGCTGCATACACTGCTAGACAACTCATTATTTATAAGTTTAGTCTCATCAAAAACTACATGCACTGATTCTTCTACAACTTGTGTAGTCAAGTTGTAGACTCTATAAGCCTTACTATTATTGCTGTACCCAACAAAAATTCCCTCTTGGGACTTGGCAGCAAACTTCGTTAAGTAAGACTTCCCATTGTTAAGTATGAAGCATTTGCAACCAAAGATCCTGAAGTAGGATAGGTTTGGTTTCCTGCCTTTCACAACTTCATAGGGGGTCTTGTTTAGCCCTTTAGTGATGGTAGCCCTATTTATAACATGGCATGCAGTGTTAACTGCTTCAGCCCAGAAATACTCTGGCAGTGATGTATCACTTAGTAGGGTTCTACCAGCCTCTATCAAGGTCCTATTCTTCCTCTCAGCAATGCCATTTTGCTGAGGTGTTCTAGGTGAAGAGAATTCTTGAAATATCCCAAAGTCTTCACATAGTTTTGTCATGCTTTCAGACTGAAACTCGGTACCATGGTCACTTCTAATTTTGACCACAGTACTATTTAGTTCATTCTGAATTTGCTTGACAAAGATGTAGAAGACACTAGGTTTTTCAGATTTCTGTCTTAAAAAGAACACCCAGGAAAACCTTGAGTAGTCATCTACAACTACAAGGGTATAGACCTTCCTACCTAAGCTGTGAACTGGCATTGGACCAAAGAGATCCAATGCAAGAGGTATAAACACCTCACAACATCTTTGTTTTCTATGCTTCTAAAGGTGGATTTAGTCTGCTTGCCCTTTTGACAAGCTGAGCAAATACTATCTTTGACACACTTAACTTGAGCACCATTCCTCACTAACTCTTTACTAAAGAGTTTGCCAATAGTCTTGTAGTTAAGATGGGCTAGCCTCTTGTGCCATTTGACACAATGAGTGACTGTCTCATCAGCTACAAGACAAACTGGAGAACCATTGTTCTCAATCATAATGTCTAGGCAGTAGACATTCCTTTTCCTATAACCTGTCAAAATGATCTCTTGATCACTTGACCTCTTGATATGACAACCATTTTTAACAAATGAGATGTCATACCCTACATCACTTAATTGACTTATACTTATTAGGTTGTGTTTCAACCCTTTAACATAAGCCACTTGAGTAATTTTAACCAAGTTTGTAGAAATGTTACCAAACCCTTTGATGATTCCTTTTTCAGAACCACCAAAGGTAACCTTTGAACCATCTTTGATTGGTATATAGTCCTTTAGTAGTCCGCTTGTTCCAGTCATATGTCTGGAACATCCACTGTCCAAGTACCATGTTGGGGTATGATACATTGGACTTACCTGCAAAACAGATTAATGAACCTTAGAACCCAAAGAATTCTTGGGTCCTTGGTACATGTTAGTCTGTAATCTGACAAAGCTACCCACTGACTTTCCAACAGGTAGTTTGGTACTTAATTTGGCACTGACATTGTGCCAACAGTCCACTGCAAAATGGCCAACTTTGCCACAGCACCAACATTCAAACTTGTTGTACCTCTGCTTAGGTACTGCCTTGGCTGTCTTGTCTACAGCAGGCTTGTTGAATGTTGGGGCTTTGCCCTTGGACTTAGACTTGGACTGCTCAGTCCCTGCAGGTCTAATAAAGCCAGTCCAGCCTTGCCTTTATGATGAACAAATTCATCAATTAAAGGTAGCACTGACTTAGGTTTAGAAAAACCTAGCAACAAGATCTCTTCTCTTTCTGAAGATTTATCTCCAGACTCTTGATTTGATCATTTAATGATATAGTACCCATTTGAATCATTGTTATGTGTTTCAACCTGGCTATCTCATTCAGTTTTTGATCAAAAGACTTCTCAAAATCTGTTGCTGCAGCTTTAACGAATAGCAATTTTCCTTTGCTGACTTTTGGCTAGGGTCTTGCTTTTCTTGTAAGCTTGCAACAGCACCTTATATTCATCTATAAGCTGATGAATATCATCCTCAGACTCAGATACATTCTCATCACTTGATGAAGAAGAATCTGAATCTGAACTAGAACAAGAAAATGAACTTGAACTGAACCTTGTACCTTACTGGGTCCTGGCTGCTCCAGGATTTTGCATCCTCTGTCAAAGCCATTAGCCCTTGGCATGACTGTCTTCTGTTCAAAATAGACTCCATTAACTGCATGAATTCTTCCTCTTCTTTTCAGCAAACAGCCTATGTAGGCTTCAGCCTCAGACTCAGTTTCTGAAGAAAGAAATGTCTGATAGAGTCTTTCCTTCTTGGCAACAAAAGAATCTCCTTTCTTGCCTTTGAAGTGAGCCTTTTTCCTGTCACTAGATGAAAGATATGGTACCTAAACCCTAGAGGGGGGGGGGGGGTGAATAGGTGACCTAATCCTTTTCTAACTTTGTTGGCAGCAAACATTTATATCACAGATTTCTAACTAGTTTATCACAGCAAACACAGCAATAACAAACATACACAGCACATCACAGCACAGCACACAGTGATTTATAGTGGTTCCCCAAGATATGGGTACATCCACTTTCCCCCTTCGCCTATCTAGCAGTGTACTAGATTCGGCCAAACTCCTCCACTGTCTCAGAACCCAAATTGGTTCCTACACTCAGGCCCAAAGCCTTACAACTCAGCTTTATCCCAAAGCCTACACTCAGCCAATCAAGGCCTACACTCAGCCATCCAAGGCCTACACTCAGCCAACAAGGCCTACACTCAGAGATCTCAATCTCCTACACTCAGGCTAACAAGCCCTACCCTCAGCCTTTATAATATAGGCTTACAATCACTCAGATCCAATGGATCCTACAAGTTAAAAAAGTATTACAAAATATAACTCTACAACTCAGAATAATAAGAGGGGAGTTGAGAGATTCTTGATGAGTTCTTGGAAGAACTCAGCTGGATTCCCTGACTTAGCTTTCTTCAAAGCTTCTTGAGTAGAACTGAATAAGCTGAATCCTCTGCAGTTGTTCCTTGACCTCTGCCACTTAAGATCATTGAATCTGAATCCTTCTTCTCAGCCTAGTTCCAAGGCTGATTTCTTGGATGGAGCCCTCTCTCTCCAACTTCTTAGATCTGCACTTGGACTGCAAGATCTTCTTGTGTTGATACTCTTGTACTACTTTTTTCTGATTAATTGAATAATCTGTACCACTTGTTATCACTTGATCAACTCTTTCAACAACTTCAACAACAACAGTTTCTGTAAACTGTGGTGCCTATTTATAGGCCTTCTTCATGGTAACCGGCTGGTCCGTTCATAACTGACTTCTGACATCTCTGACAGTTGCTGTAGACCGGCTGGATCGGCAGCTGTCATGTCACCAGTCACTTCTTGAAATCTCTAACTGTCAGTAAGTGTCGAGACTTTCTGTCTTTAAGTGTCGACACTTATAGACCAAGTGTCGACACATGCTTTGTAAGTGTCGACACAAGTCTACAAGGTGTCGACACAATCCTTGTATGTCTCGACACAGATTCTTCTTCATGTGTCGACACTGAAATTGAGTGTCGACACAAGTACTTGTTCTTCTAGCTTTTGCTGAATTCTTCTATGTGTCGACACATCTCCTTTGTGTCGACACAACTTCTTGTGTTGAATCTGTCAAGTGTCGACACTGCTTCTTGGTGTCGACACATAGTCTTCTATGTTGAAACTTGCTGAGTGTCGACACAGCTCCTTGTGTCGACACACCTTCTTGTTGTTGAGACTTCAGCTGAGTGTCGACACATTCCCATAGTGTCGACACTTGTACTTAGAATAATTTGTTGTTCTTTCTGTTCTTTGCTAAGTGTCGACACAGCTCTCATGTGTCGACACTTTCTTCAAGTGTTGAGTCTTCAGCTGTGTGTCGACACATTGTTCTGGTGTCGACACATACTTCAAATGTTGACTCTTCTGTTGAGTGTCGACACATTGTGTTGAGTGTCGACACACTTCAAGTGCTGACTCTTCTGCTTAGTGTCGACACATTGTGTTGAGTGTCGACACTTGTACTTAGACTCTGCAGACTTTTGCTGAGTGTCGACACAGCTCCAAGTGTCGACACTTTCTGGTGTAGACACAGCTTCACTGGGTGTCGACACAGCTCCTTGTGTCGACACTTTCTGTCTGCACTTTTCTTCACTGAGTGTCGACACAGCTCCAAGTGTCGACACTTTCTGTCTGGTGTCGACTCTGCATCCCAGGTGTCGACACAATGACTCCAAGTGTCGACACTGCTTGTCTGGGTGTCGACACAAGCTTTCTTAAGTGTCGACACTTTCCCTCTGGGTGTCGACACATGGACTTAGAAACTTTTTGCTTCAGTCCAGTACTTTCTTAACCTGCACAAGTAACTCAAACATACATCAAATACATTATGATGTATATCATTGAGTTGGGTGAGGCTTCTTCAAATCAGGTACATTTGACCAATGTACCCAACAATCTCCCCCTATTTGGAGAAGTCATAACCCTTAGTCAATGATATACACCATCCATAATTAAAATTTAAAATGATGTACAGCAGATTATAAACAGCAGGGTAAACATAAACATGTAATAAATTCACACATGTATACACATTCATCATTGCAGAACAAATAAGAAATAGACACATTTACAGAACAATCATGAAATATATTTATCATATATTGTTCTAACATTTTTCTATACATTTTCAAGGTTTACAAAAATGTTTTCATTTAAAAGATTACAACAAGCTTCAAGTCAATTCCTAATCTATTTCTGATCAGGTTCTTTGATAACTATTCCCTTTCCAGCTTGGACTTGAGCTTTGACAGGGGCTTCAGCAGTTTCAGCATCAGCAGGCTTCTTTCCTTTTAAGTCCTTCTTTTTCAGCTCTTGCTTTGATTTTCTGCCTCTCAAAATAGTGATATGGCTTGGGGAAGTACTTGCTAGGCTCCACAGCAGTAGGAGGTAGCTTTCCCATCTTAGCCTTCCTTCTGAATGTACTATGGCCTCCTGCCTAATCTCATGCTTTCTCTCCATTCTGCTTCAGAGAACCATTTGTTCCTTTCATGAGCATTGTCCTTTGCAGCTTTCCAGGCAGTAAGAATTATATTTCTAGAGGTAGGGCTCCATTGTTCAAAATCTGGCTTTTGTTCTGCTTGTTCCCTAAACCTCTTCTTTGACAACCTTGTCTCTTTCTTCTTTGTTCATGCCTCTTGCAGAGCTTCAGAAATAGGTTGAACAACCTTCTCAATATGAACATTGGCCTTCCCCTCAGTTGGGCTATACATTGTGCTGACATCTGCTTGAACCATGTCAAAATCTGGAGGTGGATATATTACTTGAGCTACTTCTGTTGCTCACCTCCAAGATATGCAGTTTGAATCCCTGATTCAGCACACATTATCATCATCACAAAGTGGAGGATAGCCCAGTGTAGCTCTGATGGAGTTAGATATCCATTTGGCATGGTCAGAGCTAGCTTTGACTAATACTCTCTCCCCCTTTATGACTTCTCTGGCCATATGGTCTCTGACATCATCCTTTTGAAACCTTATCTGACTGTCCAAGTACTCTGATTCCCTCTTTAAAGTAAGGTTTGAGCTTTGTGAGTTGTTCAGAGATGGCCTTCTGGGAATCTTTAATTGCAGTCTTGACAGCAGTAATCTCAGCTTGAAGACCTTATCAAAGTCAGCCTTAGCAGCAGCAGTAGATGTTGAAGGTTCAGCAGTCTTATTCTTCAACTCAGTGACTATAGCATTGGGAGGCAGTCAAATTATCATTCATTCTTAACTGATTTTCCAGCACATATCCTTGCTTTAATGCTATATCATCTACCTGAGCCTTGATCTTCTCTTGTGAGTTGCCAAATAGACCACTGCATTCCCACCCTTGTGGAAGCAGTCAGTCATCTCCTTCTTGTTCAGGTTCATCTCAAACCTTATAGATTTATATCTTGTGCAAGATCAAACTGTAGGGACTTGTGCCCTTCATCCACATAAGCCTCTATTGCCTTCCTTTGCTCATCCACTTGATCTGCATGGCAATCATCAAAGCACTATAATCAACTGTTGGAGCTTGTTGAACTATAGGCTGTGGGGCAATGGATTGCAAAGCTTTCTTATAACTCTGCTTCTTCCTTTGAAGACATAGAGTTTCTTCTTCTTGGCCCTTGCACTCTCCTCATCTTCAGAGGCAGAAGTGCTGGCAATATCAACCCTGTCCTTAGGGCTTTGAGGTTTGTCAGCTTGCACATCAGTTGCTTTCTCAGTTTCCAGCCTAATAGGCTCTTCCAGAACTTCATGTGCTCCCCCTCAGCAGCAGCACTCTTATCTTCAGCAGCAGCATCCTTGTCCATATCAAAATCCTCTTGATCTAGATTTAAGAATAAATCCTCCATTGTATATTCAGGTGGAGATGGAGCTGGAGACATCTTTGCTCTTCTTCAACCACTGATTCAGGTACCACTTCTTGTTCAGCAGATTTGTCTTCTAAAACAACATCTGGTACTTGACTGTCTAGCTGAGTTTGCTGATGGACATCAGACAAATTAGCATCTTCTATAATATAGTCTAAAGTTTTTAGGTCAGTGAGTACCTCTTGGATAATGATGGTGGCTTGCTCACTGTCCAGAGTAGATGGTTCTTCTACTACTGGAACTCCCCCTGGCTGTGATCCCTATGGATGGGGCTAGCTTGAGGCAGCTCCCCCTGGATCTCAGCAGCTACATCTTGAGCAGCAGGGGTCTTTACTACTGTCTCTTCCTCTTGCTCATCAGGAGTGAAACCACCTGTTCTTCACTCCAGAACTGCTGGAGGACTCTTGTGCCACAACAGCAGTTTTTCCTTTTCTTCCTGGGAGGAAATCTTTCTTAGTAACTGGCTTCTCTGGAGTGGACATTCCTTTGACAACACCCTGTTCCCATCTAGAAAAGATCCTTTGATCCATCTTCCTCATGTGATTGATCTTGCTTCCAGCAGCATTGCTCATTACCTCTGGTATGTACCAGCTAGGTAGAGACTTAGTATTCTGCCCAGGTTGGGCTTCTTCAAGCTCTCCTTGATTTTTCATAGATTACCATTGACCAATCTGTTCTTAGGGTGAAGAATTCTTGTCATGAATTGAACATTGAGGCAGACACCTGTCATGCCCTCCAGGCTTACTGAGAATGACCTTTCCCACAATTTCAGACATGAATTTCCTTGACTGTTCATGCCTTTCCTGTTAAAGACAGAACCTATCTTCATCTTTGGATCAAGTCACACCAGGTAAGAGCTTCCCTGGTCTTGGATGTAGAAACTTCTTCTTCATCTTGAGTCTTGGTAGCTGGAGTACCTTCCTCAGACTTTTTTGGTGAAACCTTGACCTTGGATCCATGAACTCTGGATTTGATTCTGTATCCAGAGTCATCTACTGCAGCTCCATTAAGGAATTCAAGAACTTCCTTCTTCCAAATCTTTGTTGGTTCTGAAACCAAGTATTCTAGTCCAGAATCGCGACTAGGGTTACCACCGATTTGATTTCTTGATCTCCATCGTCGAACGCGCCGCGCACAAGTTCATAGCCTTCGTTAACGTTCTCCTCAAGCTTGGGAGCCATTAGGGTTTGGAGAATTTGTCTTGAAAAGAGAAGTGTCGACACAGGAGTTTTGGTCTCGAAACTTTGAAAGCGTGTCGACAAACAAAGACAGAACCCTATTTATACCTTTCTGATTTTGAAGATGAACAGGCGGGACAGCTAGCTAAACATGTGTCGACACTGGCAATAAGTGTCGACACTGACTTATAATGTCTCGACACACATGTGTCGACACAAGTTTAGTCAACAGATATTATGTGTCGACACTTGGTTATGTGTCGACACAACATAACTCGACACATCGTCGAGACTTTACTTAGAAAATTCTGAGTAAAACATAAGTGTCGACACCATATTGGATGTGTCGACACCTACTTGACATGTGTCGACACTAACATTCTGAAGTGTCGACACCACATTCCTAGATGTGTCGACACCTTTTTCCTGAAGTGTCGACACCACTATTCTGTGTCGACATAGACTTGTCTATGTGTCGACACCTTTTTACTTAGCCAATTTTCTATTCTGTAAACTTAGTCTAAGTTTATCATACCTAGTTCAATTTTGAATCTATTGAACTTAGCTTCTTCTAATGGCTTAGTAAACATATCAGCTACTTGTTCATCTGTTTTAACATATTCAAGTGAAATATCTTCTCTTTCTACATGTTCTCTAAGAAAGTGATATTTAATCTCAATATGTTTTGTTCTACTATGAGATACAGGGTTATTAGCTATTGAAATAGCACTTGTAGAATCACAGAAAAGTGGAGTTCTACTTACCTGAAATCCATAGTCCTCTAGCTGATGTTGAATCCACAGAAGTTGAGCACAGCAACTTCCTGCAGCCACATATTCTGACTCAGCTGTGGAGATAGCCACACTAGTCTGCTTTTTGCTGCTCCATGAAATTAGTCTTCCACCTAGGAATTGACAGGTTCCAGTAGTGCTCTTTCTATCCTCTTTGCATCCTGCAAAGTCTGCATCTGAATAACCTGTTAGATCAAAGTCTCCATTCCTAGGGTACCAGAGGCCTAGATAGGGAGTGCCCTTTAGATATCTCAAATTCTCTTGACAGCAGTCAAGTGAGACTCTTTAGGGCAGGCTTGATACCTTGCACAAACACATGTAGCATACATGATGTCTGGTCTACTAGCAGTCAAGTATAATAGGGAGCCAACTATCCCTCTATACAAGGTTTCATCTACAGGTTTCCCTGCATCATCCTTGCTAAGAGACATACTTGACCCCATAGGAGTCTTCATGGTACTGGATGAATCCATACCATACTTCCTTATGAGTTCTAGGGTGAACTTTGACTGACAAATGGACAAACCACTCTCAGTCTGTTTAACTTGGAGACCCAAGAAAAACTTCAGCTCTCCCATACTACTCATTTCAAACTGACCTTGCATAAGTTTTGCAAACTTTTTGCAAAGGCTGCTTTCAGTAGACCCAAATATAATGTCATCTACATATATTTGGACAAGTATGACTTTGCCTCTAGATTCCCTAAGGAATAGAGTCTTATCTATTTTCCCCCTTGAGAACTTGTTCTCAATGAGGAAACTAGATAGGGTTTCATACCAAGCTCTAGGGGCTTGCTTTAACCCATATAAAGCTTTCCTAAGTCTATAGACATAATGAGGTAGAGTTGGATCAACAAAACCTGAAGGCTGCTCCACATAGACTTCTTCTTTCAAATTACCATTTAGGAATGCTGACTTGACATCCATTTGGTAAACCTTGAATCCTTGATAGGTTGCATAGGCCAAGAACATCCTTATGGCTTCCAGTCTGGCTACTGGAGCAAAGGTTTGATCAAAATCAATACCTTCTTCTTGCCTATATCCTTTTGCAACCAGTCTAGCTTTATTCTTAATGATGACACCTTGTTCATCCATCTTATTCCTGTAGATCCACTTAACTCCTATTACATTGTGGTCTTTAGGTTTAGGAACCAATTCCCAGACCTTGCACCTCTTGAACTGATTAAGCACTTCTTGCATTGCTTCAGTCCATTGTGGATCCATTATTGCTTCTTCAAATCTTTTAGGTTCAACTTGAGACAAAAAGCTGGAATAGATTGCAGCATTCATGTTTCTACTCCTGGTTTGTACTCCTTGTCTTGGATCTCCAATAATCAGCTCTACTGGATGATCTCTAAGATGCCTGTGGGCTGGAGGCATCCTCACTTCAGGTTGAACCACTTCAGCATCTGCATCATGCTGTATTCCTTGGATTTTTCAGCAATTGGCACATGTAGTTCTCCCCCTGGACAGTAGCTACTCTCCTCTCCTTGCTGTCTTGCAGCAGGCACTTCTTCTATAGTCAGCTTGTCCATTGTCTTTGTCAAACCTGTGGGGCTGCATACATTGCTAGACAACTCATTATTAATAAGTTTAGTCTCATCAAAAACTACATGCACTGATTCTTCTACAACTTGTGTAGTCAAGTTGTAGACTCTATAAGCCTTACTATTATTGCTGTACCCAACAAAAATTCCCTCTTGGGACTTGGCAGCAAACTTAGTTATGTAAGACTTCCCATTGTTAAGTATGAAGCATTTACAACCAAAGATCCTAAAATAGGATAGTTTTGGTTTCCTGCCTTTCACAACTTCATAGGGGGTCTTGTTTAGCCCTTTAGTGATGGTAGCCCTATTTATAACATGGCATGCAGTGTTAACTGCTTCAGCCCAGAAATACTCAGGCAGTGATGTATCACTTAGTAGGGTTCTACCAGCCTCTATCAAGGTCCTATTTTTCCTCTCAGCAATGCATTTTGCTGAGGTGTTCTAGGTGAAGAGAATTCTTGAAATATCCCAAAGTCTTCACATAGTTTTGTCATGCTTTCAGATTGAAACTCAGTACCATGGTCACTTCTAATCTTGACCACAGTACTATTTAGTTCATTCTGAATTTGCTTGACAAAGCTGTAGAAGACACTAGGTGTTTCAGATTTCTGTCTTAAGAAGAACACCCAGGAAAACCTTGAGTAGTCATCTACAACTACAAGGGTATAGACCTTCCTACCTAAGCTGTGAACTGGCATTGGACCAAAGAGATCCAAATGCAAGAGGTAAACAAACACCTCACAGCATCTTTGTTTTCTATGCTCTTAAAGGTGGATTTAGTCTGCTTGCCCTTTTGACAAGCTGAGCAAATACCATCTTTGACACACTTAACTTGAGGACCATTCCTCACTAACTCTTTGCTAAAGAGTTTGCTAATTGTCTTGTAGTTAAGATGGGCTAGCCTCTTGTGCCATTTGACACAATGAGAGACTGTCTCATCAGCTACAAGACAAACTGGAGAACCATTGTTCTCAATCATAATGTCTAGGCAGTAGACATTTCTCTTCCTATAACCTGTCAAATGATCTCTTGATCACTTGACCTCTTGATATGACAACCATTTTTAACAAATGAGATGTCATACCCTACATCACTTAACTGACTTATACTTATTAGGTTGTGTTTCAACCCTTTAACATAAGCCACTTGAGTAATGGTAACAAGTTTGAAGAAATGTTACCAAACCCTTTGATGATTCCTTTTTCAGAACCACCAAAGGTCACTTTAGGACCATTTTTGATTGGAATGTAGTCCTTCAGTAGTCCCCTAGTTCCAGTCATATGTCTGGAACATCCACTGTCCAAGTACCATGTAGGGGTATGGCCACTTGGACTCACCTGCAAAACAGATTAATGGACCTTAGAACCCAAAGCAATCTTGGGTCTTGGTACTTGTTAGTCTGTAACTTGACAAAGCTACCTACTGGCTTTCCACCAGGTAGCTTGCTACTCACTTTGGTACTGGAATTGTACCAACAGTCCATTGCAAAATGTCCAATCTTGCCACAACACCAGCATTCAAACTTGTTGTACCTTTGCTTAGGTACAACCTTTGCTGTTTTATCTACAGCAGACCTGTTGAATGTTGGGGCTTTGCCCTTGGACTTAAACTTGGACTGCTCAGTCCCTGCAGGTCTAACAAAGCCCAGTCCATCCTTGCCTTTATGATGAACAAATTCATCAATTAAAGGTAGCACTGATTTAGGTTTTGAAAACCTAGCAACAAGTTCTCTCTCTTTCTGAAGATTGATCTCCAGTCTCTTAATTTGATCATTCTTATAGGTGATAGTTCCCATCTGAATCACTGTAATGTGTTTCAGCCTGGCTACCTCATTCAGTTTTCGATCAAATTGTTTCTCAAAATCTGTCGCAACAGCCTTGAGATCAGCAATCTCCTTTGCCTGACTTTTGGCTAGGGTCTTGCTTTTCTTGTAGGCTTGCAACAGTACCTTATATTCATCTATAAGCTGATGAATATCTTCCTCAGACTCAGATAAATTCTCATCACTTGATGAAGAAAAATCTGATTCTGAACTAGAACAAGAATCTGAATTTAAACTTGAACATTTTACCTGACTGGGTCCTGGCTGCTCCAGGATTTTGGCACTGTCTGTCAAAGCCATTAGCCCTTGGCAATGACTGTCTTCTAGTTCATAAATTGACTCCAAAATCTGCATGAATTCTTCCTCTTCTTCTTCTGCATACAGCCCTATGTAGGCTTCAGCCTCAGACTCAGTTTCTGAAGAAGATATATCTGATAGAGTCTTTTCCTTCTTAGCAACAAAAGACTTTTCTTTCTTCCCTTTGAAGTGAGTCTTTTTCCTGTCACCAGATTCCTTTCTCTTCTCTGGACAATCTGCAATAACATGGCCCTGTCTATTGCAGCAATAGCAAACAATCTTTGAACCAGTTGCCTTGCTTGACTTTGTCCTCTTCCTGTCTTTCTTTGAAGACTTTTTCTCCGGATGATAGGCTTCCTTTCCCTTTGAAGAAGAAGGTCTTGACCTCCACTGTTTCTTCCTCAGGAATTTCTGAAAATGTCTAGTGAAGGCAGCAAAGTCTTCATCACTTTCACTGCTCTCACTCTTTGTGCTGATAGACTCATCAGATTCTGATTCAACTACCTCTAGAGGTGGAGTTGAAGACTTATTCTTGCACTTTCTGGGAACTTCAGTCTTGAAAGCAACAGTTCTTTCTTTGTGCTCAGTCCTTGTTGATTTCTCCTCCTCTTTTCTCACTGTTAACTGCATCTCATATGACAATAGCTTGTCAAACAGTGTGGGAGGTGGAATTTCCCCCAACTTAGCCATTTCTCTTATGGTACAGATCTTGGTGTCCCAATCTCTGGTTAGGGACCTTAAGAACTTGTCATTTAGTTCATAGTTAGTGAACTCTCTTCCATAAGACATGAGTTCATTAACTATTCTGTAAAATTTCTTATAGCACTCAGTGATGCTATCACTCTTTCCTTGCCTAAAGCTCTCATACTCCTGATTTAGCAAGGACTTCCTATCTTGCCTAACTTCTTCAGAACCTTCCATATAGACAATGAGAGTATCCCACATCTCTTTTGCTGTCTTACAGTGAATTAAGTTCTGAAAAGTGGCATCATCAATGGCACTCACTATTATGTTTTGTGCCCTCTTGTCCATGGTGGCCAGGACAATTTCATCCTTAGTCATCTCAGAGAAATCCTTTGGAGTTCTCTGATTTGCATCCAATACTGAAATCTTCATTGGCACATAAGGCCCTTCCTTAACTATAATGTAGATTCTAGGGTCAGAGGCTTCCATAAATAGCCTTACCCTCTCTTTCCAGATCCCAAAGATCTCTTTCCTGCATATGGGTAATTTCATGGAACCCAATTCCTTGTGATTCTCATAAGAACCCATGTTTCTTGATGTTCTTGATTTTCTTGAAACTGTGTAATACCTTACTCTGAATCTGCCAAACAGGATTTCCTCAGGCTGTTAGTCCTTTTTTTGAGTAACCTCGCTTTGATACCACTTGAAAGATATGGTACATAAACACCTAGAGGGGGGGGGGGTGAATAGGTGACCTAATCCTTTTCTAACTTTGTTGGCAGCCAAACAGTTATATCACAGATTTCTAACTAGTTTATCTCAGCAATCAGCAATAATCAAACATACACAGCACAATCACAGCACAGCACACAGTGATTTATAGTGGTTCCCCAGGATATGGGTACATCCACTTTCCCCCTTCGCCTATCTAGTAGTGTACTAGATTCGGCCAAACTCCTGCACTGTCTCAGAACCCAAATTGGTTCCTACCTCAGGCCCAAAGCCTTACAACTCAACTTTATCCCAAAGCCTACACTCAGCCAATCAAGGCCTACACTCAGCCAATCCAAGGCCTACACTCAGCCAACAAGGCCTACACTCAGTGATTACAATCTCCTACACTCAGGCTAACAAGCCCTACCCTCAGCCTTTATAGATATAGGCTTACAATCACTCAGATCCAATGGATCCTACAAGTTAAAAAGTTATTACAAAATATAACTCTACAACTCAGAATAATAAGAGAGGAGTTGAGAGATTCTTGATGAGTTCTTGGAAGAACGCAGCTGGATTCACCCTGACTTAGCTTTCTTCAAAGCTTCTTGAGTAGAACTGAATAAGGCTGAATCCTCTGCAGTTGTTCCTTGACCTCTGCCACTTAAGAATCAGAATTGAATCTGAATCCTTCTTCTCAGCCTAGTTCCAATGGCTGATTTCTTGGATGAAGCTCTCTCTCTCCAACTTCTTAGATCTACAGTTGGACTGCAAGATCTTCTTGTGTTGATACTCTGTGTACTACTTTTCTGATTAATTGAATAATCTGTACTACTTGTTAATCACTTGATCAACTCTTTCAACAACTTCAACAACAACAACTTCTGTAAACTGTGGATGCCTATTTATAGGCCTTCTTCATGGTAACCGGCTGGTCCGGTTCATAACTGACTTCTGACATCTCTGACAGTTGCTGTAGACCGGCTGGATCGGCAGCTGTCATGTCAACCAGTCACTTCTTGAAAATCTCTAACAGTCAGTAAGTGTCGAGACTTTCTGTCTTTAAGTGTCGACACTTATAGACCAAGTGTCGACACATGCTTTGTAAGTGTCGACACAAGTCTACAAGGTGTCGACACATATCCTTATATGTCTCGACACAGATTCTTCTTCATGTGTCGACACTGAAATTGAGTGTCGACACAAGTACTTGTTCTTCTAGCTTTTGCTGAATTCTTCTATGTGTCGACACATCTCCTTTGTGTCGACACAACTTCTTGTGTTGAATCTGTCTAGTGTCGACACTGCTTCTTGGTGTCAACACATAATCTTCTATGTTGAAACTTGCTGAGTGTCGACACAGCTCCTTGTGTCGACACACCTTCTTGTTGTTGAGACTTCAGCTGAGTGTCGACACATTCCCATAATGTCGACACTTGTACTTAGAATAATTTGTTGTTCGTTCTGTTCTTTGCTAAGTGTCGACACAGCTCCATGTGTCGACACTTTCTTCAAGTGTTGAGTCTTTAGCTGTGTGTCGACACATTGTTCTGGGTGTCGACACATACTTCAAATGTTGACTCTTCTGTTGAGTGTCGACACATTGTGTTGAGTGTCGACACACCTTCAAGTGCTGACTCTTCTGCTTAGTGTCGACACATAGTGTTGAGTGTCGACACTTGTACTTGGACTCTGCAGACTTT
Organism: Platanthera guangdongensis; assembly: GCA_039583875.1. Taxonomy (NCBI): domain Eukaryota; kingdom Viridiplantae; phylum Streptophyta; class Magnoliopsida; order Asparagales; family Orchidaceae; genus Platanthera; species Platanthera guangdongensis. The sequence goes on from CM077148.1 coordinate 74,086,899, forward strand.
TGCTGAGTGTCGACACAGCTCCAAGTGTCGACACTTTCTGGTGTAGACAAAGCTTCACTGGGTGTCGACACAGCTCCTTGTGTCGACACTTTCTGTCTGCACTTTTCTTTACTGAGTGTCGACACAGCTCCAAGTGTCGACACTTTTTGTCTGGTGTCGACTCTGCATCCCAGGTGTCGACACAATGACTCCAAGTGTCGACACTGCTTGTCTGAGTGTCGACACAAGCTTTCTTAAGTGTCGACACTTTCCCTCTGGGTGTCGACACATGGACTTAGAAACTTTTTGCTTCAGTCCAGTTCTTTCTTAACCTGCACAAGTAACTCAAACATACATCAAATACATTATGATGTATATCATTGAGTTGGGTGATGCTTCTTCAAATCAGGTACATTTGACCAATGTACCCAACACCAGATTCCTTTCTCTTCTCTGGACAATATGCAATAACATGGCCCTGTCTATTGCAGCAATATCACACTATCTTAGATCCAGTTGCCTTGCTTGACTTTGTCCTCTTCCTGTCTTTCTTTGAAGGCTTTTTCTCCTGATAAAAGACTTCCTTTCCCTTTGATGTAGAAGGTCTTGACCTCCACTATTTCTTCTTCAAGAATTTCTGAAAGTGTCTAGTGAAGGCAGCAAAATCTTCATCACTTTCACTGCTTTCTGACTTGGTGCTGACTGTTTCATCTGACTCTAATTCAGCAATCTTTGGAGGTGGAGTTGGTGATTTATTCCTGCACTTCCTGGGAACTTCTGTCTTGAAAGCAACAGTTCTTTCTTTGTGCTCAGTCCTTGTTGATTTCTCCTCCTCCTTCCTCACTGTCAACTGCATCTCATATGACAATAACTTGCCAAACAGTGTAGGAGTAGGAATTTCCCCCAATTTAGCCATTTCTCTAATGGCACAGATCTTGGTGTCCCAATCTTTGGTTAGGGACCTTAAGAACTTGTCATTTAGTTCATAGTTACTGAACTCTCTTCCATAAGACATGAGTTCATTAACTATTCTGTAGAACTTTTTGTAGCACTCAGTTATGCTATCACCCTTACCTTGTCTAAAACTCTCATACTCCTGATTTAGCAAGGATTTTCTATCTTGTCTAACTTCTTCAGATCCTTCCATATACACTATAAGAGTGTCTCACATCTCCTTGGCTGTCTTACAGTGTATAAGATTCTGAAATGTTGCATCATCTATGGCACTCACTATAATGTTTTGTGCCCTCTTGTCCATGGTAGCTAGGACAATCTCATCCTTAGTCATCTCAGCGAAATCCTTTGGAGTTCTCTGATTTGCATCTAGAACTGAAATCTTCACGGGCACATAAGGCCCTTCTTTTACTGTGATGTAGATTCTAGGGTCTGAGGCCTCCATAAATAGCCTTACCCTTTCCTTCCAGATCCCAAAGATCTCTTTCCTGCATATAGGTAATTTCATGGAACCCAATTCCTTGTGATTCTCAGAAGAACCCATGTTTCTTGATTTTCTTGAATTTCTTGAATCTGTGTTTTGCCTTACACTGAATCTGCCAAACAGGATCTCCTCAGACTGTTAGTCCTTGTTTTGAGGAACCTCCCTCTGATACCACTTGAAAGATATGGTACCTAAACACCTAGAGGGGGGGGGGGGGGTGAATAGGTGACCTAATCCTTTTTAAACTTAAATGGCAACAATCAGTTATATCACAGAATACTAACTGTTTTATCACAGCAATAACTAAGCATACACAGCAAATATCATTCACAGCACAGCAGACAGAGTGGTTTATAGTGGTTCCCCAAGATATGGGTACATCCACTTTCCCCCTTCGCCTATCTAGCAGTGTACTAGATTCGGCCAAACTCCTCCACTGTCTCAGAACCCAAATTGGTTCCTACACCTCAGGCCCAAAGCCTTACAACTCAGCTTTATCCCAAAGCCTACACTCAGCCAATCAAGGCCTACACTCAGCCAACCAAGGCCTACAATCAGCCAACCAAGGCCTACACTCAGAGATCTCAATCTCCTACACTCAGGCTCTAAAGCCCTACCCTCAGCCTTTATAATTATAGGCTTACAATTCACTCAGATCCAAAGGATCCTAGAAGATAAAAATGTATTACAAATACTAACTCAACAACTCAGAAATAAAAAAGGGGAGTTGAGAGTTTCTTGATGAGTTCTTGGAAGAACTCAGCTGGATTCACTCTGACTTAGCTTTCTTCAAAGCTTCTTGAGTAGAACTGAATAAGACTGAATCCTCCTGCAGTTGTTCCTTGACCTCTGCCACTTAAGATCCAGAATGAATCTGAATCCTTCTTCTCAGCCTAGTTCCAGAGGCTGATTTCTTGGATGGAGCCCTTTCTCTCCAACTTCTTAGATCTGCACTTGGACTGCAAGATCTTCTTGATTTGATACTCTGTGTACCACTTTGATAACTTATTCTTCAACAATGTGATCCACTTGAACAACAATCTGAACAACAGTTTCTGTAAACTTAGGTGCCTATTTATAGGCCTTCTTCATGGTAACCGGCTGGTCCGGTCCATAACTGACTTCTGATATCTCTGACAGGTACTGTAGACCGGCTGGAACGGCAGCTGTCAAGTCATCCAGTCATTTCTTGAAAATCTCTAACTGTCTGATAGTGTCGAGACTTTCTGTCTTTAAGTGTCGACACTTATAGTCCAAGTGTCGACACATGCTATGTAAGTGTCGACACAAGTCTACAAGGTGTCGACACATCTTCTTGTATGTCTCGACACAGATTCTTCTTCATGTGTCGACACTGAAATTGAGTGTCGACACAAGTACTTGTTCTTCTTTCTTTAGCTGAATTCTTCTAAGTGTCGACACATCACCTTTGTGTCGACACAACTTCTTGTGTTGAATCTGTTAAGTGTCGACACTGCTTCTTGGTGTCGACACATAGTCTTCTATGTTGATACTTGCTGAGTGTCGACACAGCTCCTTGTGTCGACACTTGATTCTTCTGTTGAGACTTCAGCTGAGTGTTGACACATTCCATTAGTGTCGACACTTGTACTTAGAATATTTTGGAAATAATTCTGTTCTTTGCTAAGTGTCGACACAGCTCCTTGTGTCGACACTTACTTCAAGTGTTGAGTCTTCAGCTGTGTGTCGACACATTGTTCTGGGTGTCGATACATACTTCAAATGCTGACTCTTCTGTTGAGTGTCGACACATTGTGCTGGGTGTCGACACTTACTTCAAGTGCTGACTCTTCTGCTTAGTGTCGACACATTGTGTTGAGTGTCGACACTTGTACTTAGTCTCTGCAGACTTTTGCTGAGTGTCGACACAGCTCCAAGTGTCGACACTTTCTGGTGTAGACTCAGCTTCACTGGGTGTCGACACAGCTCCTTGTGTCGACACTTTCTGTCTGCACTTTTCTACACTGAGTGTCGACACAGCTCCAAGTGTCGACACTTTCTGTCTGGTGTCGACTCTGCATCCCAGGTGTCGACACAATGACTCCAAGTGTCGACACTGCTTGTCTGGGTGTCGACACAAGCCTTCTTGTGTGTCGACAATTTCCCTCTGGGTGTCGACACATGGACTTAGAAACTTTTTGCTTCAGTCCAGTGATTACTTAACCTGCATAAGTAAACTCAACATACATCAAATACATTATGATGTATATCATTGAGTTGGGTGAGGCTTCTTCAAATCAGGTACATTTGACCAATGTACCCAAATATATATATATATATATATATATATATATATATATATATATATATATATATATATATATATATATATATCTGCTGCATATGTTAAAATTCCTGCCAGATATATTTTTCTTGCTTTGTTATTAATGTGAGTCTGTAATTGGTGACCATACCCAAATAGGGGGAGATTGTTGGATCCCTTGTTGGATTTGGGCTAGTTTCATTAAACTAGGATGTTTGACCCAACATATATAGCTAGGGTCATGTATGAGTCTTAGAGTCTAGGCCATGTCCTTAGAGTCAATACTGCATGGACCAGCCATCAACAGACTACAGAAGACTCAAGACTTAGAGAAATTTCAAAGACTCAGAAAATGAGTTCGACGTTCGTCAAACTCAGGTTGACGATAGTCGTGCTCAGCTCGATGAACTCAGAGAAAATTCTCTGAGTTGAGCTCGACGAACTTGGTTCTCAGGTCGATGATCTATGGACACTATACTTCAACATTCCAAGTCTAGAATTCTTCTCACTAAACTACAGTCGACGAAGTTAGAATATCAGCTCGACGAACTTGGATCTTAGGTCGACGATTTCTGGATCATCTACTTCAACATTATAAGACCAGAAACACTTAAACATTCAAAGTACAGAATCATTCTTTAGTCGACGAATTCATATTCTCAGCTCGACGAACTTAGACCTCAATAGCAAGTAGCAGTTAGTAGTTCTCAGCTCAACGAACTTAATTCTCAGGTCGACGATTTCTGGATGGTTTACATCAACATGCTAAAGTCTCGAAACATCTAAAATATTCTAAGTCCAGAATCATACTCCTATCGACGAATTCATGTTCTCTGCTCGACGGACTTGGACCACAACATTAACAAGGTTTATCGAGTAGCAGTTAGTTGAACACTAGTCGACGAATTTAGATTCTCAGCTCGACGATCTTGATGCACAGAATTGGCAATGTTCCAGAGAAAGCAGTTATCTGTCCTTAGGTCGACAATCTTGGATCTCAGGTCGACAAACAACTATTATTTGGTCGACGAACTTGACTTCTCAGCTCGACAAACTCTGGACCCAGCTCGACGAATTTTATTATCTGCTCAACGATTTCTGTGTAGTTCCAGACTTGGAAATTTCCCTCCCTCTATCCTCATTCTATCGCAATAATTCTTGAGTAATTAATGCTTAAATATTCTCTGAATATTACCGTTAGAAGGAGCATTGATCATGGTCTTCATCAGGATTATTACTTACCACTTTTCAATGGAACAGTTGGGGAAATCAATCAATGCAGATATTCTCCAGGCCGTCAGCATTGAATGAATGAAGAAATTCAAAATTTAGAAGGAAGATTTCATGGAAAATATAAAAAGGATTTTCCACTTTTCTTCTATAGACACAACAAGCACCCAGTATACATAGGCGTTTCTTCTTCCTTCTCGTCAGAACACATAGAACATAATACACAGGGTAATAACACAGTAGAGAAATCAGAAGCCCTACACCAGAGAAAGAATAACAAGTTGAAGAAGAAGAACATCAATCAAAAATCAAGAGTCTTCTTCCTTCTTTATATCAGGATTCTTCAGAGGACAACAAATATTCAATCTATCAAAGAAGTTCCTGGATACCATCTGGTCAAGGCTGAAATATTGAAGGCCTACTCACCCTGCAGCAATGCTCAAATCTTCCTGAGTTCAATATCTCAGGGGGAGATTTTGCTAACATCATATATCCACTAAAGTCTTCTCAGTTGTATTTTGAGAAAGAGAAGACTTAATCAATGTCTCAGCCACACTGTAAAAAGAATTCTTTAACTCCCTTCAAAAGTTATTCTTGGTTTCAAGTCTCCTGATCAAAAGACTTGGGTTGGTTTTTGAGCACCTGATCAAAAGCTCATTGGTGACAGTCACCTGATCAAAAACCTGGTAGTGGATTCCTACCATGGTGGTAGAAGAGTGGATGTACCCAGGTTGGGGAACCACTATAAAATTCTTATGTTCTCTGGTTGTACTTTTTCTTTTTTTCTTACTGTGGCTGTGTTATCTAGGTTGTCGTGTTTGTGATATTTAGTTTTGCTGTGCATGTATTAGTGCTAGATTAATTTATCTTAGGTCTGTTTTTATTTATAGCAAAAAGTTTTTAAGTTTTCAAGATACTCTATTAATCCCCCTCTAGAGTATTTCAGATCTAATCCTTACTTTCAGCCTCTAAATTGTGCCTATAATATGAATGCATGAATGTTAAATTTCGTCTCAAATCATGGGTATACATATGTCATCATGCAGATCTTTAACTAGGCATGTGTGCTCATGCGATGGTATGTTATGTATGTAGTGCTATGCATTCTAAAAAGGCCTTAGTGCATATCATGAGCGGCGTACACATACAATGTTATGCATCCCATACTACATAATATTGTATGTAATGAAGAAAAGTAAACTTGCTAATGGGCATTCATGTGATGATGGTTATGCATCCCATACTACATAACCATCACATGTTGCCACCTATGGTGGATCTATACACAAACACATATTATGCATCGCATACTACATAATATGTGCCGTATAATTCTTATCATGCTATGAGTATAGTGTTCATGCTTCCATCAAGATCTACTGATGACATATCGGTGTGTGTATGATAGAGTTTTGCTTAAGGGAAAGTTGTCTGACTGGCTTGCCAAACCAACCAACCCTCTTGCAAAACCTGGCTCTGATACCAACTATCACAACCCGCATGTTCTCCGTATTGAAAAATACGTCAGAGTAGAGGAAATATGCGCTGTGATGCCACAACGTGCAGGGGACAACTGCAGACGCTCAGGCTACTCGTCCTCACATTTACTTCATTTAAAAGATTTATGAAATTAAGTTAAAAAGAAAACAATTCATATAAGTTATTTGAGTTACTGACCGTGTCCCTCGGTCGGGTGGATCACTAGTCCATAGGTGAGAAGATATATAAGTTTTATGCGGCGGAAAATAATGAGTTAATTCATTTGTTATCCTATATGAGAATGAAGGTGTAGCATATTATAATGATGATATGGCTTCTACATTTAATATATATAAAAAGACTTTTATAGCACTTAAAAGTAATAAATTTTGCAGTTAAAAGTCATGTCATGTCAATACGCCAGAATACAGTATTGTATACTTTAAAATAACTAAATACATCCTAACATAAAACCTTCCCAGAGAGCAAGTATAAATAGGTAAAAAGTAACAGTAGTAAAAGCAACAAGTATTCTATCACAGAAAAAGTCAAAGACTATGGGCGTCAACAGCTAACACGAACCCATTGTAACACCCCCATCTGTCGAATGACATATAACATAAGGTCCAGCTGGAACCTGACGCCATATACCACAGACAGTCGGAAGGGTTATATAAGAATATGAAAAATCCAACTATAACTACTCGCCCTAACACAGAGCATTCTAGCAGATGCTTTTAAACAGTTGGAAAGAACCCATAATTGAATAACAACTATCATGAATGTCCACATACTACTATAGGAATGAAATAACAAATACACTGAAAGTACCTGGCCTTATGGCCTTACAAGAGTTTACTAATCAAAATAATGATTTACATACATTGGCTCGCAGGCAGGCCACACATGATAAAAATAAAAACAACAATTTGCTTTGGCCTTCGAGGGCCAACTCAGCAACATGAGCTTCAACCTGCTATTTGGTACTTGGCTCCGCAGCACATGCAAGCAACATTCCACCACATGGTGGCAAATAAAGTAACGGTGAGGCAAAGCGGACCAAATTATAATGACCCCTCCCCTTACTCGGGACGGCGGTTCTCCTTCCCTGCATTTCATTAGTCCAACTAAACAATAAAGCACAAACATACTTCGCCATAGGTGTAGGCTCACACGGACAAACCGTGCACTCAGGGCACATTAACGGTGAATCCGGTCAATTCTGTGGCTTCACCACCATCCCTAGGATGGCAAAATCGTGAGAATTGTTTAGTATTTCTGGCCACTGTCTAAGACTCCCGACTATGCCAACAGCCACTCCCTCTTTGGTCTCTCGCACTGAAACACATAGCCCAGGTCTGATTCCACTTGCCCGTTGCTCACTCCACATAGTCACCTTAAGAGGTATGCTTGGGCCAAGCTTCTCTCGGATCCCAAAACATTCCAAATTCACATAACCCAGTTATATTCAAGGCTGGCTCCCCGGCCGCCAAGTTAGCAGAACTACGATTCCGCTCAGTTTTTCGGGTGCGCCTTGGAGTTAATCCCCAAGGATCCCTGCTGCAATCTACTGTGTAGAAACCCGAAAACACAAAACACAGAGTCTTCTCCAGCAAACCATAAAATATGCAACATCACCGATCCATACCAACATGTCCCGGTAGGCTTCACACACAATGCCTATGTTCGTACTTCAATTCCGAACTCTCTATGCAACACAAGGGGGACTATTCATGTCAACCCCAAGGAACACCGCAAACGCACCGCACAGTCGCTGGAGCGGGTTTCCTTATGCAAAAGAAAGAGAGCTTCACATGCTCTAGTAGAGAATCGTTACCATAGTAGTTCGCTTTTGTGCTATGAGAATCTATATTGATGGAAAGCTTTGCAAGGGAATTTCCTCCGCGGATCCGGTCTCGGTTCTCGATTCGGTGCTCCGATGCTCCGCCGGCAGCCGGAATCCTCCTCTTCCTTCCTCCTTGCTCTCTCCTCTCTCTAACTCTTTAGAAAGAGAGTGCTTAAGATAAGATGAGGAATTAATCCTCAATTCCCGGCCTTAACAAAGCATGAACACACCTGGGCCGTCAGATCTTATTTAAAGAAAACGAACAGCTCAGATCCGCCCAAAATTCCTCAATCCTGGGCCGAACACGGCCTTGCATAGGGCCGTGTCCCAGGCCTTGTGCCCCGATCCAGGCACGATCGTCGAGCACAGAAAAGGATACGGTTCAAGACACGCCCGTGTCTCAACCTGACATGCCCGTATCGTGTCCTGACACGCCTATGACCTAGGGGCGTATCACAGATAACTGCCACGCCAACCGTCACATCCCTTGGGAACACGAGTAGTGACAAGGGTATGCACATGCCCATGTCACGCTTGAGAAGCCCGTGTCGCTGCTATGTTTCCTGCCGTGTCCTTTTTTGGACACAGCCGACCAACATAGAGGAGGACACGGCCTTGGACACACCCGTGTTCCAGGCCGTGTACCCTTATTAAGGCACCAAAACTTCCTTAGGATGCGACCGGTTCGATTATGATTTTCGGGGTGTTACACCCATAGTAAAATCTGATAAGTCTAAACAAAGTCAACTACCTCAAATCTCCAAGGTGGAAACAAATGGCCGCAGCAACCCGCAGCAGCAGAAGCACAATATGGTCAGCTAAACCTGCTACTGCTCTGATCCTAAGGCATTCAAAAGAAGAACACATCAGAAGCATGCTACAAATGGTGAAAAAAGTAAAGGTAAACCAAACAAACCACAAAGTGAAGGAAATCTATAAAACGACTGCAATAAAAGGTCAGCAGTAGAGTAAAAGTAAGCGATAGTAAATCTAGTCGAGCTGGAATGACTAATCATATCAACAGGAAGAATAGAGTATCAAACATCAGAAGTTCAAACTTTCATCTTTCATTAATATTCATGTTATTCATGAATAAAAAATGAGACTGATCAGCTCAATAATAAAGGGTACTGTGCCGGGGAAAAAGGTCCACAATGCGCACAAACCCAGCCAACAAGCACCATGCCGTGGGAGAAACCCCAATGCGTACATACCAAGCTATGATAATGTCTCGGGGATGAAAGTCCACAATGCGCACAGACTCAACCATAAGGCACTATGCCAATGGAGAAACCCGAACGTGCATAGTCCATCTGTGTTTCTTTAGTTACATAATCATGCACACAGAGTTTCTTTTATTCATCACAGAATCATGGTCAACAAACAATGTGGACTGTATAAGGACATTCCAAGATCAAGCAAAGTGATGTTTAATAAAAACAACGGGACGCACAAGGTGTCATAACGATCAACATGACTCGATAGTTAAAATGGCACAACAACCAAATTTGTTTACCAATTCTACAAAATAAAAATTGGGAGTACGGTTCCAGGGGAAACAAGTTACAATTCAAAGAAAAAAATTAGAATTTAAGGACAAGTTTCTATGAAGTTGAAACATGACAAACTCAACAAAATGTGGCAAAAAAAATTAGAAGAAAGGAGCAAGAGAGAGAACAAGAACACCACTTCCCTCGGTTTTACCGAAAAGATCCTCCGAACCACTCCTTGTCGCAGATCGGGCTAAATAAGACGACGAAAGTCGAAATCTAACAAGAAATTGTCGAAATAGAGTTTAGGGCCAAAAACTCTAACAAGAAAATCTCAAGAAAAGGGGAAGATTTTACCACAATGGCGAAGCTCTCACGGAGAGCATTCCAGATCTATGATCGTTGGAAATTACGAGCACCGGAGATCCGTCGGCGGCCACCGGAAGATTCACGAATGTGAGGGAGTCACCGTTCTGGATTCGTTTCGGTCTAATCGTGAGGTAGAAGATGAAGTTTTTTATCTTTCTAGATATCCTTCAGTATCAGAGTATAAACTTATATATATATATATACACGTGTTTATAAATTATTTTGTATAAACAGGAAGAAAAAACGGAAGATTTAGGTGCAGATGTATGGAAAATAGAGGTTTACAATGGATTCAAATTGAAAAGTACTCAACATGAAAGTCATAGATCTCATTGATACGAACAAATTTAATGTTAACCATTTTTTAAACGACACTATTTTGACCCTCAAAATGGCGGCCGAACGCAGACTGGAACAGAATTCTCAAGAAGGATTGCTGACTACTCGAGAACAAGTTTAGAAGTACTCGAGAAGAGGAAAACAGGCACTCGAGAACAAGAAATATTTTACTTGAGAAGAATGTTGCTGTACTCGAGAAGAATGTTGATGTACTCGAGAAGAATACTGCTGTACTCGAGAAGAATGCTGATGTACTCAAGAAGAATATTTCATGAACAGTGAAATTTACAAATATATCCAAAAAATCAAACTATAGAGATGAATAGTAAATGACATTTTTGAATTGTGCTTTAATATTGAAATAATCATATTTATATATTTTTGAATAAGGAAACACGAGTTCAAAATGGAGGCCAAACGCGCACCGATTTAAACAAAACTCACACCATAAGTAAACACAGATGCTACGAACACAACGACGAAGTCAAAACCAAAATCCGACGAGTCATTCTTGAGATATAGTTTTTCAAAGTCAATGAGGAACATAAATTCCACCAAACTTCGAAAAATTACCGAGGCACGAATATCGCTCGGATCACGACAAAACTTGACGATCAAGTCCAAAATTATTTAACTTAATTTCCAAATGCAAAAATTTCCAATTACAACAAGAATTCGAGAATTTGGCCGACTCGACCGAACGGATGGGAGAAAAATGCCTTAACGGCGTCGCACCGTCAATATGACATTAAAAGTAACGCCATGACGTCATAAATATGACAATATCAAATCAAATAAAATCATCGAACAAAATCGGGGGCGTTACACTTTCTCTCAAAACTCTCCTAAGTCTAAAATTGAGGATATCAAGATAAAGGTAAACCCTAAGAGACTAGGCAAAGCGTTTCATATACCCACCGTCAACCTTAGCGAGGAAGAATAACCCACCATCACAGACATAGACAATTCTCTCAGGTGGTGTGGATACAGTGATGCCAAACTTGGATCTCTTAAGAGAAAATTCTTCAATCAGAGAGGTAATCTACTGGAAAATATAGTAGGGAAAGCCCTTATCTATAAACCTGGATCACATGACACAATATCTAGATCAATGTTTGATGTTATGACTCGAATAATCTTGAATAGAAAGACCTCTTGGTCTTCTCTCATCTACTAGAGATTAGTAGACTGTCTACCCACTCCAAACATGGGAAGAATTCTTTCTTTACACCTAGTGAACACCTATCCTGGTACATTCAGGCACGAACATGGAGTGAAGATTCACTGTCTAAAAAGAATGGACATAAATACAGGGGATAGAATCACCAAGATCTTACCCAAGAGCCAACCTTCAACAACAAAGGATTCCTCAATGGATAAGAGACAACAAGTTGATGAAGTTGACAGTTCCTCCTGCTCTGAACCTGAGCAAATAATTACCCCCCTTGCTGATGTTAGGTTGAAGACAGACAAAACTATGAGTCTCTCCTCAACAAACATTCAACTATAGGATACTATTGTGCATGTTGATAAAATCCATGCCACCCCTAGGTCAGGAGAAGTTTCAAAGAATACAATTGAAGAAGAGGTTGCTGAAGAGGATGAGGCTGACATGGCTGATACTAATGATGTAGCAGTAGTTGAAGTTATCCCTGCTGCAGAAGATAACCGTGAGCCACCTGAGGCATTAGATACTTATCTTGATAGGTCAAGCCCAGAGAAGGATGCTCAATTTGAGGGGGAGCATAATCAGATGGATATGACTACCCTAGACCAAGTGGTCAACAGAGTGGTTGATTCTGCACCCACTACAGCTAATACTCATACCCCCTTAGTAGTGCCAATACAGCCTTAGCTAAGGAAATGGTTCCTTCTATAGGTGCTGTAGTTGAGGGGGAGTCTTCACAGGTCCCTGCTCTGACAAAAGTCCCCCCTCCATTATGCCAACCACCCACTATGTAAATCTCTAATGAGTCACTCCTAAACCATATCAAAGCACTCCTAGATGCTCAGACCACAACCCTCATGAAGTATGTTGACCAATCAGTTGCCAAGATAAGGGATGAATTGGTAACTGAAGTAATGGAATGTAAAGAAGAAACCTCTCACTTAAACAAAAAGGTCACCACCTGCTCTGATATGGCTGGAACAGCTGACATAAAGCTGACCACCCTCATGAAATCCATGGAAACAGGCCAAAAATTCTCTGCAGTAGATAGAGGATATTTCAGGAATTATATGAGTGCAACTGATGAGGTGATCAGGGGTGCAGCAGATCATGTAAATCAGAATGTCAACAATGTTTCTCTCTACTCTATGGAACAGGCAATACTTCTTAAAAATGAGCTGCTTACTGATAATGAGAGAATAGTCCAAACTATATCAAGCATAAATGAAGCAAACACCTCCTTACTAAAAATGACCATCCTTGAAGAAGGTAGAAAGGGGGAGAGCAGGCATGCTAAGATAGCAACACTCATTGAAGATCAAACCTTCAATGTAATTCAAGACACTAGGGTGGCACTACACCTGACCCTATTGGATAAAAAGAAGCCAGAGGACCTAGACTTCCTAGCACAAGCTAGAGTTGTATTGGATCAACAACTTGCTGCAAGAAGAAAAAGGGAAGGAACTCAGATTGTTGAATAGTTCATGGCAAAGAGGAGAGTTGAGAACAGAGATGATCCAAATTATGAACAGCTAAGTGATGCCTCTAAATCCATCATTATAAATGCTTGGCTAAGCCATAGATAAGTCCTAAATAACATTGATAGTGTATATCCTTCTGGGGAATGGATAAATCATCTAGAAAGCAATTCTCTAAGGGAAAGAGTATTCAAAGAAAATCTGGTAAGGAAGAGCAACCCTAAGAAAATACCTCCCAGATATATTCTAAAGCCATTCCTTTACTTCAAAAGGCAAAAGAACAAAGCAGAAAACTTGAAGAAGACTGCTGCAACCAAGGATGCTGATGCAAGTTCATCAAAGAATTGCTGATATGAGGCTGCAATACTTAGGCATCTTTAAAATATTTAATCAAGGTCTTGTAATGTATATCAACAGTGTAGCAATTTCAAATCTCTATCAATGAAATTAATATAAGTTGGCCCTGACAATATTGATGTGGCAAATGTGCATGAAACTCTCATTTATATATCTGTGTTTAATGAATTTGCTGTTCTTTCATAGATACCTTATAATCACAAGTTTTGCCTACTGCTGTTTGACTAAGGCTCTCTAAATTAGTTAATGATTAGGTATATCTTAATAATAATATTTACCTTGTCAATGATTAATAAAGCTTTTGTTGTTAATCATACTATTACATTGTTAATGATTGATAACTCACCTGAACTATTGGTCATTCAATCATAGTGTTAAGCCATCTCATCTAGGGGGAGTTATCCAGTACTGGGATGGCTAGTTGTCATGATAATGTCTCATCAGCCCTATCTTGATACTCTTTGTGCTGATGAACCTTAGTATGGATGGGTGTTCTGTCTTCTTGAAATAGGGGGAGATTGTTGGGAATTGTGCCCTACAATGTTCCTCAGGATTTGAAGAGGCATCACCAATCATGCTAAGGGGTATAATGTATTTGATGTGTGCTTTAGTTCATGCATGCATGTTTTCCTTGATTGGACAGGTGAATAAAAAGAGTAAGCTGAAAGTTCAAAATTCGTCGAGCTCAGCTCACCATTCGTCGAGCTCAGCTCAACATTCGTCAAGCTAAATTCAAAAGTCTGGGATTTATAGCTCGTCGAGCTCAGCTCACCATTCGTTAAGCTGAGCTCACCATTCGTCAAGCTAAATCCAGAATTTATGATTCTAAGTTAGTCGAGCTGAGCTCATCGATCGTCGAACTCAGTTCAACATTCATCGAACTAAAGGCAAACAATTTGACTAAGGCAAACCGCTGAGACAACTTAGAAGTATATCTTAGCATAACCGCTTAGACAAAGCAAGCTGGAATTCTCTATGTCCAGAAGAGCTAAGTGAAGCAGGTTCATGAAATGCTTCTAATGAAGAAGGAAGCGTTGAGACACCTGAGAGGAAAATCATTGAGAAAGGAGATAGTCTCAGCTATGAAGAAAAAGCCACTGAAACAGTTAAGAAGAAATCATTGAGATAGGAGATAGTCTCAGCTGTTAAGAAGAAACCACTGAGACAGTTGAGAAGGAACTGCTGAGACAAAGCCAGTGAAAATTCTCTAAGTCCAGAAGCGTTGAGTGAGGCAGGTTCACTCAATGCTTCCAATGGAGAGTCAAGACAAATTGAGTTGAGTGACTTAACATCAATCAATGCTTAATGAAGTTCTGGAATTTTTCTAAGTCCAGATGGTGATGACCACTGCTGACATCTTCAAAAGTCAATAATTCAAAGTATCTCATACTGTTGCGGGAAAGATACAACAGTACCAGATGACCACTGTTGACATCATCAAAACCTAACATAGCCAAAATAATTCATACTGTTGCGGGAATGCTGCAGTAGCTTCGAAAGCTACCATTTGTCCTTTTCTGAGGGAGGTGGCGCTCACCATCCTTTGCTGGGCCCATACTCAAATTATGTCATTGATTCAAATCAACCGATATAAAAAGAATAAAGAAAAGGTGATTAGGTTACAGAGAACAAATGAAG
This sequence comes from Platanthera guangdongensis, assembly GCA_039583875.1. Lineage (NCBI taxonomy): Eukaryota > Viridiplantae > Streptophyta > Magnoliopsida > Asparagales > Orchidaceae > Platanthera > Platanthera guangdongensis. The sequence goes on from CM077148.1 coordinate 74,101,994, forward strand.
AACACACAAAGAATATATGGAAAATAGAGGCGGCTAGACTTCGTCTTCTGCGACAAGCTTGATAGCAAACTCCAGCAGAGCAAGACAGCAAACAAAGAAAGATAGCTGAAGCTCTTTTCAATCCAGCAAGACTGTACTTTGAAGAATAAGGTAGCTGATTAATTAAATCAGCAAGGAGATAGCTGTGTGAAGATCCATTAGCCTTCTACAACAGTTTGCTGCTCTTCAGTGCAGCAAAGAGGCAGTTGCTGTTGAAGAAGACTCATACCTTCTACAGCAAGAGGGTTGGACTGATATATGCTCAGTCCAGCAAGGTAGACTCAGAGATTTATCTCTGTGTCAGTTGTTTTAAATTTACTTATCTTCCTGTATAAATTCATGTAGGATTCAGTTTATCTGAATCTGAGCTGTAGGTCCTTTTGGCCAGAGTTGTAGGTCACTAATTAGTCACTGAGGTAGGTGCCCTACTGGGGTACTGAGGTATGATCCAAGTATGGATCTGAGAGTAGGGCTGTCCTCCCAGCCTAATTACTAGGCCATAGAGATAAGGCTGAGGTAGGTGACTGTTCAGTCACTGAGCCGTAGGTGACAAGTGTGTTAATGAGTTGTAGGCTTTGGAGGAGGCTGAGTTGTAGGTGCCTGGAAGGGCACTAAGGTAGGTACCTGGAAGGGTACTGATTTGTTAAGAAGTTTTTATACATACTAAAAATTCTCTACCAAAACTATAAAAATCCATTTCTTATACACGCACGCAGGAGAAAAAATTAAGAAAAATTCAAAATAAGTCAAAAAAAATTTTGAGTTGTATTTTTTAAAAAACTAAAACTCGATACAAAAAAAATTCTTATAAAACAAAAAAATAATAAAAAAAAGATAATAAGTCAAAAATTCAAAAAAAAGAGTAAAACACAACAAAAATTTAAAGAAAGAAGAGATAATAAATTAAAAACACAAAAAAATGACGATAAAAACTATAAAAATCCAAAAAAATGTTTTGAAACAAATAAATCAAATATTACATTTCTTAATTTTCTTGCTATTCAAAAATCTTATTTTGAGTTTATTTATATATGAATTTTATTAATTCTTTGTTTGCTATTCGTTTATTAATTATTGATTGAAAAATTTAAATAGTCGGGGAAGTTTTAAAGAATTCTTTATGCTTTGTCAAAAATACCGAACTCATTTTAGGCACTACTTCTAATTTCTCATTGATAGGAGCACGTGTATTATGTTAGAATATAATGACTATAGAATTCAATTATATTTAGTTTTAGCTTTCTGAAAAATTGGAACGTACAATTTATTAAGGTTGCTCTCCAACAATTTTTAAATTAAAAATCTACTTTTCTTTTCTCCCCTTACTTCTCATGACTTACTTGGCATGATAAAATTGATTATCCTTAAAAAATACTATGTCAATGAGAATAAGATTTCGTTCCGTAAACATAAACACCGAATTATTAAAAAAGATTACATGTTACGGAGTAAGAGTATAAAATTCATTACTCAAACATATATACATTGGGTTAATTGTATTATTATGAAGTTGAAGAAAAAATGATATTAGGAAAATAAGATTTCGTTTTCCTAATATTCCAAAAAAGAAAAATGGAGTTTCGAGAAAAAATTACCTCACCTCAAAATCCAAACCCTCTTCATAAACCAACATCAACCCCCTTATCCAATTTCACGATTTTAGATTTAATTCAAAAATCTTTTTGAGAGCATAATTTGTAAATTGCATTATTTCCAGTAAAACTCCTATAAGCTAAAGTTCATATAATTCCAAACTATTTTTGTTAGTCTAACCATTATAATTATTGCTTTCTATTTGATTACATCAAGAAGTCTTTTGGCCAAAACTTTTGCGCTATTTAAATCATGTACATAATTTTAGGACTTAACTCTTACACCCTGTATATTTATTTAGATCTCTCTTATAATTAATTAAGCGGTATCTAAACTTAGAGTTTTTTTTCTATTCCTTATAAGTTCATCTCAAACTTTTGCGCTAGAATAGCAAAAGCTTAAGTATGGGGTATTTGATAAGTTGTAAATAAATCTATTTTTATGTATATTATTTAAGTAGTTTTCATTTTCTTTTGTTGTTTTAGGTTAAATTTCTTTAATAAAATGCTCCTTTTATTGTAAATATTTGGCTAACTTCTTTTTTTTTCAGAAAAAATCCAAAATTCTGCCAAAAAGAGTAATGTCACGCCCGTGTACTTTGAGTGACACTCGTGACCAGGGGCGTGACATGTCAAACCCGTGAAATCAGTAATTTTCTGAAGAAATAGTGTGACACACCCTGTCACACAGATGTGTCAAATGTGACACGGCCGTGACCTAACCCGTGTCACAACGCTCGATAATTTTTCGCTCGACGTTCGTCGACCCGATAAGGACATGCCCGTGTCCCATGATCCGACATGCCCGTATCATTCCCAATCGACAATTAAGGCTTCTAGCTCGACGAAACTGCGTTCAACGTTCGTCGACCCGAACCGACCCGCCCGTGTCAAAATGCTACACGGGCGTGTACTCCTCCACCTGGCCCGACAAACTGTCGATGGCGCCCACTTCAACCTTCCGGACACGCCCATTATCACGCCTGTGACCAGGGGCGTGACTTCCACGTGGACCACCTGAAGTCAACAACACCATCAAATCGCCGAAATTAGATTATGAATAGTATCAACACGCCCACTGTCATGCCTGTGACCTGGGGCGTGACCGCAACGTTTTCACCCGCAATGTCAAATCTCCAGTCGAATCACCAGCCGCCATTTGAATAGTAATGGCATGCCCCCTGACACACCCGTATCAGAGGGCGTGTACTTGGAAAATTTTACCTATAAAATGTAACGCCCCGAAACTCAAAGGAGCAAAGGGGGACGTTTTGGGCCAGTTTTGGTTTCTGGCTGAAGGCACACGGCCTGGGACACGGGCGTGTCCCAGGGCGTGTCAAGCGTGTGTCGACACTTAGCCGCGAAGTCGTCGAGTTATTTTCGACGATTCGTCGAGAATGGGCACACGGCCTGCGACACGGGCGTGTCGCAGGGCGTGTCGACCCGTGTCGACACTTAGCCGTGAAATCGTCGAGTTATTCTCGACGATTCGTCGAGAATGGGCACACGGCCCGCGACACGGGCGTGTCGTCGGGCGTGTCGACCCGTGTCGACGAGCGTCAAGGTGAAATCGTCGAGATTCACTCGACGGTCGTCGAGACAAGGCACACGGCCTCGGACACGGGCGTGTCCAAGGCCGTGTCAGCGAGTCGTCGTTCTCCCCTCGACGAAATGCCCCGTGTACACGGCCTGGGGGCCCAGGCATGTCACTGTGACACGGGCAAGGACACGGGCGTGTCCTAGAACCCGTGCAGTGCTCGGGTTGGAAATGGGGGAAAATCATGGGGTACACGGCCGGCTACACGGCCGTGTCAGCTGGAACACGGGCGTGTCAGCTCGAACACGGGCGTGTTCGATACCGTGTGCGTGTTCAGAAGATTTGATTTTGACGGCGAATGCGGCACACGGCCCTGGACACGGGCGTGTGCCAAGCCTTGTTCGGTCCAGATTGGGCATTTCAGCCCCGAATCAAAGCCGCTCGTTTTCTTAGGTTGAGATCCGACGGCTGGGGATGGTTCCTGGGAGGATATACACGGGTTTGACTTAAGAAAAATCCACTTTTCATTACTTATCCTCTCTCCAAACCCTTGGAGAAAGAAGAGCTAAGGCAAGAGGAAGAGGAGCTAGATCCGCCATTGGAGGAGCTTCGGAGCTCCGAATCGCAAGCCGACTCCGGATCCACGGAGGCAACACAAGCGCGGTGATTTCTATCCGATTACATTTCGATGGCGCCAAAGAGGAACGCAAGGGTAACGATCCTCACTTGTGAGCATGATAGCTCTCTTTCTTAGCATAGGAAGCCCTCTCTCGCGAGTTTGCGAAGAGTTAGAGGCGTTCCTTCGGGTAGATATGTAAAGTCCCCGTTGTTTAGCGTCCGTATGCGAGAACGGACATAGGCATTTTGGTTGAAGCCTACCCGGACATGTAGTTCAGATCGGTGATGTTGCATTGCATAAGGCCGGAGAAGACTCCGTGCTATTTGGTGTTTTCGGGTTTTCTACGCGGTAGATTGCAGCAGGGAGCCTTGGGGACTAACCCAAAGGTGCACCCGGAAAACTGGGCGGACACGAGGTCTTGCCAACTTGGTGGCCTGAGTGCCAACATGAACATAACGGGGCTATGTGTCTTGCGGTAGAATGGGAATCGGTGAAAGTTTGACCCGCGCAAATGGCTTAAATTGCCGTTGCGATGTGAGCACGGGTTAGATGGAGCCGTACCCGCTTTATGTCGTTCGGGTTAGAGAGACCTAAAGGTACGTGGCACTCGCCGTTGGCATAGATGGGGGTCTTCGGTGGTCAATGGCTTAAATTGACGTGACCAATACCATGAAGACAAATTGCTCATAGGAATGACCGTCTAAGTGGCGGTGGTGAGTCCGGAATGTTAATGGCTTTAATTGACGTAACATCGACCGGTTCACCGAGAATGTGCCCTGAGTGCACGGGACGTGTGGCCGTACGAGCCAACGTCTGTGATGAAATGGCTATGGTTATATGCATTGCTCGCTTGTGCTAATGAAATGCAGGGAAGGAGCATCGCCGCCCCGAGTTGGGGGCGGGATCGTTATAATTTGGTCAGCATTGCTGACCGTTGCTTTGTTTGCCACCGTGCGGTGGTTTGTTTGCTTGCAGGTGCAGCTGGACCAAGCGGTCAATAGCGGGCTAAAGCCCTTTTTGCGAAGCTGGCCCTCGAAGGCCCAAGTGGAAATGTTTTATGTTTTATTCATGTATGGTCGGCCTGCGCGCCGAGGTTTGTAAATCATGTAAAAGACAAGTGAAACATTTTGTAAGGCCTTAAGGCCGACTTTTGAGTATTTTGTAATAACATTCCTATTATCATGTTAGTGGACATTCATGCTTGTTGCTGGGTTCTTGTTTTGCAACTTTTATAAACTGCTTCCGCTAGAATGCTCTGTGTAGGACGTTGAGATTGGTTGGATGGTTTCCATAAGTAACCACCCGGTCTGTCTGTGGCATATGGCGTCGGGCCCCGGCCGGACCTACTGCTATATGCTATGCGACGGATAGGGGGCGTTACAATTTGGTATCAGACTACTGGTTTTGGTTGGGCTTGAATTGAATTCGTGGGCGAATTCTTTTTAAGGGGTGGTGAGCACATTGTGTGCGTCATCGTTATAACAGTAAAAAGAACCCATGAATGTCCACTTAGGAATGAAAATACTCGTGTTTGAGGAACCTGCGTGTTCCTATAATTGCTGTTTGCAATGTTATTTGGTCGCTTAACGGTGTTTTGTACCACTATAGGTGACCAGAAGTGGTGTTGGGCCGTCAGAACGCCGAGGTTCTGAGGCAAGTAGTGCACCGGATGTTGCTCCTGCAACACCTCTGTCGGCTGAAAATATAAGATTGGTGGCTGAAGCGGTGTTAGCCGTGATAAATGCGCAGCCTGGGAGGCAAGCGCAGCAGCCAGCTCCTGTGATGGAGCAAGTACCTCTTCAAGAGGCGGAGCCGAGGAGGATGGAGCAAGTGGTTGTATAACCAATAGTGCCAAGGAGGGCGACTGAGAGGCAGTTGAAGCATGTAATGAGCTTTAACCCTCCGTTATTCTCGGGGTTGGGAACCCCATCTCAGGCTGAAGACTGGCTCTCTAGGGTGAAGAGAGTCATGACAGCGATGGAGACGGAGGAGTGGCAGATGACCACCATTGCTACGTTCCTGTTGGACGGTGAAGCAAGGATGTGGTGGGAAGGTTTGGAGCTGCATCATCTGCGAGGTAGACAACTGATAGACGTCCCGATGGAAGAGTTCTCGGGATTGTTCTTGGCAAGATACCTCCCTTCTACTCAGAGGATCTCGATGGAGAATGAGTTCCTGAGGTTGGTGCAGGGTGAGCGAAGCGTGGATGAATATCTCCACGAGTTTACGTGGTTGAGTCGCTATGCGATCTCTACCATCATGGATGAGGAGCGCAAGACTAATTGCTTCTACGAAGGTCTGAGGGATGAGCTGAGACTATTACTGTCGGGGCCGATGACGCAGGGTTTCTTAACCTTGGTCAATACTGCCCGGTCCTTGGAGAAGGACATGAAGAGTGTACAAGCGAAGAAAGGCTTGGTTGAAAAGAAATCTGAGTTTAAAGTGCCGACTACTTCGAAGTCTGGCTATCGGAGAGCTTTCAAGAAGCATAGGACTTCGGGTCCAGCTCCTTCTGGTGCTTCTGGGGCGACTACGAGTCGGACCCCGGGCGCGTGCTTTACTTGTGGCAAGACGGGGCATTTCGCCCGTGATTGTTGGAGCGGACGTCCTAAGTCCGAGAGGAGGCCGGGAGCCACTTATGAAGAAAAGGGAAAGGCGGTGGAGTCGACCGCATCCCATTATGCTCCGGCCCAACCAAGAGTTTACAATCTTGGCCAACAGGAGGCCATTAAACAAGCTGACGTGGTGACAGGTACAGTTTAATTTATAGCAAGTCAATTCTTTTATATGCTTGTTATGTATATGTTACCTTACCACTGCTTGTTTAGGATTTGTAATGATTTGTGAAAATCCCGCACGAGCACTCTTTGATACGGGAACTTCACACTCCTTCTTGTCCGAAGGATTTATATCACGCATCGGAGTCCCTTCTTCGATGGCGAAGGACAAGTTGGATGTGTTATTGCCCAATGGGTGTTCGATGCGAGCAGTTAGGATTTGCGAGGTTAAGACTCATATTGGAGAGCAGGAGTTCGACCTGCGGGCGTCTTTACTTCCGTTAGTGGAGTTTGACGTCATATTTGGCATGGACTGGCTCTCGGAGCAGCAGGCCCATATAGATTGCGGTAGCAAGGAAGTCAAGCTGGGAGCAAGTCGTGAGACGACTTTTACGGGCTTAAAGGGGTCGAGCAAGACGTTGATGTCTGCTCTTCAGGTGGTGAAGGCGGTTCGTGCCGGAGCAGAACTGTTCTTTACACTTGTGGAGGTTGCAAAGCCGAAGCCCACGTTGGATTGTATTTCAGTGGTATCGGAATACCCTGATGTGTTCCCCGCAGATCTTCCTGGAGCCCCGCCTCAACGGGAGATAGATTTTACGATCGAGCTAGTGCCAGGTGCAAAGCCTGTGTCACGATCTCCGTATCGGCTAGCGCCTAAGGAAATGGCGGAGCTGAAAGTTCAACTGCAAGAGTTGTTGGAACAAGGGTATGTGCGCACGAGTTCTTCGCCTTGGAGCGCACCGGTCCTCTTTGTTAAGAAGAAGGACGGAAGCTTGAGGTTGTGTATTGATTATCGGGAGCTAAACAAGCTGACTGAGAAGAACAAGTACCCGATCCCCCGGATTGATGATCTCTTCGATCAGTTAGTCGGGTCGACGGTGTACTCGAAGTTAGATCTCAAGTCTGGGTACTATCAGCTGCGGATAAGGGAGAGTGATATCCCGAAGACAGCGTTTAGTACGAGATACGGGCATTATGAGTTTACGGTCATGCCGTTTGGGCTGACAAATGCGCCGTCAGTGTTCATGGATTTGATGAACAGAACGTTCAGGGAGTACCTAGACCATTTCGTGATCATCTTCATCGACGATATTTTGGTGTACTCGCAAAGTGAGGAAGATCACTTCAAGCATCTTCATTTGGTGCTGGAGACGCTAAGGAGAAACCAGTTGTATGCCAAGTTCTCGAAGTGTGAGTTTTGGCTATCCTCAGTAGCGTTCCTCGGGCATATAGTGAGTGGAGAGGGTATTGCGGTGGATCCGGCGAAGATTGTTGCGATACGGGAGTGGCCTGAGCTTGCTACGGTAGCAGAAGTCCAGAGCTCTTTGGGGCTTGCCGGTTATTATAGGCGCTTCGTAGAGAACTTCTCGCGGATAGCGCTACCTCTCACTACTTTGACGAGGAAGGAGCATAAGTTCGTTTGGACGCCGGAGTGCGCGCGAGCTTTTGAGGAATTGAAGTGTCGGTTGACCACGGCGCCTGTGTTGAGTTCGCCGGTTGGGACCGAAGGCTATGAGATATATAGCGATGCTTCAGGCAGCGGTTTGGGTTGTGTGCTACTGCAGCACGGAAGCGTGATAGCTTATGGCTCGAGATAGCTAAAAGTGCACGAGATGAATTATCCGGTCCATGACTTGGAGTTAGAGGCCGTGATTTTTGCCTTGAAGCTGTGGAGACACTATTTGTACGGTGTGAAGATTGATATCTACACCGATCACAAGAGCCTAAAGTACCTGATTGATCAGAAGGATCTGAATATGCGGCAGCGTAGGTGGATGGAGTTCCTGGGGGACTATACATTCAAGATCCACTACGTGCCTGGCAAAGGGAATGCGGTTGCGGACGCGTTGAGTCGTCGAGCCCCAGCTCAAGCGAATTGGCTATCAGTGCATGATGAGCGGTTGGTGCAGGAGCTGGAGGCGTTGGAGATTGTTTGTGTGGATAGACAATCTAGTGCTGAAGCAGTGCTGAATTGGACTGAAGTCCAATATGACCTGGCTGATCGGATTCGGCAGGCTTTGGATATGGATGCTCATATGAAGCAGTTCATGATAGAGGCTCTGGATGGGTCAAATTCCCAATTCGTTGTAGAGGACGGATTGTTGTGGAAAGACGGTCGTCTGTGTGTCCCAAGCGTGGGCAATTTACGGGTGGAGTTGTTGTACGAGGCACACCATACCAAGTACTCGATTCACCCAGGGAGCACGAAGATGTACCGCGATGTGAAGAAGCTATTTTGGTGGCCGGGTTTGAAAAAGGATGTGGAGCTATACGTAGCGAAGTGCCAAACCTGCGCCTTGGTAAAGGCGGAGTGCCAAAAGCCGGGAGGATTTCTTAAGTCCTTGCCTATTCCGGAGTGGAAATTCGACGACATCTCTATGGACTTTGTGCATGGTTTGCCAAGGTCGCAAAAAGGGAACGACGCCATTTGGGTGGTTGTTGATCGATTAACGAAGGTGTCGCATTTTATTCCGCATAGGAAGGATGATCCGGTGGAGAAGCTGGCAAAGCTATATGTGGATAACATAGTACGGCTTCATGGTGTGCCCCGCAGCATCGTGAGTGACCGTGATGGGCGGTTCACGTCCAATGATTGGAGGCTGGTGCAGCAAATGTTGGGAACAAAGCTGAAGTTTAGCACAGCCTTCCATCCACAAACGGATGGGCAGACCGAGAGGGTCAATAGAACGATGGAAGACATGCTTCGCATGTGTGTCTTGGACTTCGGAAAGCAATGGGAGGACCACCTTTATTTGGTGGAGTTCGCATACAACAACAGCTACCAAGCAAGTATTCAGATGGCGCCTTTCGAGGCCCTTTATGGTAGAAGATGTCGCACGCCGTTGTCTTGGTTAGAAACGGGCGAGTCAAAGTTGTATAAGCGATTGGAAGTGGAGGATGCTACTTCCTTGGTAAGAACCATTCGGGAGAGGTTGCTCATGGCTCAGGACCGGCAAGCAAAGTACTATAATGCCAAGCACAGGAACGTGGAGTTCGCTGTGGGCGATTATGTATACTTGAAGATCAAGCCGTTCAAGGGTGTCTCGCGGGTGCGGCGATTGAAAAAGCTAAGCCCGAGGTACCTTGGACCGTTCGAGGTTCTGGAGCGAGTGGGAGAAGCGGCCTATAGGTTGAAGCTTTCAGTGGAGCTAAGTGGTTTACACGATGTATTCCACATTTCGGTACTTAGGAAGGCGGTGCAAGAGCCTACGCAAGTGATCGCGGTCGATCAAGTGCCGGTGGATAGTGGGCTAACGACAAAGGTCAAGCCCGTGCGGATTGAAGACTCGGAGGTCAAGCGGCTACGCAATAAAGAGATCAGGATGGTCAAAGTCCGGTGGGACAATTGCGGTCGTGAGGAGCTCTCCTGGGAGCGAGAGCAGACGATGCTCGACGAATATCCGGAGTTGTTCCGCTCAGGTACAAATTTTGTTTTGTACATGTTTTTCCCTTTATGTAATTTCGTGGGCAAAATTCTTTTAAGAGGGGTAGAGTTGTAACGCCCCGAAACTCAAAGGAGCAAAGGGGGACGTTTTGGGCCAGTTTTGGTTTCTGGCTGAAGGCACACGGCCTGGGACACGGGCGTGTCCCAGGGCGTGTCAAGCGTGTGTCGACACTTAGCCGCGAAGTCGTCGAGTTATTTTCGACGATTCGTCGAGAATGGGCACACGGCCTGCGACACGGGCGTGTCGCAGGGCGTGTCGACCCGTGTCGACACTTAGCCGTGAAATCGTCGAGTTATTCTCGACGATTCGTCGAGAATGGGCACACGGCCCGCGACACGGGCGTGTCGTCGGGCGTGTCGACCCGTGTCGACGAGCGTCAAGGTGAAATCGTCGAGATTCACTCGACGGTCGTCGAGACAAGGCACACGGCCTCGGACACGGGCGTGTCCAAGGCCGTGTCAGCGAGTCGTCGTTCTCCCCTCGACGAAATGCCCCGTGTACACGGCCTGGGGGCCCAGGCGTGTCACTGTGACACGGGCAAGGACACGGGCGTGTCCTAGAACCCGTGCAGTGCTCGGGTTGGAAACGGGGGAAAATCATGGGGTACACGGCCGGCTACACGGCCGTGTCAGCTGGAACACGGGCGTGTCAGCTCGAACACGGGCGTGTTCGATACCCGTGTGCGTGTTCAGAAGATTCGATTTTGACGGCGAATGCGGCACACGGCCCTGGACACGGGCGTGTGCCAAGCCGTGTTCGGTCCAGATTGGGCATTTCAGCCCCGAATCAAAGCCGCTCGTTTTCTTAGGTTGAGATCTGACGGCTGGGGATGGTTCCTGGGAGGATATACACGGGTTTGACTTAAGAAAAATCCACTTTTCATTACTTATCCTCTCTCCAAACCCTTGGAGAAAGAAGAGCTAAGGCAAGAGGAAGAGGAGCTAGATCCGCCATTGGAGGAGCTTCGGAGCTCCGAATCGCAAGCCGACTCCGGATCCACGGAGGCAACGCAAGCGCGGTGATTTCTATCCGATTACATTTCGATGGCGCCAAAGAGGAACGCAAGGGTAACGATCCTCACTTGTGAGCATGATAGCTCTCTTTCTTAGCATAGGAAGCCCTCTCTCGCGAGTTTGCGAAGAGTTGGAGGCATTCCTTCGGGTAGATATGTAAAGTCCCCGTTGTTTAGCGTCCGTATGCGAGAACGGACATAGGCATTTTGGTTGAAGCCTACCCGGACATGTAGTTCGGATCGGTGATGTTGCATTGCATAAGGCCGGAGAAGACTCCGTGCTATTTGGTGTTTTCGGGTTTTCTACGCGGTAGATTGCAGCAGGGAGCCTTGGGGACTAACCCAAAGGTGCACCCGGAAAACTGGGCGGACACGAGGTCTTGCCAACTTGGTGGCCTGAGTGCCAACATGAACATAACGGGGTTATGTGTCTTGCGGTAGAATGGGAATCGGTGAAAGTTTGACCCGCACAAATGGCTTAAATTGCCGTTGCGATGTGAGCACGGGTTAGATGGAGCCGTACCCGCTTTATGTCGTTCGGGTTAGAGAGACCTAAAGGTACGTGGCACTCGCCGTTGGCATAGATGGGGGTCTTCGGTGGTCAATGGCTTAAATTGACGTGACCAATACCATGAAGACAAATTGCTCATAGGAATGACCGTCTAAGTGGCGGTGGTGAGTCCGGAATGTTAATGGCTTTAATTGACGTAACATCGACTGGTTCACCGAGAATGTGCCCTGAGTGCACGGGACGTGTGGCCGTACGAGCCAACGTCTGTGATGAAATGGCTATGGTTATATGCATTGCTCGCTTGTGCTAATGAAATGCAGGGAAGGAGCATCGCCGCCCCGAGTTGGGGGCGGGATCGTTATAATTTGGTCAGCATTGCTGACCGTTGCTTTGTTTGCCACCGTGCGGTGGTTTGTTTGCTTGCAGGTGCAGCTGGACCAAGCGGTCAATAGCGGGCTAAAGCCCTTTTTGCGAAGCTGGCCCTCGAAGGCCCAAGTGGAAATGTTTTATGTTTTATTCATGTATGGCCGGCCTGTGCGCCGAGGTTTGTAAATCATGTAAAAGACAAGTGAAACATTTTGTAAGGCCTTAAGGCCGACTTTTGAGTATTTTGTAATAACATTCCTATTATCATGTTAGTGGACATTCATGCTTGTTGCTGGGTTCTTGTTTTGCAACTTTTATAAACTGCTTCCGCTAGAATGCTCTGTGTAGGACGTTGAGATTGGTTGGATGGTTTCCATAAGTAACCACCCGGTCTGTCTGTGGCATATGGCGTCGGGCCCCGGCCGGACCTACTGCTATATGCTATGCGACGGATAGGGGGTGTTACATAAAAGGCCAGCTGCTGTATGAGTTACGAGTTCCGAATTTTTGAAACATTTTGATGTTAAGTGCTGCTGTTTGGAGCTTGCTTTAGTGCTATGTAAGGAACCCCCCCCCCCCTCTCCTTTTTAAGTTTGTTTGTTTAAGCTCTTGTAACCGACTTCTTTTGTAATAAAAATCTGTAGTATTTCATCCTTATATTCTCTGAAATGTCTCTGAAAGCCTCCTTTTCATCAATCTTATGTATTTATGATTTCATTTTCATATTGCGTGTGTGCGTGTATGAGTTCAAATTTCGAAATTTATGTTTTAAAATGAAAAACTTTTTGTTTTACTTTCATTTATGTCCAAATTTCTAGCCGTTATTATTGCCATTTTCCTTATCATACTCTTTAGAATTGGTTAGACTTAGGATTTTTATGCTTCCAAATTCGTTCTTATGAACTTGTAAAATAATAAAAAAGGTGGTTTTCATTCATCTTAACTTAGATTTTTCTTTGTTTTGATTATAAAATTGTTGCCTCTTTTTAGCTTTCTTCCACTTTTTAAAACGTTTTACAAAGCTATAAGAATGCATAATGCGTTATTTAAATTTTTCAACAACTTTGATTTTCGCAATTACTTAAAAAGATTTTTGCTCAAACATTTTTTATTTCAACTTTTTATGCATTTCTATCAAAAACTAACGGTAAAAAGTAAACGTTTTATTTTTTCAAGCACTACTTTTCTAGCTTTAATTTGAAAACTCTTTGCTCAAACAATTTTTATTTTCTCTTTTTATGCATTTCTACGACATTCTAGCGGTAGAAATGCAGTTGTTTTAATTTTTCGATAACTTTATTTTTCTTAATTTTTTCGTCTGCGTGCGTGTATTAGATAAGTTTTATTGCTTTCTCTAATTAGGTAGAGTGTGTGCGTGTGCGCATTTATTTTCGCCTACTCGTTAAGAGTTAAATGGTGTGTCTTTAATTTTTCACCTACTCATTTGAGAAGTATTTGCAAGTGTGAGTATTTACTTTCTGCAGTGTGAGTATTTCATTTTCTGTCCTGTGTGTGTGTGTGTGTTTTTTTTTATTAATGAAAGCGTGTGTTTTAATTTCAGCAAGTGTATGTTGTTTCTATTTCTGCCTACTCGCTAGGAGTTAAATGACTGGACTTTATTTGAGTAGGACTTATTGTATGTACTTCCGCCTACTCTCCAGGAGTTAAATGGTCCGACTTAATTTCCCGCCTACTCGTTTGAGTAGGACTTGTAATTTTCAGCTTTTATTTACCGCCTACTCATTTGAGTTAAATGACAGGTTTTTATCTTCCGCCTTCTCGCTAGGAGTTAAATGGCCGGACTTTATTTCCCGCCTACTCATTTGAGTAGGATCTGCACTCGTATTTATTTTCGCTTACTCATTAAATGGCGTGCCTTTATTTTTCGCCTACTCATTTGAGTAGGATTTGTGTGTGTGTGTGTGTATTTCAATTATGTAAGTGAGTGTGTGTATGTCAATTATGCAAGTGTGCGTGTGTGTGTGTGCATTTATTTTTTCCTACTCGATTGAGTAGGACTCGCTTTCATTTCAGTCCTACTCATTTGAGTAGGACTTGCAAATTTTCAGCTTTTATTTCCCGCCCTCTCGTTTGAGTGGGCTTGCAATTTCATTTATGCAATTTTATCTTACTGGTAACTTAGTTTTATTTCTGTCTCTTTATTATGTGTTTGGATGAGTGCGGGTGTTTTTATTTGTAGTAACTTTTCTAGTATCAGGCTATCTTGCTTTTCTTCTTATTCTCTTTATAACCCTTCAGCGAATAGTTTAGAATGCTCACCTAACCAAACTCATAAGTTATGCCCATTCCGATGAGTGGCTAATCGCTTTTAGCCCTTGGTATCGAAGAGCTTTGGGATATAAAAAATGTTTTAAATAACTAAAGGTCACATTTTTTCTATTTAATTAAAAAACTTAAGGTTTACCATGGGTTAACGATGCGTAGAACCACATATCGATGTGTGGACTTTATTTCCGTTATCCATATGCTAGCTAGCCGAGAGGTCGTGCGTATGGACTGATCACCCCTGGGTAAAGAGAGTTCCACACTAACCCTTGAGAGAGAAGGCATGCTAACTCTACCGGATTGGGTTCCCCACCCTATAGCATGGTTCTTAGCGTACTGTGGGCATTAAGAGGAATCCTTCGTCGGACGAGAGCCCGGTCGAATAGCCTTAATGTCCAGGTGAGCAATATTCCTAGAGATAGGTGAGCTCATACTTTTGGAATCTCCACGGCCAAGTTTCCGCTTTAATTAAATTGAAACTTTAGATCTCTAGTTATTCAAATCTATTTTTAATCCTAACGTAATTCGATACCGAGTGTTATCTCTTCATCGACTTTAATTCTAATCTATTTTCGTCATATTTTATTTAAAATCAACAACTTACTATTTCGGTAAAATAATAGTGCTTTCAAAGCAGTAGGGATAATCAACCCGTTCCCGGGAAATTTACGATCTGGATATTCCCCCGAATATTTTATATTACTTGCAATAGGTGCACTTGCCTCCCTTAGCAAGCCCGCGGCGTTCGACTCATCGAACCAACCACCCACATAAGAGTCTGTTCGCTGACCATCAAGTTTTTGAGGCCCTAGTTTAGGAACCCTGCGGATTGGTCCATTTTGGATCGATCACCTCCTTTTCGCTATAGAGGGTTATAACGTTGATATTTTCCTACGGATTGGGTTCTGTGTTTCCCGGCAGTGCCCCAAGCGCGCGCTCGGACATCATTCGCTCTAGCTGTCCAACCCGGAGTTCTAAGTTTTTTAGCAATCCGGTGATGTTCCGGATATTTGACTCGTTGGAAGCTATATATTTAGAAAACTTCTCCTCCATCGGGGAGGGTTTTGGAAGAGGGGGAGGCGTCAGAAATCTGGGCGCGAAAGAATTGGGCGGGCGCTGCGCATTATTCGCATTGCTCCATGAGAAGTTGGGGTGGTTCCTCCAACCTGGATTATAGTTATTACTATAAGGGTTGTTGTTGGGGTTGAAGGAAGGTCGCCCAGCATTTCCCACGTTGTCTACGAATTCATTGACTATGCCGGCATTAGGGGGAATCGCCCAAGGCGGAGTGGTGGAGGCAGCAGACCTCTCTGCCACCTGCTTCGTCAGCCTTTCAACTGAAGGGCTAAGTGGGCAGTTGCATCCACTTCGAAGAGGCCGGCCGCCTGCTTGGGATGTCCCCGTGCGACATTCCAATGGTAGGATTTCATAGTCATCTCTTAAATAAGAGCTTGTGCAGCCTTGGGGGTCTTATTATTCATGGTACCCCTGGCAGCCACGTCAATCATTTGACGCGTCTGATAGTTAAGCCCATTGTAGAAGATTTCGACCTGCAACCATGCAGACAGCGCGTAGTGCAGACACTTGCGGAGGAATTCTTTAAAGAGCTCCCAAGTATCAAATAGAGACTCGGAATCGTTCTGCACAAATTAAGAAATGTCCGCCCGCAACTTTGCAGTTTTGGCGCGCGGAAAATACTTCGTCAAGAACCGTTCCGCAAGCTCGTCCCAGGTGGTGATACATCCTCATGGGAGGGAATTCAACCACGCCTTAGCTTTGGATCTGAGGGAGAATGGAAAAAGGCGCAAACGAATGGCATCATTAGTGAAGCCATTAATCTTAAAGGTATCGCCTATTTCCAAAAAACTAGACAAATGAACGTTTGGGTCCTCATCCTGCAGTCCATCGAACTGCACGACGTTTTTGATCATTTGGATAACGGTCAATTTGATCTCAAAATTATTGTTCGCCACCATCGGGAGAACTATACTGGACCTAATATCGTCCAAATTCGGTCGGGCATAATATGACATTGTACGATCGACAGCCGCGTTTGGATTGGGGTTGACCATAACAACGACAGAGGGTTCTCCGACGGATTCTTCGGGATCCAAAGAGTGATTTTGGCATTGAGACCGAATACGCGCAAGGGAGCGTTCGATCTCAGGATCAAAATCAAAATTTTCAGACTCCGAAGGTTGTCCACGGGTCATACACCCTAAAAAATAAACTAGAAAATTAATTTTTTTTTGGATTTTAAGTAAAGTTTTATTGTTGTTTTTTTTAGTTTTTAGAAAAAAAAGGTAAAAGTAATAGACTTCGGATTCGAAATAAAAACTAAAAGTTCCCCGACAACGACGCCAAAAACTTGATGGCCCGCAAACAGACTCTTATTTAGATGGTTGGTTCGATGAGTCGAACGTCGCAGGCTTGCTAAGGGAGGCAAGTGCACCTATCGCAAGTAATACAAAATATTCTGGTTGACTCGTTGATTTTTACTAAAATAGGACGAAAATAGATTAAGATTAAAGTCGATGAAGAGATAACACTCGGTATCGAATTACGTTAGGATTAAAAATAGATTTGAATAACTAGAGATCTAAGTTTCAATTTAATTAAAGCGGAAACTTGGACGTGGAGGCTCCAAAAGTATGAGCTCGCCTATCTCTAGGAATATCACTCACCTGAACATTAAGGCTATTCGACCGGGCTCTCGTCCAATGAAGGATTCCTCTTAATACCCGCAGTACGCTAAGAACCCCACTATTGGGTGGGGAACCCAATCCGGTAGAGTTAGCGTGCCTCCTCTCTCGATGGTTAGTGCGGAACTCTCTTTACCCAGGGGTGATCAGTCCATACGCACGACATCTCGGCTAGCTAGCGTATGGATAACGGTAATAGAGCCCATATATCGATATGTGGTTCTACGCGTCGTTAACCCGGGGTAAACCTTAAGTTTTTAATTAAATTGAAAAATGAGGGTTTTAGTTATTTAAAACATTTTTTATATCCTAAAGCTCTTCGATATCGCGGGCTAAAACTGATTAGTCACTCATCGGAATGGGGATAACTTATCAGTTTGGTTACGGGAGCGTTCTAAACTATTTTTTGAAGGGTTATAAAGAGAATAAGAAGAAAAGCAAGATAACCAGATATTAGAAAAGTTACCACAAATAAAAACACCCGCACTCATCCAAACACATAATAAAGAGACAGAAATAAAACTAAGTTACTGGTAAGAGAAAATTGCATAAATGAAATTGCAAGCCCCACTCAAATGAGTGGGCGGGAAATAAAAGCTGAAAATTTGCAAGTCCTGCTCCAACGAGTAGGACTGAAATGAAAGCGAGTCCTACTCAATCGAGTAGGACAAAATAAATGCAAACACACACACACACACACTTGCAAAATTGACATACACACACACTTACATAATTAAAATACACACACACACAAATCCTACTCAAATGAGTAGGCGAAAAATAAAGGCACGCCATTTAACTCTTAACGAGTAGGCGAATTAAATGCTAGTACAGGTCCTACTCAAATGAGTAAGCGGGAAATAAAGTCTGACAATTTTACTCCTAGCGAGTAGGCGGAAGATAAAAATCTGCCATTAACTCAAATGAGTAGGCGGTAAATAAACGCTAAAAATTACAAGTCCTACTCAAACGAGTAGGCGGGAAATGAAGTCCGACCATTTAACTCCTAGCGAGTAGGCAGAAATAGATACAACAAGTCTTACACAAATAAAGTCCAGCCATTTAACTCCTAGCGATTAGGCGGAAATAGAAACAACACACACTTGCTGAAATTAAAACACATGCTTTCATTAATAAAAAAAACACACACACACACACACGACAGAAAATGAAATACTCACACTGCAGAAAGTAAATACTCACACTTGCAAATCCTACTCAAATGAGTAGGTGAAAAATTAAAACACGACATTTAACTCTTAACGTGTAAGCAGAAATAAATGTGCACACGCACATACTCTACATAATTGGAGAAAGCAATAATACTAATCTTATACACACACGCATGCATGCAAAAACATTAAGAAAAAACAAAGTTATCGAAAAATTAAAAAAACTGCATTTTTACCGCTATAATGCCGTAGAAATGCATAAAAAGACAAAATAAAAATTGTTTGAGCAAAGTGTTTTCAAATTAAAGATAGAAAAGCAAGTGCCTGAAAAATTAAAACGTTTACTTTTTTACCGTTAGTTTTTGATAGAAATGCATAAAAAATTGACATAAAAATTGTTTGAGCATAAATCTTTTTGAGTAATTACGAAAATCAAAGTAGTTGAAAATTTTAAATAACGCATTATACATTCTTATAGCTTTGTAAAAAGGTTTAAAAAGTGGAAGAAAGCTAAAAAGATGCAATAGTTTTATAATCAAAACAAAGAAAAATCTAAGTTAAGAGGAATGAAAACCACTTTTTTATTGTTTTACATGTTCATAAGAACGAATTTGGAAGCATAAAAATCCTAAGTCTAACGAATTCTAAAGAGTATGAAAAGGAAAATGGCTATAATAATGGCTAAAAATTTGGACATAAATGAAAGTAAAACAAAAATATTTTCGTTTAAAACATAAATTTCACAATTTGAACTCATACACGCAAACACACAATATGAAAATGAAATCATAAATACATAAGATTGACGAAAAGGAGGCTTTCAGAGACATTGCAGAGCATGTAAGGATGAAATACTAATGATTTTTATTACAAAAGAAGTCGGTTACAAGAGCTTAAACAAAAAAAACATAAAAAGGAGAGGGGGTGTGGGGTGGGGGTGGGCATTCCTTACATAGCACTAAAGCAAGCTCCAAACAACAGCACTTAACATCAAAATGGCTCAAAATTTCGGAACCCTTAACTTATACAGCAGCTGGCCTTTTAAAGGCAAAATTTTCCAAGTACACGCCCTCTAACACGGGCGTGTCAGGGGGCGTGTCATTACTATTCAAATGGCGGCCGGTGATTCGACTGGAGATTTGACATTGCAGTTGAAAATGCAGCGGTCACACCACAGTTCACGGGCGTGATAGTGGGCGTGTAGACACTATTCATCATCTGATTTCGGCGATTTGATGGCATTGTTGACTTCGGGAGGTCCACGTGGAAGTCACGCCCATAGTCACGGGCGTGACAATGGGCCTGTCGGGGATGTTGAAGTGGGCGACAGCGGCGGTTTGTTAGGCCAGGTGGAGGAGTACACGCCCGTGTGGCATTTTGATATGGGCATGTCGGGTCGGGTCGACGAACGTTGAACGCAGTTTCGTCGAGCTGGAAGCCTTAATCATAGATCGGGAATGACACGGGAGTGTCGGATCATGGGACACGGGCGTGTCCTTGTCGGGTCGACAAACTTCGAGCGGAAAATCATCGAGCGTTGTGACACGGGTTGGGTCACGACCGTGTCACATTTGACATAGCCGTGTGACAGGGCGTGTCACACTGTTTCTCAGAAAATTACTGATTTCACGGGTCTGACGTGTCACGCCCCTGGTCACTAGTGTGACTCAAAGTACACGGGCCTAACATTACTGTTTTTTGTAGAATTTTGGATTTTTTTGAAAAATAAAATAAAAGAAGTTAGCCAAATATTTACAATAAATGGAGCATTTTATTAAAGAAATTTAACCTAAAACAACAAAAGAAAACGAAAACTACTTAAATAATGTACATAAAACTAGGTATATTTACAACTTGTCAGAAGGGTACTGATTTGTATTAGTGCTGCAACACTCTGAGAGTAGGGCTTTGCGACTGAAGTAGTAGGGCTGAAAGTCTTGAGCTGTAGGCCTTAGAGATAAGGCTGAGGTAGGTGGTCAGTGGACCACTCAACTGTCGGGGCACTATAGGGCTCTGAGGTAGGAACCATTGTGCTTCTGAGTTTTGGTTCTGAAGAGAACCTGTGTGTAAGGCTGATGGCCTGAGGTGTAAGCTCTGAGGAGCATTTTGGTGGAGTTTGAGCCAAGTCCAACAGGAGAGTTGGATAGGTGGGAGGGAAAGTGGATGTACCTAATTGGGGAACCACTATAAACAACTATGTGCTTGGGTGTGTTGTTTGTTTTCTTTTATATTGCAGGTTCTAATAATAAGCTCTAGATCACATAAAAAGGAAAACTGCATAAAGACTAAGAAATTTTCAAAGACCTATTCACCCCCTAGGTGATTAGCTAACATTAAGTTAAATAACTTTCATAGGTTCTGCACATTCCATGTCCGGGGCAGGGTTTTTCCCTTCGTGCCTCATAGTTTGTAGGTTCCTGGTTTTATAGTTGTGGTGATGACGTACGGTCCTTCCCATAAAGGAGAGAGCTTATATCATTGTGGTCCCTTGTCTGCAAGATCGTCGCTTCTTGTAGGTCAAAGTCATCGATATTCAATGTCGTGGATTTTATTGATTAGAATTGCTTCGAATAACATGTTATAGCAGCTTCCTGGTTTCACCGCACTACCCCTACCCCTACGGCAGTGGGGGACTTCATGGAGAGGTGCGTCATTGAGGGAATGGTTTAAAGATAGACTAAATAGGTCTTCCAAAGATCGCATTATAGGCTGAACTTGAATCTACTACGACGAACTGGATTTCGTGCGCGGTCCAGCCACTGGCATGAGATGCTGATTAGTAAGCTTCATATTCTGAATGGAGGAGAAGAATAGAACATTGATCGAGCTCCCGCTTTCAATATGTATTCTCCTGGCATTATAGAGAGCATCACCGATCCTTAAACTGATATCGAGAGGGTTATGGTGAGGTGTTTGGATCCCTTGGAGAAATTTGTCCCCAAAGGATATGGTGGAATCTTGCTTGCACCTTTTCTCTTTGTGAACATCTTTCTATGTGCTTACTAAGAGTATCTGGGTAGAGGGAATCAGTGATCCGACGATAGTTTTGATGTTTCCGATAGTTTGCAGACCGTCGACTCTTCCCAGCTGGGCATTTTGTTGATCCCTCACCTTCCTGGGTGGAGCTTGTTCATACTGCAGTTGTACTTGTAGGAACCTACTGAGGAGTCCTTGGCGAATTAAGCATTCAATCTCGTCCTTCAGTCATGCACACTTCTCAGTGGTGTGACCGGTTGCTCGATGGAATTTGCAATGCTTTGACTGATCATTGCTGGGATTAGGGACATGCTGCTTGGGGAAGTGCAAAGCCGATTCATTTTGGATGGCGTAAAGTACGTTCGTGCGGATGTTATTCAACGGAGTTTACTCTCGGGGAGGCTGGTCCCCCAAAAAGTCACGTCGTCGCTGGCCATTTAAACTTTCTTCCTGGAAGCTTCCTTCTTGAGTTTTTGAAGGCTACTCCATGTAGCTTTTGCATTTTTGGTCTCCATCAAACTACTGACGATTTGCTTCAATGGCTTCATCCCGGCTCTCTGTGCTTCTACATGGTGTCGAAGGTTTGGGTAACTAGGGACAGTCTCCCTCATTAGAGCTGAATAGAAACTACTGGGAGAAGCCCTCTAAGAAACACCCCTCTTAAGAGTTCTGGGTCGACTTCGAGAATTTGACGAGCTTCTGCAGTAAATCGACAGAAGAAGTCCTTGAGAGTTTCTCCTTCATTTTGTCGGATTCCAGACAAGTGTAAAGGATCACGAACAATTCTCCTGTTGGCATTGAACTGGTCTGCAAATTATTTTGTTAACTCGGTGATGTTTGTGATGGTTCCCTCTCTTAGGGAATGAAGCCAGGTACGAGCTTGGAATTTGAGGGTAGCCAGAAAAACTTGGCATAGTAGTTGGTCTGGTGCGTTATAGATCCCCATAATTGTAGTAAATTGTTTGATGTGCTCCAAGGGGTCATCCGACCGATTGAATACTTCGATATTTAGAAGTTTGAGCCCATGGTAGATCAGATGGGCCAAACCTGGGCGTGCAAGTGGAGAGCCCTAGTGAAAGGGTCATCAGTTGGGAATTTCTTGTCGACCCACCTGTCTGTACTCCTCTACAATTACTTATCTTTTTTCCTCACGAGTAGATCTCTCGTACGGCGGTACTCGGGGTTCTTCTTCTGGAATGCAGTTGCAATGACCAGCTTTGCCTTTCGTAAGAATTAAGTCAGTGGTGTTGGGTTTTATTATACGTCACAATTGTTGTGCGCAGTGGAATAAGGAACAAGAAAACCCAAAAGAAATATTGACCATGTGATGAACATTGATGAAGAAGTAACATTGCTATAAACGCAATTTTTACCTTTATGGGATTGTGTCAATACTCAATCAAGGTGCTTTGAATGATTCCAACGAATGACAAAGACCGGAGTTCCGAGCGTAGAATAGTGTCCACGCCTCTACGGATATCCACATGAGCACGAAGAACCCTACACTCTTGTCACACAAGATTTAGGTCGGAAGAAGGCTTTACCTCAATGTCTCCACGGACTACTAGATCCATTAAAGGAGAGGAGGCGATGACGAAGAAGACACTTATGAAATGTTATTCCGGCGACGACAAAGGGACGGGTGGTCGGAGGGAACAAGGCGACAATCACGACCTAGACGGAACCATTCTATCGGGAAGAAGATCGTCGTCGCTCGGTTAGGTTAGAAGAAAACCGTACATTTACTTTTCGGTTTATTGTACAAAGCATATTTATACAGACTACCGAACCAGTCGATAGTCGCATACCACAGCGAAACAAACTTAAAGGAATTAAACCGGGCAAAATAGAATTCGTCAAGTATACACGTCAATATTCGACGAATCAAAATCATTCGTCAAAATAACACGTGAATACTATCATAACCCTCATTTTCTCAGTATCTAAACAATGCATCAGAGTAAGAGAAAATATGCGTCATGATGACACGTCTTGCAGGGGACAACTGCAGATGCTCAGGCGAGAACCTAAGCCTAACACTTGGAATGAAATTCTTATGTTTGATATGGAGAAAATATGTTTTTAGTTAAGTTTTGATGGCTGTATCCCACGGTTAAGTGGATCAACTAGTCCACGGGTAAACATATTAATATACGCTGCGAAAATTAGTTTATTTATTCAGTTAATATCCTATATGAGCATGAACGTCCAATAAGACACCTCATGATATGCATACCTCTAGATTTAATATAAGTACAAGAAGAGTGTTTACATTGCTAAAATATAGTGAATTTGGATTTAAAACGATGATATGAATGAGATAGGCAGAAAAATGATACTTTTATATTTTAAATATAACTAACATGCAATCTTAGCATAAATCCTTCCCAGAGAGCATGTTAACCCAATAAATCAATCAAACAAAAAGCTTAGCAGCTAACAAGTAACATAAAATTCAACAATAAACTCTAGTGGGCATCAACAACCTGACACAAACCCACCAAACAACTTACATATGTAAACTAAAACAAAGCCAACGATCTACCTCACAATGGTATGGGAAGAACCTCTACAACAACTGCAGAACACCAGTAACTACCAACTCTAAGAGCTCGAATGACCACTGATCTGAGCCTGAGGCACTCAAAAGGAAAGAATACCTCAGCAAGACTAGATAAGCGGTAAAGAATGATCAATAGTACAAATATATAAGAGAGGAGTCAAAGGGTTACCAACTGTTGAAACTGAAATTCGGCTTCTGTTGTGTTCGAACCCTTGGAGAAGTGGTGATCGCACACTTACTTCTCTCTCACATGCTCAAACAACAAAAGTCTTAGAACCAGGAACAGACCCAAGGCTCCAGCAAGGAGGTTCCACCACTCACCCGAAAGGTCTTAGAGCGTTTCCAATCCTTAGACAAGTGCTGAGCTAAGGATACCTTAAAAAGCGCAAGAAGACCTGGGCACAAGTAAGCATGCCTTCTGAGGTACCCCCTTGGGTCTATTTATAGTTTTCTCAAAATGTTCTGCCAACAGCCAACCTTCGCTGTTCCAAATAGCTATATGCAGTCTAGGTCAGCCTACTAACAGCGTAACTCTGATGTTTTGAAAGGATATAGGAAGACCAGTGGGGGTGGAAGCGTAAAAATACATCATTGAACACTGGGTGAGTGGCCCTCAAAAAACTCAACTCACCTGGGGCGGCGACTGCTTGATGGAGCTGGCACTAGCCGCCTTCTCCTGGCTCTAGGTGAGTGCGGGCCTGGCCTGCCCCACTTGCCCTCTATTTGTAGAGAACCTGACAAGAGTGCGAGCCCACTTTCTCCACTCACCCCACACGTATTCCAACCTGCTTTGGCGATTCGGCGAGGCAATCGAGACCTTGCCTCCTTTCCGACTTGCCTGGGACTTGCACTTCCTGATTTGGCTTACTTGGCTCCATTTGATCCTACTCGCCGAATATGGGGTTGTACACAATCCCCGCTATTTGCTAGGTTGTCCCAAGCTCGAAAAGAGTTATCCAACCACGCAAAATGCATTGAGTGTGGTAGGAGCTAGAGAGAATCTTTTGGTGGCATCCACCATCGGCTATTTATAAGCCCACATAACCGGGCATCCTTTGTCATTCCCCTTACTATAAACTTTATGAGATGCCTCTTTCCAAAGAGCTCCAAGAGAGGCTTAGCCGTGCCCGCGAGATCAACGCCATTCGCGCTGCCATCTTGGTCGACTTTCACAGTGCTTTGCCGCGCGAGTCTCCAAATCCTCTGCCTGCCAAAAAGGTTAAATCAGCTCCAAAAGCGGCCGAGTCAGTCTACTGTTGTCTGGCCTCCACCCTAGATCATGGTCTCACTTCTTCCTCTGGTCCAGCTCCCGAACCAAAAAGAAAAGAGATCATTGATATTCCTGCCGACTCGGACAGTCATCAGACCTACGACAAAGCCTCCACGTCGTGAGTCGACTCCCCTCACGATGACTAGCGGCCTCAAACTCCTCCTGTTGCTCCCCTGCAAAACCCATCACTCCCTTTCGGGACCACGAGGCTGAACTCGCTGAAGCTGAAATCGCCAGCTCGCGCACCTTCTCGGTAACCCACACCTGCTCCTCTACTCGCGGATGGTAAAGCTGGGGTCATCACCATCCCGAACTTTGAACTGATCTCCCCAACATCTCAGGCTCCGGGTCACGGCAATGCCCACCAACGTCCTCTCTCTCCCCCCTTCCAAGGGGAACCAAGTTCTTCCAGGCAGCTCCATCTCGGCGGGACCACCTCATATGGTTAGTTCTGAAGCATTGATCTTTTCTGCAACCCCAAGCTCCTCATCTGAATTTGTTATTCTTGCATGCCTTCCCAACCACTCCAAACCTGAAGAATCTTCTGAGCCAGCTCACCACTCTCCACCTCCTTCACCCAATATGATGGAGGACTTCCTGGACGCCGAAATGGACCTTGCCGAGCTGAGAAGGCGAACTATCGAAATCTTCAAGAATCAGGTACTCTTGCTGTGCAGGGTCCAAGAGGAGAGTGCACTCGGCGAACGGAGGCTGCAGGAACTGGAGCGGGACTATGTGTTCCTGGCGGACGAAGTTATCCGTAGCTCGACGAGTAGGATGACTTCCCCCACCGTGCTCGTGGATCGAATTAAAGAAAACTTGTGATTCATCCACCAGGACCTGATGAGTCCTATTTATATAGAGATTTTCGGACTCATCTGGCCTTATTTTCTCACTCGTACACTGCATTTCAACCATTTATCAGTTATATTTGCATCCTTCGGTCATTGACCGCTTTGTGCACTTTTCTGGTCTAAGGGAGTGCAATTGTGCATTCTGTTGTTGGGGGTAAGCACAAGGTGCTCCCCAAGGGCTCTTTCCAGATGTTTTTCCTTGCATTTCTGTGACGCTGGAGGGCTCTCTTTAGTTTTATTGGTTTGTATGCAGTTGGTGGGTTTTACCCAAGTCTGGATGCAGGTTTGAGGAAAACGCAAGGTCGTGCATTTTCTTAGCACACGGTCCTTTGAGATTGTGCGTTTTGTTTATGTAGGAAAAACGTCGAGCTGAGCTCGACGAACTGAGCTCGACGATCTTAACGCACGGTTTCTTCGAAACCGTGTGCTAAGAAAACGCACGGTTTTCCTGTAGCTTCTTGTTATTGCATTCTGTGGTTAATCGTGCATTTTCTTCACACATGGGCAACGGCGCCTGTACGCGAGTAAAACACACAGTTCCACTGTTTTCTCCTGCATTCCTGCGCTCTGTGTTTACCTGTGTGATTTCCTTCACGCACAGGCGGAATCGCTCGTGCGCGAAGTAAAACGCACGGGTCAACGCTTCATCTTCTCCAAGCCTGGCCTGCAAGTTAATAACGCATGGTTAGCGCATGGTCGTGCGCCAAACCGTGCATGCCTAATTTTCTGACCTTCTTCTTTTTAAAGTGCAGATTTTCCTCCATTGAAGGACAACGTTTTCTCCTCTACCGTTTTTCGCCTCTAAGGAAGAGTTCTGCCATTTCCCTTCATCTTCCACCTTAGGGAGGTGCTCCGGGCAAGCATTCACCATCAAATCCAAGCCGGAGCTTCCTCTCGGCCTCCTCCTTCATCCTTGAGCTTCAAGGAGAGTTTTATCTAGCTTTCTCTAGCAAGCTAGAGAAGTTGTGCCATCATCCACTGGCTCGTGACATGAAGAAGACGGGTCCATTGGGAGTGAGTGACAGCCTCCTCTACCCCGGACACAGTTGAGGACCGAGCTAGGATGTAGAATGAAAACCCGACGAATCGTACCGTGAATCCTCATTAAGACTTCAGATTCGGTCGATTTCGCACACTTTTCTTCTCTTGTTGTTGATAGTATTGTTGATCTCTTATATTTGATGAAGTATACTTATTGTAATATATGTTTATGTGTAATCATGTCTATGTTATTGTATGTTTTCGTTATTTGCTTGAGGTGCGCCCTTATTTTCCTTCCACCATCCATCTGTTCTTCCCACACTAGTGATTGTTAGTGGTGTGCGTAGCGAAGAGGTGCTTACGACCCTCATCTTCCTCGGTTCGTTTGGTTCTTACGTGTAACACCCCATATCCATCACATAGCATATAACAGTAGGTTCGGCCGGGGCCCGACGCCATATACCACAGATAGACCGGAAGGTTACGCAATGGAACCATCCTGCCAATAACCAACGTCCTACATGCTGTACATTCTAGCAGAAGGAATTTAAAAGTTGAATTTTAAGAACGCAGCCAACAACATAAATGTCCACTACATAAACCCAACAGGAATGAACGTACAAATACACAAGTACTTGGCCTTATGGCCTTACAATAGTTTGCTCAAATATAAGTGTCTTCCAAACCTCGTCACGTAGGCCGGTCATACATGAGAATAAAAGAAAACACTCAAAATTAGTCCTTCAAGGGCCGGCTCAGCAACAAGGGCGCTTGCCCGCTATTTTCCACTCGGCTCCGCAGCACCTGCAAGCAACAATCCACCAAAGCGGTGGCAAACAAAAGCAATGGCAAGCTAAGCTGACCAAATTATAACAATCTCGCCCCTAAACTCGGGGCGGCGATGCTCCTTCCCTGCACTTTTTTAGCATAGCCATATAATAGAGAAATTTCACATCATCACAGCCGCAGGCTCGCACGGCCACACACCACGTGCTCTCAGGGCACATTCTCGGTGAACCCGGTCAAAGTCCGCGGTCTCACAACCGCCCCTTGGACGGCAATTTCTCGTGAAAATTTTGGTGTTTCCAGCAGAAGTCACGTCAATTTAAGCTATAGACCTCCTAAGAACCTCCATCTATACCAACGACAAGTCCTAAGTACTTTAGGTCACCTGTATTGAACAACTGTAACACCCCCTATCCGTCGTATAACATATAGTAGTAGGTCCGACCGGGGCCCGGCGCCATATACCATAGACAGACTGGGTAGTTACTTAATGTAAACCATCCAACTAATATCCAACAACCTACACAGAGTCATTCTAGCGGAAACAATTTAATGTTGCAAAAAAAAAGAACCGAGCACGAGCATGAATGTCCAATACCCAAGCAAACAGAAATGAACTACATTACACCAGTACAATGGCCTTAAGGCCTTACAAATTGTTTACTCAAATAAAATGTGTCTTCTATACCACGGCACGCAGGTCGGTCACACATGAATAAATAAGTAAACACTCAAAATAGGCACTCGAGGGTCGGATTCTCAACTTGGGCTTTGGCCCGCTATTTACCGCTCGGCTCTGCAGCACCTGCAAGCAACAATACACCGCACGGTGGAAAACAAAAGCAACGGTCAGCTATACTGACCAAATTATAACGATCCCGCCACCAAATTCGGGGCTGCGATGCTCCTTTCCCTACACTTTATTAGCATAACCAACTAGTGTAGATAAACACTTCATCACAGGCGTGGGCATGCATGACCACACACCCCGTGCACTCAGGTCACATTCTTGGTTACCGGGTCAATGTCACGTCAATTTAAGCCATGGACACCCTGGTCTCACCACCGTCACTTGGACGGCCAATCTTGCGAGCATTTTATCTTCCCGGCATGGGTCACGTCAATTTAATCCATAGACCACCGAAGAACCTCATCTATGCCAACGGCTCCCACCGAACGACATAGATGGGGTACGGCTCTGCTTGACCCGTTGCTCACGTCGCAACGTCAATTTAAGCCATATGCGTGAGTCAAACCACCCCGAGTCCCATTTCTGTCACACACTTCACATAACTCGGTAAGGTTCAAGTTGGCTCCCAGGCCACCATTTTAGTAGAATCACGCATCTGCCTAGGTTTCCGGGTGCACCTTGGAGTTAATCCCCAAGGCTCCCTGTTGCAATCTACCGCGTAGAAATCCCGAAAAACAAACATCTGCATGGAGTCTTCTCTTGCCATTTATGCAATGCAACATCACCGATCCAGACCAACTTGTTCGGGTATGATTCACACATCATGCCTATATCCGTTCACGATTACAGACTCTACATGTACACAATGGGGACTATTCATGTCTACCCGAAGGAATGCCTCAAACTCACCGCAATCTCACGAGAGCGAGCTTCCTATGCAAAGGAAAAGAGGACGTCACATGACCTAGGATGAGAGTCGTTACCCTAGCATTTTTACTTGGCGCCATGGAAATGTATGCAGATGGAAAGCATCGCAATCTTCTTGCCTCCGTAAATCCGAAATCGGCTCGCGACTTGGAGCTCCGAAGCTCTGTCGGTAACCGGATCTAGTCTGCTTTCTCCTTCCTTGCTCTCCCCTCTCTCTAGAGTTTAGCAAGAGACTAAGTGAAGGAAATGATGGATTTGAAACCCTATTCCCGGGTATATCCCAGCAGTAACAACCCCCAGCCGTCGGATCCCAAAGTAAAAAAATGAACGGCCACGATCCAGAGTTGTAATGCAAAACCTGGGCCAAACACGGCCTGTGACACACCCGTGTCCAGGGCCGTGTTCCCCATCCACCGTCGACATCGACGCATCTCGAAAAACACGCGGGTACCTGACACGCCCATGTTTGACCTGACACGTCTGTGTCATCCAATACACGCCCGTGTTCCCAGGCGTGTTCCTCCATCAACACAGGACCAACACCAACCCGAGACTCACACGGGTCTAGGACGCGACCGTGTCCTATTTGACATGACCATGCCATACCCGAACACGCCTGGGATCCAGGCCGTGTTCACTGTCTCGACACTTCATCAAGTACAGTCGTCGAGCACCTGACACGGCCTTGGACACGCCCGTGTCCTAGGCTGTGTTCGCCGTCTCGACACTTCATCGAGTGAAAATCATCGACTTCCTGGGCAGATCGTCGATACGAGCTCGACACACCCTGGGACACGCACGTTTCTTAAGCCGTGTTCGCTGATCGACGATCGTCGAATCCAAAATTCATCGACCTCTTGGGTCAAATCGTCGACCCAAACACGACACGCCCTGGAATACGCCCATATCTCAGGCCGTATGCCCCCTGCCAAATTACAAACTTGGCTCAAAACGCCTCCCGTCGCTCTTTTGAGTTTCGGGGCATTACAACGACATAGAGCGGGTACGGTTTTGCCTAATCCATTGCACACACCACAATGTCAATTTAAGCCATATACGCGGGTCAAGCTTTCCCGAGTCCCAAATCGATCACACACTTTACATAACCCGGTTATGTACAAGTTGGCTCCCAGGACACCAAGTTGGCAAAATTACGTATATGCCTACTTTTTCGGGTGCACCTCGGAGTTAGTCCCCAAGAGACCATGTTGCAATCTACCGCGTAGACAACCCAAAAAACAACCATCTGTGCGGAGTCTTCTCCTGCCATTCATGCAATGCAACATCACTGATCCAGACCAACTTGTCCGGGTAGGCTTCACACATCATGCATACGTCCGTTTCTCGATTATGGACTCTACATGCAAAACAACGGGGACTATTCATAACTACCCGAAGGAACACCTCACACTCACCGCAAACTCGCGAGAGATGGCTTCCTATGCCAGGGAAATAGGACTTCACATTTCCAAGATGAGAATCGTTACCCTTGCATTTCTCTTTTACCCCATGAAGATCTATGCAGATGAAAAGCACCGCAACGTACTCGCCTCTATAGATCCGAACTCGACTTGCTATTTGGGGCTCCGAAGCTCCACCAATGGCCATATCTCTCCTCCTTCTTCATTGCCCTCCCCTCTCTCTAGAACTTTAAAAAGTTAAAGCTCAAATAGAATGAGGGTTTTTAAACCCTATTCCCGGGTTAAAC
This sequence comes from Platanthera guangdongensis, assembly GCA_039583875.1. NCBI lineage: Eukaryota > Viridiplantae > Streptophyta > Magnoliopsida > Asparagales > Orchidaceae > Platanthera > Platanthera guangdongensis. The sequence goes on from CM077148.1 coordinate 74,132,809, forward strand.
CCCGCCAGGATAAGCCAGGACCCTTAGATCCCAAAGGAAGGAAATGGACGGCCATGATTCACACTTAAAATCTAAAACCTGGGCCGAACACGGCTTGTGAAACGTCCATGTCCAAGGCCGTGTGCCCAATTCAATGCTGAAACCGTCACATCCCGAAAATTACACGGGCTCTCGACACGCCCGTTTCAGGATTGACACGCCCGTGTCATCCAGTACACGCCCGTGTAGCTGGGAGTGTTCCTCCATCAACACAGGACCAATACCAACCTGAGGAGAACATGGGTTTCGACATGCTCGTATCCCATTTGACACGCCCGTGTCAAACCCGAACACGCCTGGGCTCCAAGCCGTATTTCTCCCTAGACACAACTCGGCTAACTACCCGAGTAGGACACGGCCTGGGACACTATCGTGTCTTAGGCCGTGTTCGATATCTCGAGTACCTTTTATCGAACACTCGAGACAATCATCGAACCCAAGCACAACATGGCCCTGGACACGCCCGTGTCTCAGGCCTTGTTCGCTGTCTCGAGTGTGTAAGACCCCTCTCCTAGATCCCAAAACATGGCTCAAAGGGGGTCTTATGCCCAGAACAGCCGCCTTGCGGTAGCATTAGTACATGGGCTAACTAGTACCACAAGACTCCTATTCAGCCGGCTACAACTAATATCAATATATTCCAACCCAAGCAAAATATAATATAGAATCCAAATCCACACAAAGCATAATAGTCTAAGTACATCAAATAAAGAAGCTACAACAAGCTTCTACAGAGTATCAGAGTACAGCTAATATACGCCCAAAGGGCTACATCAAAGTCGCTCGACACTCACATCGGTGACTGACGGTCGCGACGGTACCGTCCCTTCAGGCCCTGTCGTCCTGGCCTGGCTGTCCTGCTGCATGATCTGCGGATCCTCTACCTGCGAGGTAATCCTGGAATATTACAAATCCAGATTATGAGGGTGGATTTGTGGTACATTTGTTAGACTTTGATGTATATGATGTAGGCTAGGCCTTTGGGATCCTACACGGAGGGCGTGTCTACAGCCTTGGCAACATTATCGCTCCCTAACCGGCACACAAACGCAACGCAGCGACCACAATGGTTGTTTTTTATCATTCGTGCTAACATACGGATAGCCGATCCACAAGTGGAACGGAGAATGGCTATAGGCCAAAATCCTTTCCGGCTAAATGGAATAATATTAATTCCGACCGAGCTTTGGAGTTGTACCAAAATAGATCCACCAAAAAAAATTCACGATTCGAAAAAAATGGTAGGATCTATCCCAACAAAACAAAAGCGCGCCAATCCTCTCGCGAGATCTTTTTGGAAAACCAACTGAAAATCTCAAATCTATTTTTAGGAACACCGCGAAAATTTAGCAATTCGAGAAATTACTCAAAATCCGTCCACCACAAGAATTAATCAAAGAAGAGAATCTCTTAGGTAGGAATTTCGTTACCCCACTCGGAAATGTAGATCCGAGATGTTGGATTCACAAAGTACGATCGCTCTTCCCTTTTCGGAATCCACGAGAAATGCGCCACGGATGAATATCCTGTTCGCCTCCTTTGCTTCTCGTCGTGGTTGATTACCCCAACCTTGATTCTTCCTTGCACGAGATCTTCCTCCTCCAAGGTTGGCCGACCACCTTTGAAAGAAAGGGATGGACACGTAGATGAGAGGATGTAGAAGGAAGAGGGATGAGGGAGGAAATGAGAAGAAGAAGAGAGAGAGAAGGGGGGTGCGGCCAAGAAGAAGAAGAGGAAGAAGAAGGGGGGCCGGCGGCTAGAAGAGAGGGAGGGGAGATAGAAAATTTAGGGTTTGAGGAATTCTTAATTGATTTCAATATTAGTCTCCATAACAAATGATAATGTGGCCTTATATAAGGCTTACAACCATGTGGCTATTAGCAGCCCAAAATAGAAATGTTGCAGAAAATGAAATGACAAAATAACATAGTGTCAAATACCACATATAACCAGATAAAGGCAGACCAAATAATAAAATAAATTCAAAGCTTATTTTTGTTGCATGGGCGAAGATTGTAGTCGTGCCCGCTACGGCGCCGCAAGTCTCTTGATGGTGGAGCATCGTCGTCATCTTCTGTCATGGTCACACCGCCATGGTCGTCGTCTTCATCACCCAATTGGCCGTCATGGTGGCCGTCGCCATCAATCGTAACACCGCCATGGTCATCGTCTTCATCACCCAATTGGCCGTCGTGGTGGCCATCGCCATCAATTCTCCCGCTCTCAAAAGGACTCATCACCGATGAGTGGGCTGGACGGTAACGGTGGAGGAGATCTGCATCGAGAAGAGCTAGGTCTGCCGAAGAAATCCAAGAGTCGTCCGAAGCTGGACGACCACGCCATCTGACCAAAAACCTGTGAATGTCGCCGTCGGGAGTAGAAAACACCGCATCCTGCAAAATCTTGTCAGGCAAGAAATCGGTTCGGGGGAACCTTGGAAAAGCGTTAGGCGAAGAAGAAAAACAAGTTGCATCATCAATAGACAACGTACCTCCCGAAGAATCCGAAAGGGAGAGCGGTACAGAAATATTCGCACCCCCACCTCTTTAGACGGTATAGTGGAAATATGAAACGGAGAGACTGACAATTCAGGTGGTGGAGCGATATAAAGCGTTAAATCCGAAATGTTAAAAACAGGGGAGATTCCCCACTCAGCGGGTAACTGTAATAAATATGCATTTTCACCTAGCTTCTTCAAAACCCAAAAAGGACCGGCTCTCTTATTCGCTAATTTTTTTATGGTACCCGAGGGCAACCGTTCAGGGATAAGACGTACCATTACCAAATCACCAATCTTTAAGGGGACTGCTCGCTTATGTATGTTAGCATTCGATTCATAAATAACATATTGTTTAGCTAACGTCTTGTCAATGTGCTCATGGAGAGTGTGAACGTGCGAGGCGAAGTCCTGTGCAAATTGACTTCATTTAAATGATGGTGGTAACGGAATCAAATCAAGAGGCACGGGCGCCTTATATCCATGCACTATCTCATTTGGCGATAACCCGGTGGACCTATTCTTAGAATTATTATAGGCTAACTGACCGTGGGGGAGAATAAGATCCCATGTACCCTTATGATTGCCCACCAAGCAACGAAGTAATCCTCCCAAACTACGGTTAACAACTTCCATTTGCCCAGTCCGTTTGGGGGTGGTAGGCCGACGAAAACATAAGCCTCGTGCCCAACAACTTCCACAGTGTCTTCCAAAAGTAGCTAGTAAACTTAACATCTCTATCGGTCACGATGGTTTTGGGGACACCTCGATGAGCTACGACCTCCTTAAAATACAACTTAGCGACATGGGAAGCATCGTTGGTGCTATGACAAGCGATAAAATAAGTCATTTTAGAGAATCGATCCACTACAACCAAGATGGAATCGTGACGCCGAATTGTCAGTGGGAGGCCCAATATGAAGTCCATGCTAACGTCCACCCATGGGGCAGAGGGAATTGGAAGGGGTGTGTAAAGGCCCGCATTGGTCTTGTTACCCTTAGTTAATTGACATACGCGGCAGCTCCCTACGATTTTATTGACCATTGGCTTGAGACCCGGCCAAAAGAATTTATCCTCCACAAGCGTGATCGTTTTATCGCGACCGAAGTGTCCACCTAAACCTCCACTATGTAACTCCCATATAATAAAATGGCGTAGGGACGGACGGGGAATACACAATTGCGTGTGCTTGAATAAATAACCGTCACGAATGTAGTAGGCTGAAATAGTAGAGGCGGCCTGTTCCTGAGCGGCTAAATAAATATCCTTAAAATCCGGGCATAGGACATACTCGTCCTTAATGCGTTCAAATCCTATTACCGTCACCTCCATTTTAGATAACAATAGTGTGACACGACTAAGGGCCTCCGCCACTCGATTTAACGTACCCTTAAGGTGCTTAATAATGAATGTGTACTCCTGAAGATAGGAGACCCATTTGGCGTGCTGAGGGCTGATTTTACCTTGAGAGTTTATAAATTTTAGCGCCTCATGATCCGAGAGGATTACGAATTCTTTCGAGATGAGATAGTGTCGCCAATGTTGGAGACAACGTATCACGGCATAAAACTCACGATCATAATTAGAGTAATTTAATTTTGGGCCCGCAAGTTTCTCGCTAAAGTATCCGACCGGATGTCCCTCTTGACTTAACACTCCACCAATTCCTATCCCCGAAGTGTCGCATGATAATTCAAACACTTTACTAAAATACGACAACCGTAGTAGGGGGGCTTCGGACATCCGATCCTTAATCATTTGAAATGCGCTAGCGGCCGATTTGGTCCATATAAAATCACCCTTCTTCATACACTCAGTGATGGGTGCCATGATACTACTAAATTGCGAATGAATCGTCGATAAAATGTGGCCAATCCATGAAACTCCTAACTTCCCGAATATTTTGCGGTTCCGGCCACTCTCTAATTACTTGGACCTTCTTAGGGTCAACATGTATACCCTCAGCGTTCACTATGTATCCTAAAAATTCCACTCAAGTCACACCGAATGCGCACTTCTTAAAATTAATATATAAGTTCTCTTGGCGTAATGTAGTAAGGATTGTCCGCAAATGAGTTTCATGATCGATCGGCGAGGTACTAAACACCAAAATATCATCGAAATAGACTACGACAAATTTTCCCATGTATGGCTTAAATACTTGAGTCATTAATCGTGAGAAAGTGCTTGGTCCGTTGGTGAGTCCCTCTCCTAGCACTAACCACTTGTAAAGCCCGTCCTTAGATTTAAAGGCCGTTTTCCATTCGTCTCCCTCCCGAATCCTTATTTGATGGTAACCACTCTTTAAATCCAATTTTGAGAACACGGTGGCACCGGACATCATATCCAATAGATCGTCCAAACGGGGGATGGGAAACCTATACTTGACAGTTATTTTATTGATGGCCCGGTAGTCTACACACAACCTCCAAGACATGTCTTTCTTCGGGACCAACAAGGCCGGGACGGCACAAGGGCTTTTACTATGACGGATAAATCCTTTAGCTAATAAATCAGAAATTAACATTTGTAGTTCATCATGTGCGGAGGGATTAAGTCGGTAATGGGGTAGGTTAGGCAAGGACGAGCCCGGGACGAAGTCAATTTCATGTTGAATATCCCTGATTGGTGGCAACTTGGAAGGTAAATCTACCGGATAGACGTCCTTATATTCTTCCAATAATGTGCGCAGAGATAACGGTATGTTCTCTAAAGAGGGTGAATCTTCCTGTACTTGTAGTCATACTAACGCATATATGACGCCATCGAGAAAGGTCTCACGTTCTAACTCCTTCCTACTTATAAGACTTATCGTTTTCCTTTCCGCAGGGACCACTGTGTCCTTGGACGCAATCGACTGGTCCTTAGGTGGTGTGGGTTTCAAAACAATGGTCTTACCATTGAACTTGAACTCGTAGGTGTTGGCTTTGCCAAAATGGGTAACGTCATAATAATAAAGCCATGGACGTCCTAGTAGAACGTGACAGACATCCATAGGGATGACATCACACCACACCTTATCGACGTAGTTCTTCACCGTAAGCGGTACCAAGCATCGCTTAGAAACTGCGATGGACGTTTTGTTCACCCATGCTATCTTATACAGATGTGGATGCGACTCAGTGACTAAGTGCATTCGAGTGATGGCATTCTCCGAAACGATGTTCATACAACTACCGCTATCGATTATTAACTTACACCACTTGTCACCGTTCTTAAAATTTACCGAGAAGATATTCGTCCGATTGTAATCGTCCGTCGCTCGCGGTGTATTCAGAATACATCTCATAACCATCATAAACGAGTCGTCGTCAATATCACTCGGCTCGGCGTCAGACTCAGTACCGCTTCATAAATGATCTCGGCGGGGTCAGACGTGGTATCTAATAGTGCCAATGGTTTACTCTTAGTGGGACACTCACTAGCGTAGTGTCCTTGAATTCCGCACGAATAACAGGTAGCGTTAGTCTTATTAATTCATCCTATTGGGACTCTCTCACCATTGGGATTTTTACTGTTCCTAGCGGTAATTACTATGGAACTTGAGTCAGTCGATCGGAACTTTCCTTTGTCTCGCATGGATGACAAAGGTGGGGGTCCTAAGATGGATTTTCCTTTTTGGAATGCCCGGCCCTTGTGACTTGTTGGCATTGTGCTTTTCTATATCTAGAGCTGCATTGAATGTTGTGTTAAGATCCGTGTGACCATAACGCAAAAGCTTGCCTTGGATGTCCGTGTTAAGTCCCTTACGGAAACGAGATAGTGTGACCTCGGCCATTTCTCGAATATCAAAACGCACCATCATATCCTTGAGTCGTCCCATGTACTCCGCTACCGATTGGCCCCCTTGCGAAGGTGGCTAGCTCGTCGAACATTTGGGTTCGGTGATACGCCGGGACATATTGGTCATGCAAGAGTGCCTTCATGGCGGCCCACCCAATTGGGGGTGCGCCATTCACGGTGCCTAGATGCCTCTCTTCGTTCAACCAGAATGTTTTGGCTCTACCCTGAAGTTTCATTCGTGCTACCCGCACCTTCTCAACGTCCGTCAGATTGTGCCACTCAAAGTAGCACTCAATATCCATGATCCAGTTTAGAAATACTTGGGTTCACCGATGCCGTCGTAGGAGGTGATTCCATTTTAACGGCCCTAGTTAGGTCGAACTCATAAGGGGCTCGAGGTGCGTTCTCATAATCCTGATCACGTGGGTTATTTTGTCGCTCTTCTCGTTGGTTGGCGGGCTGGGGTGCTTGCCCCGATCGATTTATCCCAAAGCCGGGATTTCGAGGCGCCGCCTGATTTACAGCCAACCCTTGTATTAACTGAGTGAGTGCATCGAACCTGGTGTTAAACTCTTCCCTAAGCGCCGCGATTGTTGCGGGAGCATGCTCATCATCATGGTTGTCGGCCATGTGGGAGGTGGATGGAGGATACTCCGTGCCAAATCTCGTGCGCATGAACGACAGCGATACAGGGTGTCTCGCCCAGACACAATACTGTTTGGACAAGAGTTTTATAAATCAAGATTTTTATATGCCTAATGAGTTGGAGAACGAAAATATTTTTTTGACTTATATGCTTAGAAAAATAGGTAGAAAATTCAGATTTTTTTATACTTCTTTTTTTTGAAAAATTTTTTTTTGTTATATGCAGACCACAAAGAGAAATTCAGATTTGGTGATTACGAAACGTGCACGACCAAGTGTGGGTCGACATCCTATGAAAGGGGAGCGTAAGGACGGTGTCGATTGAGAAATCAACAAAACCTCGCTTTAATACCAAATTGATGTAGGCTAGGCCTTTGGGATCCTACACGGAGGGCGTGTCTACAGCCTTGGCAACGTTATCGCTCCCTAACCGGCAGACAAACGCAACGCAACGACCACAATGGTTGTTTTTTTATCGTTCGTGCTAACATACAGATAGCCGATCCGCAAGTGGAACGGGAAAAATGGCTATACAAAATCCTTTCCGGACTAATGAAATTATAGTAATTCTGATCGAACTCTGGAGTTGTACCAAAATTGTATCCACAAAAAAAATTAACGATTCGAAAAAAAACGGTTTAGGATCTTATCCCAACAAAACAAAAGTGAGGAGCGTCAATCCTCTCGCGAGATCTTTTCGGAAAACAAACTGAAAATCTCAAATCTATTTTTAGGAACACCGCGAAAATTTAGCAATTCGAGAAATCACGCAAAATCCGTCCACCACAAGAATTAATCAAAGAAGAGAATCTCTTAGGTAGGAATTTCGTTACCCCACTCGGAAACGTAGATCCGAGATGTTGGATCCACAAAGTACGATCGCTCTTCCCTTTTCGGAATCCACGAGAAACGCGCCACGGATGAAGATCTTGTTCACCTCCTTCGCTTCTCGCCGTGGTTGATTACCCCAACCTTGATTCTTCCTTGCACGAGATCTTTCTCCTCGAAGGTTGGCCGACCACCTTTGAAAGAAAGGGATGGACACGTAGATGAGAGGATGTAGTAGGAAGAGGGATGAGGGAGGAAATGAGAAGAAGAAGAGAGAGAAGGGGGGGTGCGGCTAAGAAGAAGAAGAGGAAGAAGAAGGTGGGCCGGCAGCTAGAAGAGAGGGAGGGGAGATAGAAAATTTAGGGTTTGAGGAATTCTTAATTGATTTCAATATTAGTCTCCATAACAAATGATAATGTGGCCTTATATAAGGCTTACAACCATGTGGCTATTAGCAGCCGAAAATAAAAATGTTGCAGAAAATGAAATGACAAAATAACATAGTGTCAAATACCACATATAACCAGATAAAGGCAGACAAAATAATAAAATAAATTCAAAGCTTATTTTTGTTGCATGGGTGAAGATTGTAGCCGTGCCCGCTACGGCGCCGCAAGTCTCTTGATGGTGGAGCATCGTCGTCATCTTCTGTCACGGTCACACCGCCATGGTCGTCGTCTTCATCACCCATTTGGCCATCGTGGTGGCCGTCGCCATCAATCGTAACACCGCTATGGTCGTCGTCTTCATCACCCAATTGGCCGTCGTGGTGGCCGTCACCATCAGTATACTAGTTGTACTTTGATGTATACTAGTTGATCAAACATAATTACGAATTTAACTTATAACATATACAATTTACAACAAGAAAGTGGTATCAACTTCACACAATAGATATGTGAAGATGGGGGACGGTTTCGTGAAGATAAGTGGCCTATGAGGGTTAAAAAGGGAAGAGGAATTTCTTATGTGATTTGGGGAAGGTTGGCTTGAGGAGGAAGATGAACCAATGTCGTTCATCCTGTCTTAAATGCATGCAGAATCTGTGTTCTACACACAACGATCTTCTTGGACATTTTCAGGTGTGATATGTTCAGAACTGGACTTTTTACTAAACACGAAAGTTGAAGTCCTTGAAAATATCTTTCCAACGATTGGTTGCATGGCTTTATGCAACGTTTGTAGCCACAGGAAAGTTTGAACGAAATTGACAGCCGACAAACCAAGCATTCAGAAATAATGTTTTGTACACATCGACTTTGATGTAGCCCTTTTGGCGTATATTAGTTGTACTCTGATACTTTAGAAGCTTGTTAATAGCTTCTTACCTTGTTACTTTTGGACTATTATGCTTGTGTGGATTTGACTTCTATATCATATTTTGGTTGGGTTGGCATTTATTGATATTGGTTGTGGCCGGCAGAATAGGCTTCTTGTGGTACAGGTTAGCCCGTGTGCTAAAGCTACCGCAAGGCGGGTGTTCTGGGCATAAGACCCCCCCCCCCCCCTTCGTGCCATGTTTTGGGATCCGTGATTCGGGGTCTTACAGAGTGTCTTTCATCGACCACTCGAGTAGCTCGTCAAAAACAAATACGACACGGCCCTAGGTCATGGCCGTGTCCCAGGCCGTGTGACCTCTACCAAGTCCGAAATATGGCACAAAACCCCACCCGTCCCTCTTTTGATTTTTGGGGCATTACAGCTCTCTCTCTTAAAAGAATTTCATCCCGAAATTATAGAAAGGAAAGATATAAACAAAACTTAAATAGTGCCTGAGTGTAATAACTCAAGGTACTCCTCAAGCATGGTCTGCTCTCGCTCCCATGAAAGCTCCTCCCGACCGCAGTTGTCCCAACAGACATTGACCATTCTGATTTCCTTGTTACGCAAACGCTTGACTTCCGAGTTCTTAATGCAAACGGGCTTGACCTTCGTCGTCAACCCAACATCAACCGGTACTAGATCGACCGCAATTACTTGTGAAGGCTCTTGTACCGCCTTTCGCAGCACCGATATGTGGAATACGTCGTGTAGACCACTTATCTCCACTGATTGCTTCAATCGATAAGCTGCTTTGCGAATCTGCCCCAGAACCTCAAGCGGTCCAAGGTTCCTCGAGCTTAGCTTCTTCAAGTGTCGTACCCGCGAGAGACCCTTGAACGACTTAATCTTCAAGTACACACAGTCGCTAACAGCGAACTCCACGTTCCTATGCTTGGCGTTATTGTACTTAGCTTGCCGGTCCTGAGCAATTAGCAATCTCTCTCGAATGGTTTGTACCAATGAGGTTGCATCTTCCACTTCTTATCGCTTGTATAGTTTCGACTCACCCGTTTCCAACGATGATAACGGCGTGCGACATCTTCTACCATAAAGGGCCTCGAAAGGCGCCATCTGAATGCTCGCCTGGTAGCTGTTGTTATATGCAAATTCCACCAAGTATAGGTGATCTTCCCACTGCTTCCCGAAATCTAGAACGCACATGCGAAGCATTGTTGAAATTTTTGAAGTGGAAGTGGGTGATGGGCAGGCCGGGCACACTGAGTGGCCTATGCGAACTTAGTCCGCGGCCTGGGAGGACTGCTGGTTGTGGCCTGGGTGTTGGCTGTCTCGGTGACTTGGCTGTTGAAGAGCAGCCTGTGCGGCCTGTGAGGCCTGGTGTGCGGCCTGAGCGGTCTGCTGTGCGGCCAGGTTAGTCTATGGCCAATGATGGTGGGCTTCTTGTGAAGCGACCTGAGCGGACTGCGGTTTGCGGGCTGTTGGCATTGCTTGTTGATCAGCAGCCTTGTAGTTTTGTGGAATCTTGTGTAGCCATGCGGGTTGGAGATTGAATCCACAAGAGCTTGCGGACTGGCGAGTCCGCGTGTGCCCGCTGTTGCGGACTGGCCTTTGGAGTTCGGCTGTGGCCTTTGCCGAGCTTTGGTGGTGCAGCATGTGTTAGCTACTATGGAGGACCAGCTGCGGACTGGTGTCGGAGTCCGGCAGTTGGTCGTTTGTCTGTGCAGCTGTGG